>CM023950.1:13684007-13713115 GCA_013407115.1 Glycine latifolia
GTGGAACTTCACTCAACACTAGAGTGAAGTTCCACTATTGCAAATTTTCTGTTCTTACAAGTAATTACAAAGTCTCTCTTTATCAACTCTAGATAAAGTTCAGTAATCTAAAACACTATTAGATTCTTAAAGACAACCCCACTGAGAACACTACTCAGCACAACCCCTAGAGAAACCATATCTCTAGATTACAAGCAAGAAACCCATTTACAATAGAAAATCAAATACAAATTCAAAACAGAATTACAACTACTAAGTTAAGGAACGAAATCACCTGATGATCCAGTAAGTGAATATGCATATGAATGAATGTACCAGGTTGAAAGATGAAATCAAAACTCAGAACATCTCCTTCCTTAAACTTTTTAAAAGAATCTTCTTGCTTCAAGAATCACTTAATAACCCATAAGTGTATTAGTGAAAACAAGAACTCATTGAACCCAGAAAATCACCAAGAAAGCATTTAGAAGACTTATGCTAGCTCAGAATACGAATTAGTCAAGTTACAAAACAAGCTGAGCAAGGGTTCTATTTATAACAAACTTTTGTAACTGTCAGTAATCGATTAAACGCGCCCAATAATAGATTATTTCACTTATGTAATCGATTAAATCAACCATGTAATCGATTAAAGTGTTCTACAGAAATCTAGGTATGGGCAACGAGCAGAATAATCAATTATTCCGTCTTGTAATCGATTAAGACAGAAGCTTGATAGACTTGAGATACATTGTATAATCGATTACGAATTTTGGTAATCGAATAAGACAGAGAGCTTCATAAAACATGTTGAACTAAGTAATTGATTACAATATTTGGTAATCGATTAATGTATCAAAATTAGTTAGCCAGACATATGATGTAATCGATTACTATCCTTTGGTAATTGATTAAAATGTTTATCAAGGCTGTTTATGTGTAAACGTAGGTAAAATAATTGATTAATCCGATACGTAATCGATTACATTGTTCTTGAAGAGTTTTCCAGAAAGAACTAAGAACAAAATAATCGATTATATTATTATGTAATCGATTAAACTAGTAGAAAATGTATTTTTCCAAAAACCTTTGATTTAATTCAAAAACTTAATCAATTTATCAAAGCCTTGTGAATTCTATAACTCTAATTAAAAGACTTAATGAATGATGTGAATGCAATGCACTTGGATCACCAGAAATGCTTCTTCCTTTTTCATTTAATCATAAATTAATCTTCAAGGCTTCAAGGCATGTTGAAAGATCAAAACTGAGCTTGATTCTTTGTCCATTCTTCAAGTGACTCCTTTGAAACCAACAGAATGCGTTTGGATATACATAAATACCCACGGGGGTGTATGGCATTATCCTAGCCAGTCGAGTTGAGCCTGATTCTGGGTCATACATTGATGGTGCCATGGTGATATTCTATGTATAGATGTGAGATGCTGGGACCGGGTGGTGAACCTTGCGAGGACCACCACGATCAGTGCATCGTTGGGCCTTTGTGTGGGCGGTATGTTACATAGGGGGTGTATGACAGGTTACCCTTGCGAGGAAGGATTGTGTTCCTAGCCGGGTCATACATTGATGGTGCCTACGTAATATACGACATTTGCATGATGGAAATAGGATGGTTGAGTGCATAGTACGAGAAGTACTGGGGGGCCACGTCTATAGGGAGATTCTTATGACACCCATTTTGGCTAATCACCATGGGGGGTGAGTCCTGTGCACAACAGAGTGATCCTGACATATTGCAGTAATCATTTGTACCATGGATTTTGGCCTATTTCCGGGATGGTACCACATTGCATGATGAGAATTGAGTCAAGAGCATGCATCATACTAGATATTATGTCGATTTATGAGATGTTTGTGGATGTCCGTGTATGTTAGTGTTTGATGGATGCTTGGAATGTTTGTATTGATATGTCGATGACCGTGTTGCTTCTTGACCGGGTTGTGTCCCTTTTTTGTTGTATTTATTGTTGTTATTTAATATGATGAATTCACCTTTGCTTTGTTGTACCTTGTGGTTTGGTACCTGTGATGATGGCGAACCGGGTTCGTGTGAGCAGATGGGCAGCAGTAGGTGCTTTTGGGAGAGGACCGGGTTGTTTAAAGCCGTCATGTTTTGCCAGGATGTCAATGGACATGATCTCGGGCAGGAGTTGCACTTTGCTAGATGCACCCCTTGTTTATAATGGATGCACTCCTTGTTTTGCTAATTACACCCCTGACTTCTATTTCTCTTTCTATTTGTAAAACACTTGATGTATATTTTGAGACATAATCTTTTGTACTTGTAATTAAATTATGTCTGGTATGTGCATACATATATTTGAAATGTCTTATGAGTACCTTTAATTACGTTTATTTTTCCATGAGGATGGTCGTTATATGCTCGCGAAGAATTTATCATCGTTTTCACAAGTAACAAAGGGGATGTTCTTTTCATTCAAATGAATTTATATCATGGTTATGAGTTAGTAATACAGTAGCGATGTGGGGGGTCGTTACACCACACCTCATTATGAGAGCTATAAAACCATTATCACATGAAACACTACGAGCCCATTTCAATACATCATCACGGGAAAGGAACAGCTACAAAAATGGAACATTCATCTTTTACTATGATACGTATAGTCTAACTCATTCATTTAACAACTTGAACTACATGCTAAATCCAATATATACCTCGGATGTGTTGAATGATGCCGAACAATCAACTGAACAATTAACATTTTCAAACTCATCAGCTTCTTCTCCAATGTCTTCATCCATATTAATTTCTTCAGACATAATACTTTCATATATCCACTCATCGTTGTCCATCTTAACAAATCAAAATAAAATGTTTTCATTGACAAAACATACGTATAATAATATTAAACAACATTAAAGTCATAATATAATACCAATTATATGTATTTTTCTAGCAACATTGATATTACAGATTCATATAACTTACACTAAAAATTTACATTACATACATAATTAAATTTACAAATAAAAAATTCAAAATTCAAAAATATCATAAACAAAAACACTTAAAAGAAAACTTAACAACTTAATTAAGTCATTTACCCAATTTATCTATAACAATACATCCACAACAATTAAAACATGTATCCAATTTATCCAACTTATTTTTTTATTAATTATAAACAACTAAAATCTTTTTTAAAAAATATTTATTAATTTTTAAAAATATTTTCAACCATGTGGATTGCTTAATCTATATGAACCACACAGATTAAGTAATTTGTATGAAGCATACGGATTAGTCAATCCGGTTAAGTCATACGGATTAACAAACCTATTGCTTCATAAGGATTACTTAATCTGTATGGACCATACGGATTAGTTAATCCGTACGCTTCGTTACAGTTATATTACACTTATGGATTATGTAATCTGTATCATCCATACGGATTACACAATCCATATGATATAAAACGCCACCACGACTCCGACAACTGCCACCAGAAATCGCCTCTACCACCACCCACAACTACCCCCTCCGACACCAACACCTTGCAGCTACCACGAACTCCGATGCACAACATGCACCAACAAATCGCCCAACCATGCAGTAAACACAGCAATAATGGATATAGTGCAATAAGAACTTTATAAAGCCAACAAACCAATAAAGGGCAATTTTGTCATTATAAAAAAATATATAGTGTATTTAGTAGACCCCTCCAACTAGTCCAACGTAGAACTTGATCACTTGCAGAGATTATTTCTCAAGGATCAATGTTAATTGCATCTCAACTAGTAGGAGTTCTCTTCTATTCACTATAAGAGAAGGCAATTTTGCAGCACACGACTAACTAAGTTGGCTTTTGATATAGGAGAAAAAATCTAGGCTGAGGAAGCCCCTTATCAATTGGACCTTTGCATTTCATATGATGTACGTTAGTCTTCAATTTCTTCTTAATAATATTCCCCAGTTTACTCATCAAAAAAATACCTCATAATGTGCCTAAATTGTAATAAAAAATTATATAGCAGCAACCCATGCATAAGCAGGCACACCATACTAGTTTAAATAAATTTAGGGTCATTGTTTTTGTTTTTGTTTTTACTTATGAATAATGATATTTATCTAGATATATTTTATTATTAAATAAAATATAAAAAAATTAAAGAATTAAAAAGTGCAAATCATGGAATGACTAAATCAACATAATATATAAGCTGGTTGTTTTGGTTATAAAAAAATGAAATTAATCGAATAGCCTAACAGAAGACAAGCAGTTATTAGAACTCTCAATTATTTTGTTAGTTTGTTATAGTAATTGCTTAATTGTCAATTAGTTAGCTTCTTAGCTGTCATGTAACTATCTGAGTGATTAGTTATTTAACCAACACTTTGTAATAGTTTTCTAACAATCAAAAATCAGAAAAATGAGATTCATCTCTACCTCTTTCTCTCTGGTTTGATATGGTATTAGAAGAAATCCTTCTGCAATCGATCCTTCTTCATATGCATGCGATCTCTTTGATCTTTGTTCTCTAATCTTCGATCGTTCTTCAGTGTTTCGTTGTTCCTGCGATCATCATTAATTCCTTCTTCTTCTTCATTGTTCGATTTTCCTCAATAATGGCGATTCAAATGCAAAATCACAATGATGCTTTCTATTTGCATCCTTTAGATCATTCATGTCTTGTCCTTGTTTCTCAACATTTAACCGAAGATAATTTCATTTATTGGCGCAGAGCTATGCTCATGGCTCTTGATAGAAAAAACAAAGTAGTTGTTGTTGATGGAACAATTCCTAAACCTATTGAAGGACATCCATATTATCGCAATTAGATTTGCAACAATAGCATTGTATCTTCTTGGCTCCTGAATTCAATCAGCAAGGAGATTGTCGCGAGTGTTATTTACTCTGCCAATGTTGTTGCAATTTAGCAAGATCTACATGTGCGATTTCAGCAAAAGAATGGACCGTGTGTGTTTCAATTGAAGAAAGAAATTCTTAATTGCATACAAGGTTCATCTTCGATTGGTTCATACTACGCCGAATTCAAGGATATGTGGGAGCAACTTAGTGAATATCGCCCGATTCACCACTGCAATTGTGGTGGGATACTACCTTTATTGGATCCCCTTCAAAGTGAATGTGTCTATACGTTCTTGATGACACTTAATGAGAATTTCATGAATGTGAGAGGCCAAATCCTATTAATGGATCCATTGTTATCCATTGATCAGATTTTTGCTCTTGTTTCTCAATATAAGAAGCACAAGCAAGTAGGTAATTCTTCAATGCCTACTGAATCTCAAATGGCCTGTGCAGTTCAAGCTGCCAAAGGGAAGTTCACTAAGAAGGAAAGACCGACTTGCTCACACTACGGAGTTTTAGGTCACATTAAGGAGAATGTTTCAAGATTAAGGGTTATCCACCATTATATAACAAGAAAGGTCCAGGAACTAAGTCTGTTGCTGCTGTAAATCATGTTGCAGATCAAGAAAATACTAGTGCACATGATGCAAATAATTCTTTTTCTTTGACCTGTCAACAATATCAAATGATGATGCAGTTCATTCAAGCTCAAATGGCTAAGGCTGCCTCACTAGATTCTGATCAATCAGGTAACTCTTGCCTAAGTATGGTTTTTTCCACTTTCGAGTCATCTAATCACAGCACTTGGATATTTGATTCTAGTGCTTCTTCACACATTTTTTGTGATCTATCCATGTTTAATTCTTTCACAACATGATAAGCATGTTACATTGCTAAATAAGACACAAGTTTTTGTTAGTGCAATAGCTTCAATTACCTTGTCACCAACACTCAAGCTATATAATGTCTTATATATGCCTTTCTTTAGTGTCAATTTAGTTTCTGCAAGTCAACTATTACAGAATACTACAATGTCACTAACTTTTTTTGCCAACAAATTTTTCATCCAGGGAACCAAGCAATCGAGGGAGATTGGCAAGGGTGACCTAAGCAATGGTCTCTGCACCATGCATTTCAATAAGGCATTTCAATCTTCATGTAATAAGGCTCTTAATAATAAAATTGTTTGCAATTCTTTTCTAGTTTTCAAGTATGTTTGCAACTCTATTTTTCTAGCAAAGTCTATACAAAGGCATGCTAGGTTGGGTCACTTGTCTGACCATGTCTTAAAAATTCTGAGTGCTAAAGTTCCACTTATTGTACCTTCAAATTTCAGTTCAAATGAATGCCAAATTTTTCATTTAGCTAAATTCAAAAAACTTCATTTTACCTCTTTGAATAATTTGTCACAAAATCTTTTTGATTTGGTTCATTGTGACATGGGGTCCTTATAGTAAATCCACCTATGATGGCAAGTTTTATTTTCTCACAATTGTAGATGATTGTAGTAGGTTTACATGGATCTACATGTTAAACCAAAAAACAATGCCCCCTATACGGATTAAGCAATTTTTTATTTTTGTTCAAAAACAATTTGACAAAACTATTAAATGCTTCAAATCTGACAATGCCAAAGAGTTTTCCTTGATTGAGTTTTTGCAGGATCATGGTGTTCAACATCAATTTTCATGTCCATATAGACCACAACAAAATTCTGTGATAGAAAGGAAACATCAGCATTTGTTAAACATAGCTCGAGCACCCATGTTTCAAGCTCATGTGCCCATCAAATTTTGGGGTGACAGTGTGTGCACTGCACTCTTTTGCAAGACAAATCACCTTATGAGATTCTTCATAAGAAACACCCAACTTATGAAAGTTTAAGATTTTTTGGATGTTTAGCATATGCAGTCACCATTCCTCAACTCAGAACCAAATTTTCACCTAGGGCACCACCATGTATCTTGGTTACCCTAATGGTTACAAAGGTTACAAGTTGTATGACCTAACTTCCAAAAAATTTATCATTTCTATAGATGTTGTTTTCCATGAGGACACATTTCCTTTTCAATCTTTCTCACCTACTCAATCACTTGCTAATCAATTTCCTGATTTAGTACTGCTTCAAACCTTTACCTTTGCAATCACCTCTTGTATCCTTTCATGATGATTCGACATTTTTCCAACACCCTAAAACAAAACCAAATCATGTCCTAAACATAGAACTCAAATAGCACCTATCAACTTGCCACCAGCAACACCAAATCTTAGAAGGTCTTCTAGGACTCATTAAAGTCCTGCATACTTAGATGACTTTGTATGCAATACTTCTTATCCTATAAATTCCCACCTTACACCAAACTATCTCCAGCATATCGCAATTATATCCTACAAATTTCATCAATTTATGAACCTCAATTCTATCACCAAGCTTGCAAATCAATTGAGTGGTGTCAAGCTATGCAAGAAGAAATCAATGCAATTGAAGCCAACAACACTTGGTCTATACAACCACTACCTACAGGAAGAAAAGCACTGGTGTAGGTGGATTTTCAAAGTCAAGTTTAAAGCTTATGGAAGTTTGGATAGATACAAAGCTCGACTTGTAGCTAAGGGTTACACTCAACAACTTGGTCTAGACTTTGTGGACACTTTTCATCCAGTGGCAACTGTCACCACTATTCTGGTTTTATTAGTTTTAGTTGCACAAAACAAATGGAAGTTGGTTCAACTAGACATTAACAATGCATTTTTTGTGTGAAAGGGAATCAAATTGATAAACAAAATCTTATTCCTAATAAGGAAAGGAAATTTTGAATTCCATCAAAAAAAAATGTTTTGTTTTATTTAGTATGGATAAAAGATCCTCAATGGTGATCTATTTGAGGAATTGTATATGTAGTTGTCCCTTGGTTATCCTAACAAGGGAAAGAACATGGTATGCAAGCTCAATAAATCCTTATATGTTTTGAAGCAAGCATCTAGATAGTGGTTCCATAAATTTTCATCAACCATTATGCAAAATGGTTTCATTCAAGCTTCTACAGATCATGCACTTTTTACAAAAGGTTCAAGGTCAAATCTGGACATTCTTTTATTATATGTAGATGACATAATTCTTGCTAGTCCAAGTGATAAATCTTTTCTAGCAACACAAAACCTACTTCAAAGCTTATTCAAGCTAAAGTTGTTGGGAACGCTAAAGTATTTTTTAAGGATTAGAGATTGCTACTTCTCCTAAGGGCATCTACTTAGCTCAAAGGAAATATGCCACTCAATTACTTAGTGATACTGGTTTTCTGAACTCAAAGCATCTTCCCACACCCATGGATCCAAATATACAGCTAAGCAATGAAGGAGAGCTAGTTGAAGATCCTTCTCAGTACAGAAGACTAATGGGAGAATAATGTATCTCACTATCTCTTGGCCAGACATCATTTTTGCTGTGAATAAGCTTAGTCAATCCATGACTCAACCCCGAACTCATCATTTACAAGCAATGCATCATATAATGTAGTATATCAAATCATCTCCTAGGCAAGGTCTCCTCTTTTTTGCAAAACCGACCCTGGTCATATCAGCATATGCAGATGCTGATTGGGGAAGATGTACATCAACCAGAAAGTCTACCACTGGATTTTGTGTTTTTATTGGTGATTCCTTAGTAGCATGGAAGTCTAAAAATTAACCTAGTGTCTAGATATCTTCTATAGAAACAGAATATCATGTGTTATCTCTCCTTACATATGAACTATTGTGGTTAAGGCAATTATTGAGAGCCTTTCAAGTCAAGGTTCCCTCATGCAAAGTTTTGTGACATCAAATCTACTATCCAATTAGCAAGCAATCCTACTTTGAATGAAAGATCAAAACACATCGACACTGATGTTCATTGCCTCAGAGAATATGTCAACAACAAATTCATTAATCTTTTCCATGTTCCTTCCAAGCATCAACTAGCAAACCTTTTGACAAAGGCACTTCCTAAGTCCTTGTTTGTGAACCTCACCTCCAAGTTAGGAATATATGATGTATATCTTCCAACTTGAGTGGGGTATTAGAACTCTCAATTAGTTTTTTAGTTTGTTAAAGTAATTGCTTAACTGTCAATCAGTTAGCTTCTTAGCTGTCATGTAACTAACCAAGTGATTGGTTATTTAACCAACACTCTGTAATAGTTTTCCAACAATCAAAAATCAGAAAAATGAGAACCATCTCTGATTTGATAGCAGTTAGGGGAAAAAACATTACAATATATTAACATGGACATATTTTACATATTAAACGTTTCATCTCACATACTAAAGATGACTTTCTTTGTTGTGGCTACAAGGCATGACTAGACAAATTCACTAATTTGCAGTGTTACAATGTCCTTACGATTCAAGAAGCATTGTATAAAGAGAATAATGACTTCAGTGGAAGTCACGAAAACAGTGGCACAACTTTGAAGTACTCTTAAAATGTCAAGGTTCAGCAACTTTGCTAATGATCGCAGATGCATATTTGACAATGGATGATTCTGGAGACTGCTGAAGCCTTCCAATCACAGGGAACAATGGTGATGAACGGATGAACTGTCTGCACAATGGATGTGCACACATCTTTGCTAGGGAAAAGAGAGCTATCTTTAGAGGAGATTCGTTTCCTGAATCATTTCTGCTTGGATTTAGCGCTGATACTGCACAATTGGAAATTAGTTTCAGCAGAGACTGCAAGGGACATACAGAAAAATTAGTTAGAATCATAGCTAGCAGTTGAAGTATTATCACAAGGACCATTAAAATTTATGATAATTGATAGTTGTAAACACAGCAAAACTTGAATGCAAAGAAAGAAAACTAATTTCTTATAATATATCATCATCAATGGAAAGTGGAAACAAAATAGAATTTGCAAATCCCCCTTGAATCATCGTGACAAAATGTTGACAAAATGAGATAAGAGTTTGGAGATACAATACTTATAGTGGATTTGATATGAACACTTATCAAGACATGGACCAGAATCTGGACAAGAAAGATTCCTCTCAAAGTTCACTGGTTTTCAGATTGCAAATTTTCATTCTCATCAACACATTCTCAGCTACTGTTATTCTAATCAACTAACTAAAAGCTCTAGCTACCAGGACTGATTGTTAAAGGTATTAGTCATGTCCAACAACTGCTATTATTAGTCATGTCCACAACTGCTATTCTGCTTCCTTGTACATTTTTGCTCAGGTGTGGCCGCTGCATGATTAACATCAGAATGCAACCTTTCTTTTTTCTTTTTCTTTTTTGTGAATGAGAATATAGCCCCTATC
Organism: Glycine latifolia; assembly: GCA_013407115.1. Classification (NCBI taxonomy): domain Eukaryota; kingdom Viridiplantae; phylum Streptophyta; class Magnoliopsida; order Fabales; family Fabaceae; genus Glycine; species Glycine latifolia. The sequence continues at coordinate 13,694,154 of CM023950.1, forward strand.
ATCTTCCCGAAAGCCACGAAATGGAAATCAAAAGTTTTGAAATAAGTAAATTATTTAAAGAATATTCTTAACATTTGAATTAAGTTATAAATTTCTATTTTTTACAATTATTTTTCATTTTAAAACTATTGGAAAAAATATAAGTCCCACGTCGGCTAGAGATAACGCCAAGATAGAGTGAGTATATAAGTCAAGGACAACCCTCACCTTATGAGCTAATTTTTGGGGTTAAGTTAGGTCAAAACCCACGTTCTAAGAACTATTCAAGTTTTTCACAATTTATTAAAACATTTAAAGTAAATTTTGAAAATATAAAAAATGAAGTTTATGTGAGCAATTTAAACTCTAAACAAAACTGGAGTACTTTATGCAAAATTCTAAAGTAAATTTGACTAAATTTAACTATGCAGTTTGAAAACAGTTCACGTAACTAGTTGTGAAAATAGATATAACAGTGTAAGCTTGGCTGCGTAAATATAAACTTTCACAATATTTAAAAAATGCAGTATGCATTAACCTGAACCGCTCCTTTACACACGATGTCTTCACAAAGCTTGTCAGAGTTGCGAACGAGATTGCTAAGTGCACCTGCTGCATTTGCCTTAGTCTTATCTTCCTCTTCCATTTGTAACAAATTTGCCAGTTGAGGAATCGATCTCCTCAGCTCTTCATACAACAAGTCATTGTGGTAGGCCGCATTTCCAATCTGAGTTCAAGTATGGTACCACAGATTAAAAGAGAGGTGAAAAAAAGAAGAAAAAGCGGCATATATAGGGTATGAAAAGGCATAAGCATGATGACATCAGTTCTAAAAACAGGAAGGACATTGTGCTAGACACATCTCTGTAAACTGACAATTAAACAGTTAATAACTAGTAGACTGCATTTTATATTTTATGTTCACGTTAATATCTTTGGGAAATCATATACCACAACAATCTTCTAAAGCCTAAATAAATCACTGTATTAAGAAATAAATATGAATAACATGTTCAATATCAAGTTTTGGCTTCAGTAGTGGGATGGATAAAACTTACAGCAAAACAAGCAAATTTCCGTGTTCGTTTGTCTGGATCAGAACATCTTTCAATAAGGATACCAACAATTTGATGTCTTGCCTGGAAATCCCAATTGTAAATAAGAGAATTCAAAATAGGAGAAAAGCTGAAAGCAGAGTATCTCTTTTTGTTTTTTCACATTTTTACTGAGTATCAGAAATTTTAATGTAATGTGTACTCTGTAATCCAGAAAGGAACACTTATTTTTCCTTACAGATAACAGCCTTAGTATAAATCTAGTTCACAAAATTGTATATATCTAGGGATTGAAAAAGGAATAATTGCTTAACAGCAAACTAATAAATATAAACAGGAAGAGAAAAAAGCTGAGGTCAGGAAGTAGCTTTCATCAAACGAAATATCATTGTTTCTTCCTTTTTAATTTTCGTTATGTTTATGAAGTACTCCAAGCACAAATACCATTATTTTTAATGCTTACAAGTGAACTATAAAAGTAGGCACTATGACGACACATGTTTCCAAGAGCACTGCAAGCTTTGGCACGCATATTGGGATCCTCGTGCGAAAGAAAATCTTTCAAGAACTCCAAAATAGAAGCACCTTTAATGTACTCATAGAATCCCTGAACACCATAAAACAGATAGTAATGATTTTTCGAAAAATAATTAAGGAATATCCGAAATGTAAATACACAGAACTTAATTGTGTCCATTCACCAACAAAAAAAATGTCCAAAATAAAAACACAACTCAAGTGCATGGGTGACCAGAAACCACAAATATATATTTGTTCAAAGTAAAACTACAATCAACTGAAATCAAAGTGACATTTTGACATTGCTGAAACAAATACCGGTTACCAAAGCCTTATTGCCCAAGATTGGTTTGGCTTTAAGGATCAAATGAAGCCATTAGGCTCTAGAAAGTCTAAAATTTCAATGAATTCATAAAAACTAAATATATCCTTAGAGGATTAAATTGAGAATGGCAATATCTGTGGAATACCAAATAAGCAAAATAAGGATTCTCTTTATTTTTTTTGACACAAAAATATATGCAGTTAATAAGTCTTGCATGGCATGCAATATGTCCACCTATCTATCACTTTCTTTTATGTGTATCCACTATCCACCACCCTTGGTAAACTGAACAGAAATAATAAAGTAAATAACTGACCAACTTTGATATTTGCATCCACGTAAAATCATTTGATGATGAAAACTAACCTTGTCCATGCGAGCAAGATCAGAAATAATCATAAGAGCATCCAATGTGACCTCTTTTGGGACCGAACAGTCAAACAACTTCCTCATCCTATTTGGATCCAGAAGACCTTTACTCACAAGTTGGATTGCTAAAGGTCGGTGGCATACCATTTTAGCCATAAAGGCAACAGGCCTGCCCAAATCATTCAAATCCATATGATCTAGGCATCGAAGGATAATACCAGGCACACCCACCTGAAAAGTTCAAACCAATTAATAAGGATATCATTTTGAGCAATAAAGTTAAAAACATTGCAAGTCAACAGGTAATCAAGTCAAAAACATAAATAGTAGCCAATAATAGAAAATGTTAATAAAGTAAAACCAACAAAAGAATTGTCTGCACAGAAAAAATAATTGATGAACCAGAGTAGACTAGCAGTGACATGCAGGGATATCTTATTATCACATGATGCAATGATATCTCATTATTGCATGATACAAATGATATTTGCTTGAAGCTTCCCAGTCTCCAATAAAATTTACCAAAATGATACAATAAAAAATTTACCTCTACAAGAATCTTAATATATTTTCCCATGTCTTCTTCAATTGCCTTAACTATACCCTTATCTTCCATGCATACTCTCTGACCAGGAGAGCCAATATTAAGAAGAAACCCACTGCTGACAGAAGCAGTGGTGGATGGCAAGCCAGGTGCATTTTGCAGAGCAACAAAAGGAAATGCTAAAAGATCTATCACTGCATTTATTAGATCTCTGACTCCTGCTCTCCCTCCACCAGGTCCGATCCAACATTTTACCAACTTGATATGAACATCACATATCAAGCTGGAAAAGAGCTTAATATGTTCATTCCTAATCAAAATTTGACTATAAGTCAAAGCTCCACCAGAAAGACAATGACATAATGATGAAATGTTCCATACAACACCAATAGGAGACAATCCAACTCTATCATTTACATGGTCATTTCCATGAGAATCATTTAAGACATCATTGCCTAATAGGCCCATAAGAAGTAGAGGAGTACCACTTGCACACAACTGCTGAACAGCTAATGGCCCTCCCCACTTGAGTCTGGAATCTAAAAGACCAACACACCCATCTCTTACCCCTTGCCAATATGAGAGCTTCCCACTGATGTTGCAAGGGTCCAGTTCATTTACATTGCCAGATGAAAATTTAAGATGGTCACTTAGTGTAGAAGTTTGAGGAATTAAAGGCATAGCAATTTCAGATATTGGAGACTCAATCAAAGCCCCAGATTCGAGGGATAGAATGGATGCGAGAGCCAACATGGCTGATGCACTTTGAGGCTCAATAGAGGCTTTTATTTTATCATCAGAAGAAATTTGGTGAGCAAGCACTGATAGTCGAGCAAGCTGCTTCTTTGGTGAGGTAGTGAGCATAAAAATTGCTGAATTTCTTCCAGATGACTTCAAACACTGAGCAATTACTGCAACGAGGAGACATGAATGATGAACCAAAGCAGAAGGATTTGTTAATTTGCACTTGGCATTACTTGGTTCAACACATTGTGTGTCTTTGTTAACAGAGGAGCTGCATAATGATAAAACAGTGAAAACTTCTGAAACAATAGTTCCATCACCGCCACCACTAACAACAGTAGTCACGGGAAGGGAACTGGGAAGACCACAAAGGAGAGCAGGAACAATTCCATTATGTAGACAGCACCTTGACAAAAGCTGAAAAAACAGAATATAACAATTTAAATCACCTTCAACTCTGTCATAACTACAACTCACAAGCTTTGTCCAAATAACAAGTGCTACAACTTCATACGGAAAACAGCAAAGGATATCAGATTGATCTACTTTACCTAACCAACCTAAAACATGCATAAAACTTGTTGCCATAGAAGGAATATCCATAAAGGGCAAGGGGTAAACCACAATTACCTGAAGACCACAATTCATTGCAGATTCAAGTCGTTGGTGAAAACAATAGTAAACAGCAACCAGAACAGCTTTAGATCTCAAGAATGCTCTTGTCATTGCATCAACAACTTTAGTTGAATCTAATTTATCCAAGAGATCTTGCTCATGATGCACAACTTCCATCCTATGTAAAGAATGACTCCGCAAAGCATTAATGGGAAACAGAATGGCAGTTTTTTTCATAAAAAGTATATCCAGTGCATTAATCAAAGACCAGACAGCTCTGCATGCTTCAGAAGCAGCCCGTAGCATATTGGAAGAACCTGTAATAAGACTCGATCCTGAAGTGTCTAAACACAGACACAAATGGTCTACTAAACCAGTTGTTTTTGCATGCTCTAAAATTCTGTAAGCAGTTTCATTCAGTTTCTCTTGGCCTGAAATTTTAGGAGATGATCTAAGCACCTGAGCAACTCTAGACAGCATGACTGTAATGCATGCACTAGATTCATACAGAACTCTACCAGATGCATCATTATTTGAAGTTACAACCTGCAAATACATATAATACTAAGTACTAAAAACATGTAAGAAATACACAATTATCAAGAGCTTTTGCATCGAAGTTATACAAACTAGTTTGTAGTGTATGATAGGTATGGATGAAGAAATGGATAAAAAGTCATTACTTGATAGAACTCAATACAAATTTGCATTACAAGATGTGAATTTACATGATAGGAAGATTGTTACCTGAGAATAGATCTCAACAAATTCAACCCAGTGACTTAGATAAGAGCTTGAAGTGCAACTTCCACCATTATCTAGCAAAATTTTAGTGATGGAGAAACCCTGCACAAAATAGACAAACCCAGTTTAATGCTTGATTAATCAAAGAGAATCAAGTTTAATGCATGTACTGAGGTTTATGCATGTTAAAAATAAATATGCTATAAAATCCTTTCTCACCAGCTACATCAATCAAGCAGCCACAATGTCCTGTCATAAATCATCTCTATTGGCAACCCATTTGAATCTATATCCTACTTCAATGGTTTGACCTGAAGTTTTCCTAATTCTCCCTCTACCTCTAACTATTGAACTGTGCTGGCATTTAATCTTACTCTCCTTGCAAGGTCTTACAATTTGGGCGAAAGGCCTAACTTGACCCCACAAAACTAGATTGTAAAGTGAAGACTGCTTGAAACTTATAAGGACTACATTGGCTATATTTCTAGTCATGCGGGATCTAAACTCCGAGAGCTGAGGTCTCAGCAGTTGCACTATCCAACACTTCACATAAGCTTTTTGGTTAGTCCTTCCGTTGGTAGCCCTTTTCCAAGATAGTTGCAACCAACTCTGATAGGACACAACTAAAGCAGGCTAAGGGTGACAGCTGACTACAATTAAGGTAGCTTTCCGACACTGGGGCTTCTACAGTCTACTAGTTATTTTCCTACAAGCCCAAATCAACTAATGCAGGATTTCTCATCTTTTCCTCAATACGTGCTACCCCAATTTTCCCCATACATACTAAAAGATAAACAATACTAAAAAAATGTGGTCTCTGAAGGATGATATTTTGGGAGGAGATTCACAAAGAGTTCACATTATGGGAACTCAACATTGCTAAAAGGAAAAGCCCTCTCTAATATGCAGGTTGAAAGCAGTGTATAAAGTCCTCTCTAGTATGAGATAGAATAGATACGATGTGTATAACGCACTAAGCTATAGGACTAATTTATACTAATAATTACTAACTAATCAGATTACTTTGTCGTCTTCTAGTATAGGCCCAAGCTCATTAATGCAATAAATAAGACTCCTAGCTCTAAATAAATTAAACAAGGAAACAAATCAAGAAACATAAGAAATTAGAGACAACTAATGAGACTGCTTCTTCAACAATTACTAAGATTGCTTCCTAATTAGATGACTTATCAAAATAATTGATTCAATAATATATTCTGAGTATGGGTTATATGCCTAACTCAACCCGACAAAACCGGCTTGTTGGTTGTCCCCCATTTATATACTTTAATTTGGCCATATCTCTAGCAGTGCTGTTAGATAACGGCTATCGTGACGCTATCACGCTATAGCATAGCGGGTTTTGGAAGAAACACAATCACAACGGTGTCGCGTTGCGGACTCCGCAAAAATCGTGATCGCCGACGCCTTATGCGTAGCGGAACCACGTTGGGTCGCTGCTGTTGCGTCGTCGGTTTCCGAGGAGGATGAATCCAGAGAGAAACTGCATCGACGGCGATGGCAACAGCAAGTTTAGGGTTCATCGAGCTGACTGCTGAAAGAGGAAACTGGGTTGGAGTGGATGCGGAATCAGGTCAGTGCGGATTGCAGTTGTTTTGGGCTTGCATATAGCATGTTTTTTTATATATATTAACTTGTTATATATATTCTATTTCAACTGCTATGTGGCTTCCATTATTTGGCCACGACATAATTCGCTATATTCTACAGCGGATTTTCAGCTTTTTCATGATTCGCTATTGATAACACTTATCTTTAGTCAATGTGGGACTAAACCACCACTCTTAAGATTGTACTTCAGGCAATCCCAAAGAGACTGCAACTAAGGCGGATTTTCCAACAAATTATATTCCAAAAAAATCTTTAAGATATCCTTACAGACTAAGAGATATTCTAACATGCATCAAACTATCCAAGCATGTTTAACCAGTCATATAGGAAAAAATACAGAAGTTTATAATTCTAAAAGAAACAAACAAACAAATCCATTAAATGCCTTTGTGATGTACCTTTGCCATCATGTCTGTAACTTCAGAGGATTTCATGGCTATAACAGATTCAGTAAACACAAGGAGCTCTTTTATTAGTTCATCTATTAGTCCACTAGAACTGAAGGCACCAGCTGCAACTAGGTTTGAGAGAATCCTCAATGACTGATTTGATTCAGGAACATCTTGATCACTGCACATTGCTAACAGGCAATTAGACTTCATAGATAAATAATTAAGAAAAATTATTTGGTAGGGTTTAGAAAAACAATAGCCTCTCATTCAATTATAATTGAAATTTAAATGCTAAAAGAGATTTCAATTTTAAATAATTATATAAAAAGTTAAAAACCTACCCATTAATCCAATTGATTTTACTTTTATGTAGAGGAATATGAAATAATAGAACACTACACTAAAGGTAACCTCCGATATTTTCAGGAAAAAAATTACATGAAGAGTAGAGGCCAAAAAAACACTAAACAATTGCTTTGGCATTACAATTTGGAAATTAAAAACAATGATTTAATCAGAAACAATGCAAACTTAAAAAGGTTTATGTGATGCAGAAGTACTCTGCAAGTGAATCATACTAATATTAGTTAGCACGTTTGCATCATTTACTAGTTTATTCTAGTTTTATGAAATAAAATAAAACTTCCCTGAGAGACCATGCAGTGCAAAGTGGAGGATATAACATCCTTCACATCAAACTTCAACAGAGAAGATAATTATCAAAATAGAAAAAGTAAATTACATAAAACATTTCAGCAACTCATTGTCTCGTTTACTATATAAGAATATTACCTGCAGAAAAAACCCAAGGCAAGAACACAAGAGAGATCTTAGGAAGACATATATGACAGAACAAGGTACTGCCAGCACAAGATAGGAGCCAAGCACATTGCATGCTAGTGGATAGTAGTCTAGAAATTTTTATAAAATAATAAAAAACTGAAAAGTTACATAAAAATAATTACCCAACACATAAACTAAGGTTATTTCAAGTAGCTAAAGAGTCACTCTGACCTAGGAAAGCAGGACATCAAAGAAGTGAAACAGACAACACATGGTTTACATAATGAGAGAGAGAGAGAGAGAGAGAGAGAGAAAGCGGGTTGCATATTTGTGATTAAATTTAAAACTATGCCCAAAACATTTACATTAAGCAGAAAGGCAAGAAAATGAAGCTCTCAAAGGATAAGAAATCTATGACATTTCTGCATGCCAAGTCAAAAAGAATGTTCTGCTTCTGCATATTAAAACCAACTCAATATTTAATGAGATTCATGAGGATTCAATATGCAAGATAAAAGTTTTAAGTATGCAGTTCATATCTACCTGCAAATATTTTGAGATCCTTTTGACCATTTTTTCAGTGGTAGCAGAATATGTTTCAACGCTTCATTATCTTGGCCAATTAGTTTTGCACCGTTGACTGTGCGAGAGTTATTTTCAAGTCTGTTCAATCTTTGGCAGCCTGCCCAGAAGTATTTATGTCAATCTCATATTAAAGGTGTTTGAGTAAATAAAGAATAATAATGGAGACATTTGATAGTTCATTTCAGAAATTTAATAGAATAAAAATTATAATCCAATTTCATAGTTTCATACCTAATAACAAGTCACTAAAATCCCTAAATGATGCAAACAAAACTAACATACTGATAAGAACCTTGAGAGAACCACATCAGAGCCTTCCACCATGACTCTCAGCTGCAAACGAACAGCACGGGTGGTGACGCCAGTATTGAAGTGTTCGCCCAGGACTAGTCAAAGGGCTAGTGCCCAGCCAGCCCACATGGGCGCTGGAGCTGCGGAGCGTGGTGGGATGTTACGTTAGGATCCAATTGCAAGGTATGGGACTTGGAGTCCCACATTGGAAGTATGGGATTCTAGTGTGACCTTTATAAGGCCTTGAGCTCTCCAACTACAATAACTAGCTTTTGTGATGTCTTTCTCTCAAGGTTTCTTATCACATACATTTGTTCCTCATTAATGTCTGCAACTCTGCATATAATGTGTGAAAATTTCCAGGAGACTATTGCTTTGATATTTATTTGGAATTATCTAAGCCAATCTTGTAAAGGTATCTCCTGCATTTTTTTTTCTAGTATAAGGAACAATACAAAGCAACTATAGAATCAATGCCAAGAAGTTTCTATGTTTACACAGTATGTTACATAGATTGATTTGAATAAATGCCAAGACAATTACCTGACTCTCCTACATTTTGATTTGAAAATCCTGGGGACTCATCAAGCACTGAAGAATTGGCTCTGTCTAAGTTAGGACTATTTAACTGAATAGCACTCTGAAGCGGTGAAGCAATATGCTCCTCTGTACCAGCCATGTGATTGTTTTTGCCTGTGACAAATAAATTATTACAATGAAGGGAAAGAAAATAAAAGATATAGGCTTATTTAAATGGTACTTTATTAATATATCTAGTAGTAAGATAGGTACTATCATCTTGCAATACTAGAAGTAGCTGAACCTGTTGTCGGAGTTTGAATGGTTTTTCCTTCAACCACCCGTGCTTCATCCCTGTTCATGTGTGAACCATTTATCTCTCGCAATTCCTGAAGTCCAATCCATATTTTATTAAATTAACTAAGAAATCAACCAAGTTACATTTCCAACGAGCATCTTGCACATTAAGGAACAATCTAACACGGTTTAATATAGCTACCCTGGCCTCATGTTCATCAGAGCTTTCTTTAACAAATGGGTGTTCAAGAAGAGCCGGCCAAGTGAGTCGACTTTCCGGTGCCTGCTTGAAATAAATATAGAAACCAAAGCATTTAAAATCTCATAGTTGATAAAAGTAAAATATAGCAACGAAGCAATAAAAAAGTGGAAAATATTCACAAATGAGCTACCTTGTTAAGCAAACCCTTTAAAAAGCTTTTGAAATTTGGACTCATGCGATCTGGATATTTAACAGGATCCTGGATTATTGAACTAGTGATCAGGTCCAACCTTCAGTACTAGCACATAACACATTTGTGATTACATAACAAAAGTAATGTGTTTGAGAAATGTACCTTAACAATGTGTCTGATGAGAGCATATACAGAATTTGTGTAAAATGGTGGTTGGCCAACAAATAACTCATACCTGTTATAAGCATGAAAAATAGGCTTTAACTTAAGGTGACTCGTGAATAGCAAAGCAGAATGAGCGTCAGAAAGTTCTGTTCAACAAAACACACTACCATAACTATTAGTATTTAGTTACACAATGCCATCATTCAGATCACTCTTGGAAAGTGCAACAGGTACGGAATATTCACACTATACACGGGTATGGGAAAGGAATGGTTGACTACTACAAGCAAGAAGCTGTGGTACATATCTGCTGCTAGAATGAAACCAGAAGTTCTATCCAAAAGATGGAATAAGGATATGACAAATAGAAAGGAGAAGAAAGAAAAATGAGAAACTGTCCTCATCATCAAATTGAAAAGAAAAAAAAATGCTGCTCAGTTACATAGTCAGAAAGAACAATTTGGCAATCTGGTGGTTATTTTTCATAAGAGAAACCAAGTAAGAGTGGTAAAGAAAAAAGAAACATCTAGGACAACTTCATAGCAGCCATCTCTCTCTTTTAACTTAGTATAAAACACAAAAGGCAGGTATTATATCCATCCCCTCTTCCTTTACCCTAAATATCCTTTCACACTTAGGCTCGTGCAGGGACCCTCATACAATTATATAAAGAACCTAAATTGGCACTCATAACTCATCCATGTGGCAATTGTATTTATCATCCATGAATATATTCTGCAAAATATAAATAGCCAACTTTTAAATCTTGTAAAGGGATCTATTATAAAGACATTAGGCATTAGGCCAAATTTAAATGAGCAACAATCATCCACAACAACAATGTACAACTGAAGATAAAGTTCAATACTAGACCAAGATAAATAGAGAGAGATTCAACACACAGTATGACACCAAGAGACCATAAATCTACAGTGTGGTTGTATGGTTGTTCCCGTACAAGCTCTGGGGCCATGTACAACGGAGTTCCTGTAAAACATACTATGTCAAAATATATGCAGACTCTAGAACAAATCCTCAAAGTACAAGCAGCTACATTGCTACAATTAAGATTCCAAAAGCAACAAAATCAATTCTGATAAGCCAAACCTTTTATAGATCGCAAAACAACTGTATTTGTGGACATTGCACGCGCAAACCCAAAATCACAAAGCTATAACATATTCACAATAAAAAAAAAAAAAAACATCACTCATTAGACCATAGCAAAATGTACTCGATTGCAGGAAATTAGAAATGAAAGCCATATCATCAGTCAGTAGGATAAAAATGATGCAATGCACAAGTTTGAATTAGCTTATTATGGGGTCAAAAAAGCTTTTCCTTTACAGCTTCCTAAGAAAGTTTTGAAAAGAAAAAAAAAATAATTATTTCCCTTATAAAAACTGAACCAAATATGCACAAAGTGCCTTCTTGGAGGGAAGTGTGTTATAGGATAAGTGTACTGGATTATTATTGAATGAAACAAAGCTTTAACTCGGTGTACAATGTAAACCATGACACTAGAAAGTGGATTAGTGGCAAAATTCTACTGCAACAAGCTATAAGACAAAAATGTTTAAGTGTATGTTTCACCATGTGAACAAACTAGCAGCTAAATCAACCTTGACAATAGATCCAGCACCAATTAGAATATTTTGGGGCTTCATATCACGATGGATGATCCGATTGGAATGCAAATAATGTAAGGCTTTTACCTGCATAATCCAAACCAAAATTGAACTTCTGCCAAAATAAGATTTATATTCATATCTCCTCATCTAAATGCTATTAAAAACAGAGCAAAGATGTTTAAGAGGAAATACCAATTGCTTTGCAATTGCTTGAACTTGCTCTTCCGGAAGGCACTTATCATCCTCAAGAATCTCAAATAGCTCACCCTGTAAAATAAAAAAATATAATCAGCTTGGAAGCATATCTAATAATTCACAGTTGCCTGTTCCACTATCAGATAGCTGAGTATACTTGGATCACCAATTAAGGGGTAAGTGGTAACTTTCAAATATAGAAGCAACAGTCAAACCGTCAACTGAAAATACAGACGATTACTTGTGCAAATTCTGTGACAACACAAAATTCTTGCGGGCTTTCAAAGGAATCAAGCATTTGAATAATATTTCCATGCTTCAACTTTCGTAAGATCTGCAAAATTTATGAATGTCACAGGTCATCAATCAGAAGAAACACGTATAACTAATTAATAAATAAATAATTATAATAATTAGCAATAACAATAATAAAAAAAAGATCATTCTACTAGGTAAGGTCGGGTACTTAACTCAATTAAGCAAATGAGCTACAACAACAAAGCATTTAAAACAAATCTAATGATTACTGGATTTTCCTAATGTTTCCTCAAGTCTTAACCACAGGCGTGTAGTACATTAGTCAAAAATTAATGCCCAGCCCAGTGTACAATATTACAAAAGAAATAAATCACAATTTCCCAAGGAAACAGATTTGACATTCTCAATGAAAAACCAAAGTCTATGAACATTAATAATAATAATAATAATAATAATAATAATAATAATAATAATAAATAAAATAAAAAATAATAATAATAATAATTAATAATAACAGATATACTAATTAAAATTGAAAAATAGTAATAGTAATATTAACAATTAACAAGAAGCTTCTTCCAAACTCCTGATTATCATAGCTCTCAGACAACATGGCTTGTTCCAAACTAAAAATACTTTTGACATTAATGACAAAAATAGAAATCCACGCCACAAACAACAAGCTACACAAAATCAGTATCCACCGCTTCTCAAAATTTCTAACAACTAGACATCCACAACAATCAGCGAACACAGATTCAAAGAGCATAAAAACAGTGAGGAAATGAACGAAGGAATGAACGAATTACCTCGATTTCTTGTCTTAAATTATGAATATCCTTCTCGGTCTTCCCGTGCTTCATTATGAACTTCATCGCGACGGTCTAAGAGATCGAATAAATCAGAAGTGAGATAGTAATCGGAAAAGGGCGATTCACCAGAAAAACCCTAAATGGAAGAGTGGTGTACCTGTCCCGTGTGCTTGCGTCTTCCCTTGTATACCTTCCCGAAGGAACCCTCGCCGACGAGCTCGATGACGTGGTAGTTCTCAACGCCCATTGTTGAATCGAAGTTGCGGAGCGAGAGAAGAAGAAGATTGATTTGAAAATGTCGCTGAACGGAGAAAGAGAGAGATTTGAAAATGTTAACGTTTGAGAGAGAATGAGTAGAGCTGAGAAATTCGAATTTCTATTCCCGCTTCACTCTTTCCGATATTTATTATTTATTTATTTATTTATTAATTATATAAAATGGAAAAAGGATGAAAACAAAAATAGGACGATTTAGTTTGAGAAACATGACTTTTTTTTATTTTCTAAAATTAATTTCTATATTGATAAAAAATATTAGTGATAATGGATATTTTATCTTAGGCTAAATTGTATCCCCTTGTAATTTTCAATCCACAATTTTAGCCTTCCTTTTTTTAAAATTAATACATTTAGTCATCATATTTTTAAGAATAATCAATTTAGTCAAAAGTTATAAAAAAAATATCTTTATAAAATTAAACCCATAACCCTTTATTCATATAAAAAAACAATAAATCACTAAAAACACTTACATTAATTGATTAATTACATTAACATTATTTTTTATATATCATTAGTTAAGAGTTATTATTTTTTTCAAATTGTCAAAATTTATAAATTAAAAAATATTTAATATATAAAATACTTTTTATTTTATTTTATATCATTTATATGTTTTTATTTTGAATAGTTTACATATTTTAATTTTTATTTTACCAATTTATAATTGAATTTCATAAATTAATATGTAAATTATTTATATAATATATTTTTGTAAATTGATTTTAATATAAAAATTATTTTAAATCTAATTATTTACATAATATTAATTTTTATATTAAATAGTTTTAAATTTATAAATTTTGATAATGTAAAAAAATTAATAGCTCTTAACTAATGAAACAAAGAAAATATAGTTAACTAAAATAAATAGGGAATCCACAAAAAAGAAAGAGACATTAATTAATCACAGATCCAACTGATTACTCGTCAGTATTGAAATGTGCCGTTATAGATAATCCAGTCAAAGTAATGGAAATTAAACCTAACACAATTCTAAATAGAAAACTTTCAAACATTTTCATTTGTTCGAAAGGTAATATTTATCCTTAACCATAAATTTGTATTGATCATGAATCTCAACGACTGAGAATTGTAAATTGTCATAAAATAAAATTATAAAATATATATATATATAATATTTTTTAATATATAAATTTTGATAATTTAAAAAAAAATAACTTTTGACTAATGATACATATAAAAATGTAATTAACTAGACAAAGTAAGTGTAGCAGTGATTTATTGTCTTGTCTATGAATAAAGAGCCATGAGTTCAATTCCTATTAAAACACTTTTATTTTTCACTTTATTTAATCTTTTTTCACATATGTGTCATGTCAACGGCCTACATAAGTTTCACGTCAGCACTAATATGTCACATCAAAGTCAACATTTTGACTTTGGATGGTAAAGACCAAAATCGCTTATTTTAAGAAATAAAAGGATTAAATGTTTTGATTTAAAAATAGGAAACCAAAATCACGGATTTAAAATTATAAGAAACCAAAATTGTAATTTAGCCTTTATCTTATTGATTAACTGATTAACAATAAATTAAGAAGATAAAACTTTGAGTATCGAAATTTTTAAAAATAACAACTAGTTTTTAGTTTTTGTTTAAAAAAAATCCAGTTTTTAAAATATGATTAGTTTGAAATAAACTCATTTTAAAAGTTTCATATCATATTAAAATCAGTTTAAGAGTGTTTTTGTATGGTGGTGACAACAATGATGATGATGGTATGTCAATAGCAACGACAACGATAGAGATACCAATTGTGGTCGCGGTAGTGACATTGGTGGTGGTGGGCAGTCAATCGTTGCGATGTTAGTGGTGGTAGTGGTGACGGTGGCAAAGATGGTATTAGTGGTGGTGGTTGTAGCAATGTTGATGGTGTTGGTGACAATGGTGGTGGTAGTGACGATGGTGGGGTGGTGATTGCAGTGACATTGTTAGTGGTTTTGGTGGCGGTGATGGAGGTGATATTTTTGGTAGTGGTGGTGGTAGTGACAATGACGGTGGAAATGACATTGATGGTAGCAATGCAAGTGGTGATGGTGATGGTGATGTCGGTGGCGATGATGATAGCAGTTGATCGTGGTGTTAGTGGTGGCACCAAGTGGTGGTGTTTGTTGTGATGATAATGACGATGGCGATGACACTAATGGTGGTGGTGGTAGCAATGTTGGTGGTGGTAGTAGTGATGATAGCAAAAAGTGTCATTGTCAAATGTGGAAAATATGTGTTTTTTAAACTAAAAACCAAATTCGCAAAACTTTTTTCTTGGTTTTGAAAACTGGTGTAAAAGTGTTGCAAAAATGATTTAATATCCATTACAGCTCCATGTTTGCCTAACATGTTTTGTTTTATAAATTGCATTTGAAACCCAAAAACCAAAAACTCGCAACCACCCCAAATGGGCTCTTAGCCAATTGTATATATAGTAGGAACAAAAAACCTTGATAGCCTAATTAGAGTTCAGAAAAGCTTTTTTTGATAGAACTGGTTTAGGCTTCAATCTAAATCAAAAAAAGGTTTTTCAAAAGCCTATTAAAAACCAGAATGCCAAAAGGAATTGTAACAAATGGGGTCATTAGATCTCAAAATGTTACAAAAAGAAGACGATTCCCTTTCAAAAGGTAACTGACATGAAATGACCCAAAAATCTATAGGTACTTAAGATCCTATTACTTTTTGATACAAGAATGTCTTCACAACAACAAGAGAGAGTTGTGGTGCTTGGACAATGGATGCTCTAGGTATATGACTAGAGACAAAAGCAAACTTCTCAGCCTTGAGAAAAAGAAGGATGAAGGGTTTGTTGTCTTTGGAGACGATAGAAAGGCCCTCATCAAGAGAGTTGGTAAAATTGGTAAACCCAACTTTGCTCAGATTGATAATGTTACTATTTGAAAGGGTTGTAATCATTTAAAAATTAGTCAACTCTATGATAATGGCGATGAAGTTAAGTTTGGACTCAATGATTGCCTGATCAAAGAAACATCTAATGGAAAATTCTATTCTTAGAGTTAATTGAGAGAAACCTATATAGAATTTGCTAGAGTCGCTACCCAGACAGATTGGTCCAACAACTTTTGAGAGTGATAAATGGCCAAGGCATAGAAGGGTAGGTTACCTCAACATGAAAAATTTTATCCAAGCTTTTGAATCATGATATTGTGAGAGGTCGGGCAAAAATCAAGTATGAGAAAGATAGAGTGTGTGAGGCTTGCATTAATGAAAAATAAAACAAATACAGTTTTCAGCCTAAACATGCAGTAACCACACACAAAGTCCCAAAACTATTGCATATAAGTCTTTTTGCCCCAACCAAAACACTAAGCCTAGGTGGAAAGTGATATGGATTTATGATAGTAGATGACTTTTCCGAATTTGCATGGATTTTATTCCTTTTTCATAAGGATAAGTCATTTGATGCATTAAAAAAAAATTGTAAGAGAGTTCATAATGTAAAAAATTTGAAATTACCTTTCTAATTAGGCTTACTTGAATTGGTTAATATTGTCCTTACTTCTGACAGATAATTTTGACTATCATCGATGAAGACCAAGAATTGGGAGGCTCCATGACAAAGGCAAGATTAAAGGAAGCACAAGAAACATTGGATCATGAAGTGAATTACTTCCTTTCTCAATCATTAGGCCAACATATCCACCTTGCCTTGAGTCCAAAGACCAATCCGGAAGAAGAATTCGGATTGCTCCAATTGATTCAAATGAGTGAAGAGCCCAAAAATCTATGAGTGAAGAGTCTATATATTTCCAATGTTTTGAACATAATTTGAGTTTTAGATGTCTGTTTTAGGCATTTTTTGATGCGCTTGAATGCTCTAAAGATTTCCGACAAGTTGTATTTCTAGTCTCAAGTCCTAATTCTACATCTATGATGATGAAAATAAAACATGAAGTTTAGCACGAATTAGATATTTTTTAGTATAATTTTGAATAAGGAATGTGACTGAAGTCTCACATTGGAAAGAAAGAGGAAAGAGACATCACTTGTTGGCTATATATAGTCATTCATTTGTCTTATGTACTAACATTTGAATTGAATAAAAACTTTGCACTTTTAAAAGTGTGAGAGAGGAAGTTTCTCTTAGATTTTTAATTAGACCAAACATTGATTCTTATTAAAGGTTTCTATAATTTTTGTAGCAAATCCCCACAACACTTATCACTCTTCATAAGGTGTGACGTCTTCTTCTATTTCTTGTCTTTTTTGCCTTTTTGTTATTTTAATTTTTTTAACATTTTGTTTATGTTAAATTCGTTATTTTTTTACTGTACTTTTCTTCATATTATTTTTATCGTTGTTTATCTTCATTAAACATTTGATGTGCATCTTTTTCTTTTGTTATAACAAGAAGTCTTTTTAAGGACGATCTATAAAACAATGAAACCCTGTATTGGTAATATGGATCATATTTATGAAAATAAATTTTACTTTTATACTAGCATAATACACAAGCATGCGCACAAGTTACGCTGAATTTTATTCTTATTTTAAAATTATATGTGCATATATAACTGAAATAATCTATTATTACATTACTATACATGTTTTTAAATGACATATTTTTAAACTTAACATGATTAGTCTAAATATAATCCAAAATCTAAATAGTATTAATGTAAAACATTAGATAATACTTATGTGAAAAGATTGAAGTAAAAAGAATAATAATGTTAATGTAATAACTAACACATCTTAAATAATTTCTATGGTATTAATTATACATGTAACTTTACTTACATTAATCTCAATGAACGACTTGTTATTCTTACTTTGATAAGAAGTATCTTCACCACTTTATAAATTTAGAATTAATGCCATAGTGATTTGGATAGTCACTTAATTTGCTCATTATTCTTATTTGAATGATTTTTTTTATATAGACTTCAAATATTCTATAGGAGTTCCTTGGATAGTTTACATGTTGGGTTGGTTTTGATTTAGGATGAAATCAAATTGGAACCGGTCATATTTAATTTATTTGGTTTGGTTTGAGTTTTGAATTTTTGTTATGCCAATCCAAATTGAACCAATCAAATTATAATTGAACTACTTTAGTTTAAATAATCAATAAAAAAATTTATATTCTTGTCTAATGTAAAAACTAGTTTTATATTTATGATTGTAAAAAATATTTCTTGTTCTTTAATTACTAAATAATTATTTATTTAATATTTAATTCTTTCCATAATTAGCACTATATATCTCATTAATATTTTTACTCAAAATATGAAAAAAAATTAATATAATCAAATTAATAAACTTATTAATAGTATATAAGATCATAAAAACAATAAAATAAATAAATGGGAAAAAACAAAACTAAAAGAAAATTTTAAGTACCGAACAAAATATTTTTATTGACCAGATCTTCTGCCGAATTGCTTCAAAAATTGGGAGAGAAAAAAGACAATTTTGAGAACGAAATTAATTATAATTGGTTGGTTTGAATTTAGAGTGAAATCAAATCTGAATCGAGGCTCTTTTTTAAAAATAATATAAATTAATTATTTAATTGGGTAAAGGGGGCTAAATTGAAACAAATTGGGGATTTGGGGCTGCCAAACACGCCTGCTTTGGGCGTGTTTAAACACGCCTAAATGGGGCGTGTTTAAACACGCCCAAAGCAGGCGTGTTTGGCCCCCATTTTCCCTATAAATAGCCCCCACTTTTCACTTTTTACCATTTCTCCTTCTCTCTAGAATTTGCTCTGGCTTCTCTCTAGAACTTGGAAGGAAATTATCTGCAGCGAAGCCCTGCCGAATTGTCTGAAGCGAAGCGCTGTCAACAAGTAAGT
>CM023950.1:13723115-13733588 GCA_013407115.1 Glycine latifolia
CGTGTTGCATGCTTTTTGTGGAATATTGGAGCAGTCTGTTTGAATAGGAACAAACCAGTTACACTTACAAATCCAATTGCCTTGTTTGTTTGTACTTTTTATGTTCTTTCCTGAAGAATAATTTTTTAAGTGACCTTTGGTAAGCAGGAATGTGAAAATGTAAAAATTTGCTTTGGTTTACAAAGAAAATCATTGTCATGATAGGAATTAGCGGATCTACTATTTTTTTTCGTTCACAATAGTCAACAAAAAAAAGGTATTCAACAAAAATAAACACACTTGATATTGCCAATATTATAACTTGGATGGTGAGATTTTCACTAGAGCTTAATGGGGAGGCAAAAAAAAAAAGTTTAATTAGAGTGTGGAAGTGATTTTTATTATGGAGGGGTGTGTGTGTGTGTGGTTGGTTGCTTGTAACACAAATCACAAGAAGAGCGCACGCTGTCTGTGCTTGGTTTTGTTCTGGTTTGTGTGTGGATCAGTGAGTGTGATTCTTCTCTCTCACTCACTCGCGGCCTCATCGAATGATTAGCGTGTCTGTGCTTGGTTTTGTTCTGGTTTGTTCTGGGTTGTTGTTATTTGGTTAATAGGTGTGAATTATGCATGTATTATTGTAAAACACATGATTAGACATGAAGATGAATGTGTGACTTTCATGACACATGATCACTGCTACTTCATTCGTGAAAAGTTGGAGAAGAAAGCTTGGAAGAGGAATAACAACAATCTCGGTTGGGAAGAAGGACTTGAAGATTTGCTTTCTGTGGTGTGGCCCAGATCTGGCAAGGTACGTTTGATGTGAATCCTATATGCAAAAAAATTCTGTTTTCTTGTAGTAAATCTGTCTTAAACCATCATCATGTATGTGATTTTGTGCTTCCATTATGCTTGTGGATCTTCTTGTAGCCCCGTCAACCATAATTCATATTTATCCCATCTAATCCAATACTACACTCAACCAATGGCAAATAATTACTAGCACACCCACAATTATCCTTTCCTTATCAATTTCCTAATCTCAGCAACCAATTTTCACTAATAAATGGAATTCTTAGAAGTTAATGAGTGATTAAATGTATATATAGCACCACTATAGTGATGGAAAAGGAATGCTCTAATTAATTTTTTTTTCATATGGAAAAAACAAACATAAAAGGATTAACAAACTTGGTAGAAATTCAAGTGTTAAGAGGGCCTAGAAGGGTGTTGTTTCCTACCAGCCATCCAAATCCATGAAATCAAGTAGGAAAGGATCAGGGGAACACCTTCTTTTGCACTTAAGAGGGGTCACTAGTGGTATAGTTGTAGTGCAAGAAATTATGTAGCAGAACAGGTTTTTTTATTATTGTTGTTCTCAGGTAGTCTGTCCAACCTTTATCAAGGTTGATGAAGGTAAGGTTAATCTCGTTTGTTTGATATCAAGGTGCTTTAAAGTGATAAATATTTTTTGTTTCTTAATTAAAGCAAGTGGTTCATACTTTAAAGGTGCATCATTGATCACTTTTGCAGAGTGCTAGAAAGGATCATTCTGATGTGTCCAACTGTAACGCCCCGTATGCATCCGGTGCATTAACATTGATTTATGGTTATTAAGCGCAACAATTATCATAGATAATTAATTCGGAAGCAATGAACAAAATGACGTCATCAAATGTCATTAACAACACCCACTGTACATCATATATGGTGAATTCTCATAATATACAATGTATATCTCAAAACTGTACATATCCCTCTCAGTGTACAAAATCACAGGCATAAAACAAAAGTAGAGCCAACATGTTCTCCAATACTATGCCTAAGGTTCTCACAGAACCTATCCCTGCTCGGGCCTCTTACCCTGGGATTTCTCAGCAGCTCCCTGAGTATCACCTGCAAAACATAACCCCCAACAGGGGTGAGATAACAATCACAGCTCGGGCCTCTTACCCTGGGATTTCCTCCCCCTGGTTCACTTTTATGCATATAATATCAAAATTGGCATTACAACTAGCCATCACAGCTCTCAAGCCATAACAACACATATACACATGTCTCAAGGGTTTATCAGTACCTTTTTTATAAAACACATCAATATCATTTAGCCATTACGACCCTCAACAGTTCACAACATATCACATGTATATTTTAACTCAAATACAACATATACAAAGATAGATATATTATATTCCTTGAGAAATATCATCTGCAACAGGTACATTCTCCAAGGATTTACTCACATATATAAATATATCTATACCGTATTGCCTAGGAAAAGATCATCTGCGACAGGTATCTTATTCCAGGGCGCACTCAGACATATATGGCACTTCCGAGAGAAGCTCATCTGCTACAGGTGCATTCTCTCAGGTTTTATCAATACACAATATTGACCACTTAGAGTTGTTCCACGTAACTCTGGCTCTAAGGGAAGTCCATATTTAGTCCATTCTACTGGCCAGAGAATCTTAATAACCCACAATACACATAGCCTCAATTCATGTATATCAAGTACATGTTTTCAATCAAAATAGGAATACACAATTTCAATATACATGCATAACTTCATACAGTAACCATCCCTCCCTCTGGAGTATGGTGGAACACAATCAAGGGAAACACTCCCAAGAACAAAGAGCTTACCTGCTCTCAGCGCTACACCGGCTCTCCCGGCTTCGTGGTCACAACCACCAGCAATGTCTGTATCACGCCCTACACAAGGCATACAAACAATCAATCAATAATGGTCCTCAACCGTTAGAATGAAAGGAAACGCTATTCCTTTCCATTACAACCTCTTTGTTCTCTATCTTAGGGTTATCAGAGCTAACCACCTTATAGGCGATTCACAGACCCTCAGCAGGATCTATCTCAACCTAACCAAGGTACTAGAGTCACCCTAAGACTCTGCATAAGATGGTTCAAAGCATACAATTGCTTAACCCCTCTATATCTCAAGAATAACCAAGTCATTCAAAACAATTAGTTCAACATACAATCACCTTCTATACAATCTCATGAACATTTTTAGTAAAAGCACACATGCTCATACATGTCATGATACCCTCCATTTAGCCAACACTCTTCCTACTCATACATATATTAGAGTCAAAACCAAACTTCATCAATAGTCATGATTCAAAGTTCAATATTCATCAGAACAACCTCCTGAGCATACTTTTCTAAAGAATCTAAGCCTAATTCCAGCCCTATCACAAATGGATCACTATTCATCCCAAGAACCATTTCACAAATCAATCGGTAAAACTCGAGTTTCTTACCTCTAAACAGTCGAGGAAGGCTGGAGGATCACTTCTCTAAGCTTTGGCGTCCTTGATTCGCCTCCTTTCCCTTCCAAACTCAGTTTTCTCAAAGTTCCCTAGAGAACGAGATTTCTCCGATTGATGGTTCTCTTGAGAAACTGAAGCTGGAATGTAGCTCATGGAGGAGTTCTAATCAACTTTCTAGTTGGGTAGGAAGTGTTTAGATGAAGAATGGAGTAGATATGAAACTTTCTACTTCATTGATGGTGGAAGGAAGCTCGAGGAAGAAGAACTGATTTTGGGCTAGAAATTCGTGCAAATGACCCTTTTATAGGGTCCTGAACGTGTCCCCACGCTACTGGCGCCACTCCCCACGCTAATCGCGCCAATAATTCAAAAGAAAGGGTCTCTTGGAGCATTCTGGCGCTAATCGCGCCAGATATTCGAATCTGGGGGTCTCCAGGGCCATTTTGGCTCTAATAGCGCCATAACTGGCGCTAATCGCACCACAGGGCCGCGTCATGGCGCTAACGGCGCCGTTCCTGGCGCTAATCCCGCCAAATAAAATAATATTAATTTTTTTTTCAAATCAAGGTTATTATACCAACCATGTCTCTTATCTTGTTTTGTTCATCATATAGTTATTTGTCTGTTCATCACACAGACTATATCTCATTCATGTTATTTTTAAAAAATGTATACATATTTACTATAGGATTTTCACTAGTATTAGTAATATTATTATTATTATTAGTATTAGTATTATTATTATTATTAGTATTATTAATATTATGATTATGATTATTATTATGATGATTAACAAATCTTACTATTTTTTTGGCCAAAAAAAAAAAAATCACTTTGTGGCGGTTTCTAAACCGCCAGAAAATACAAAACGTGAAAATAAAAAAAAGTGAAAATAAAATTTGTGGGGGTTAAAGCCGCCACAATTTTAGCCGTCACAAAAATATCAATTTTTTGTAGTGACCTTACCGACAAATATATCTGTCGAAAATTACCGATGGACAAAAAAATCTGTCGCCTAAAATTTCTTACGAGAATTCCGTCGGAAATACGAAATTTCTGAAGGATTTTCTAGTTTAGCGACGGATTTTGTCCATCGGAAATAACATTTTTTTTTGTGGTGAGCGCACGTTGCAATTGCGTGCGAGCAAGGAATTCGAATAGCCTAAAAATTGTCCACAATCACATGACCATTCGTTCAATTTGATAGTGCATGCCATTACTCGTCGCCCAAGTCGCGTGTTTGCAATTTCTTGAATCTCAAACTCCCCTATGTCTCGAACGTACATTCTGACATAATGTGAGGTTGCAATGTGTTGATTTTCTTGCAGCATGACGAATACCTCTTCGAAGTACCTATATCCTGCCTCTATCATGACCATGATTTTCATGCCATTACTAACAAATGAATCATTTATTTTATTAAATGTTTCATTCACTAAGGCAGTAATAGGCAATGCTTGGATTCGTTTCAACACAAAATTCATGCATTCGGCAAGGTTTGTAGTCATATGGTCATACCGTTTTCCTTCATCATATGCCTGAGTCCATTTATTCTTGGGAATCTGGTCCAACCAATATGTTGCTAGTGGAAACTCAGATCGCATTACAAGCAACTTTGCCTCAAATCGAGGTTTTCTCAACTCGTATCCTATGGCAAAATAAAAAACAATAAGTATTAATTAGGTGAATACATAATAATGTAAGAATTTGATTTATGAAATGTTTAGAAGCTTACCCATATTTATGACTTGTTTTTTTAAGTCAAAATTCCTAAACCATTTGTTAAATTTTGATGCAATGTGACGAATGCAATAGACAGAAGATACATCCGGTGTAGTCCACCCAACTCTGTCTGATCGCAAAGCTGCTAGCAAACCTGCTCCCCTGTCTAAAATAATACACAAATTTGTTGAGGTGTAACGTATCTCCTTAAATGATGCAAGAACCACATCCAAGCTTCTTTGCTCTCACTCTCAACAATTGCAAAAACAAGTGGAAAAATGTTTCTACTACCATCTTGTCCAATGACAGTCAATAAAGTACCACAATATTTTTTAGTTAAAAATGTCCCATCTACTTGCACAAGGCTTGCAAAAAACCTTCAATGCATGGCTTAAAAGCCCAAAACACACGATTAAGAATCACCTTAGAAGTGTCATCCTCACCATCTTCCATTGAAATGGATGTTTTGTATTTAAAAATTGTACCTGGTAGAAAGTGTTGAACAACTATCATCTATACAGGCAAATGCCTATATGATTCTTTCCAACTTCCAAAAGCAATTTCAAGTGCTTTTTGTTTAGATGTCCATGCTTTTCTGTATGTCACATTATAACCAAATCGTTGCATCATGTCCGCAACCAAGGTTTTTATTTGGATACCAGGATTTGTTTTTACTAAGTGCACAATATTATGAGCAATAACTGATGAGTCTAACCTAACATGATCTTGTGATAAATGTGAAGTTGTGCAAGTGTGAGTTCCAGTTATTTTTTTCATCACCCACCTCCTACGTAACTTGCTGAACGATGCTCTAGCCTTCCAATGACAATCATTACCATATTCAGTACACTTAACAACATACCTGTCACTCTTGTTTTCTTCAACATGAAAATTAAATGAATGTACAAAATGAAATTCCTTTATGGCATTCACAGCTGCTTGTTTTGATTCAAACATCATGCCTTCATAAAGGTCATTCATACTCTCACCCGCTCTATTCGTATATGGATTTGAGTAGTGTAGATCTTTTGAAAGTTGGCTATTAATAGTTTCAAAATGAGAAGATGACTGACTTTCAGTTTGATTGCTTGCTTCTCCAGTTTTGTGAAATGAGTATTGTTCATCTTCTTCACTAAATTCGCTAACATTGTCTCTAACTATTAGTTCTTCACTAGCCATCTGTGAGAAAATTTGATTGTAATTTGTTACTCAAAATGTCAAGGCATTAACATGGTAAGGAGAATGTGATGATCAAATATGAAACTTATTATCATAAATATACCTGGAAGATCATAAGGAAGAAATTATGTGCAGACTTGAATACTATTTTGTGAACTTTTTAGGATGGTATTGTTCAATGAGAAAATACCAAGTGTTCATTGAATGACTTGAAACGTGCCTTTATAATAAACATGAATGAACATGAAGCAACGTGAATGATAAATCAAATTAGATATTTTCCATGAATAGAGTTTACTCCTTTATCATGTACACACTTGACTTCCATGTACAGTTAAATGATTTCCAGTAAAATAACTACGACACGAGGTAAAAAGGTTAAAAAGTTTAATTACTACACTAAGACTTGAAACCATATTTTCTATAAAGTTACTACACGAGAAATTTAACCCAACTTTTTAAAACCTTAATTAATTCACTAGGATTTTAACCCTACTTTTTTTTAACCCCATATAACTACCATATTTTTTAAAACCCTAAGTACCATATTTTTTAAAACCACTAAGTTTGTAACACTTTTCTTAAAACCCTAATTACTATACTTTTTTTTAAACCCTAATTACTACACTTTTTTTTTTAAAACCCTAATTACCAACAATGTTTTATTTAATTCATTTTGCCTCATTCACTATTCACAACACGACTTTAAAGTCGTGTGGTATGTCACGACTTTAAAGTCGTGGTATCATCCACGACTTCCAAGCTTTTCCATGCTAATTTTGTGAAGAAATCGTGCCAATCCATACGACTTCTAAGTCGTGCTAGAGTGAACAAGTTTGAAGTCGTGGAACCAAATACGACTTTTATGAAAACAGCCAAAAAAAAAATTCCATGCAGAACATGCATTTAAGATTGGAAAAAAAATGGAACCATTATAAGTATCATCAACAATAAGCATTAAACATTGGGAAAAATAATGGAAGAAAGGACAAAGCGAGCTTGGTTCCTGAAACAATTATTGAACCAACTTACAATATGAAATGCCTGTTGCACATGCCTTGATAATAGATTTGTTTTTAGGGTGTACATGATATAAAGAATGGTTCAGAGCAGGTTATAGCATAACATTATATGAGTTGAGCCACGTGAAACTTACAATATGAGATGACCATACAAGCTGTGTCAAAAGAAAACAATAATGGAGCCATATGATGTGAATAAGTTTGAGTTGAAAAATGGTTCAATAGAACTTTTGTTTAAAGTTTGGAAATGACCATACAACTTTATAGCTATTGTACTTCTGAGAGGCATGAAGATGAATAGTTCATACTAACTGAGTACACTAAATAATAGCATGCTTTTGAATGATAAGTTCAATCACATATTTACTTGTATCAAATTAAATAACTAGAAGATTTTTATGAAACTACAGAGCAAGCTCAGGTATTGGACAAGTTGAAAATAATTTTGAAAGACATCTTATTAATGGAAGTCACGTGAATTGGAAAGAACATAGTAAAAATTATGTACTCTTCAATGGCTAAAGACAAATAAATGAATAGTATGGGACTATTCATTGCTTTGAACATGGAAGCAATCCACATCAATAATGCCACATTATTTTAACTTTTTTTCATAGTTGTAGTATAATATACTATTTGAATGTAATTTTCATACACTTGCTCTTTCATTCTCACGAACCTTCCTTCTTTTTTCATACGGTTGCTTTTTCATTCACTAGCTTGCTCCTTCATCATTCTCACGAACCTTACTTCTTTTTCTCCAACCTCAGTTGTTTCACTCTTCTCCATATTTATTCTTTTCTTCTTCTTAAGCAATGGCAAATACCCAATCTGGTGGTCCTATTGATGAGTCTTTGTTGCGCTTACAAGAAAACCATATTTCAAGCTTAGTATGGGAAGGCGAAGAAATAATGATTAGTCCAAGGTTGCATTCTGTGTGGGCTATGAGACACTTTGATCAATTAGACAACTGTGTGAAAAATGCAATAACAAAAGCTGGCTTTTGTCGTATTATGACTATCAGCCAAGTTGATATCAACCAGCATTTGGTAATTGCATTGGTGGAACGTTGGAGAATAAAAACTCACATGTTTCATTTTCCACATGGGGAGGCAACCAAAACGTTGCAAGATGTGGCATTGCAATTGGGCCTAAAAATTGACGGCCTACCATTAACTGGTGTCATTATTGGAGATGTACATGAATGTTGTGAAGCCTTACTAGGGCAGAGTCCACCAGACAAGTATGTAAAGGGAAAAACTATTTATTTAACTTGGCTACAGCAAAATTTTCAACAACTTTCTGATGATGCTAATGATGTTGTCATTGCACAACATGCTAGAGCTCATATCATGATGCTCATAGGCGGTTGTTTAATGCCAGATACATCTGGAGCATGGGTTCATTTTATGTATCTCCTTATATTATCAAATTTGACTGAGGCAAGTCACTATAGTTGGGGCATTGTAGTATTAGCTTCCCTTTACCGAGCACTAGATCGGGCAGTAAAGCCCTTACAAACTGAAATAGGTTGATGTATGTTGCTCCTCCAATCATGGGCGTGAGACCGTATTAAATGTGTTGCCCCACAGATACATGCCTTATCTGATGAAGAAGTGCAAGAAGGACTTGGATTTCCTCTTGCATGTAGGTGGTCTCAGCCTATAATAACCAAGGTTAAATAAATAAAAGAAAAAAGAAAGAAAAATTTAAATTTTCTATATTCTGTCAGAAAAAGCGCTAGCGACAGATTTTGCGACGGAATTAGCGACAGATTTTGTGACGGATTTTTTGGCGCCGTTAGCGTGAGAATGGCGCCAGTAGCGCCACAGATGCTGGTGTTTGGCGCGGTTAGCGCCACAGACGCTACAACTTGGCGCGGATAGCGCCATAGTGGCGTGATCGGCGCCAGAACGCGACCTGGACCACTATATAAGGTCATTTCACCGCGATTTTTGGGCCAAAAACTGCTTCTTCTTCTTCTTCCTCTAAGCCATTTTCGCCATTAGAGCACTAGGAAGCTTCATATCTTCTCCATTCTTCATCTAAACACTTCCTACCCAACTAGAAAGTTGATTAGAACTCCTCCATGTGCTAGATTCCAGCTTCAATTTCTCGAGAGAACCATCAATCGGAGAAATCCCGTTCTCTAGGGAACTTTGTAAAACTGAGTTTGGATGGGAAAGAAGGCGATTAAAGGACGCCAGAGCTTGGAGAAGTGATCCTTCAGCCTTCCTCGACTGATTAGAGGTAAGAAACTCAAGTTTTACCGATTGATTTGGGAATTTATTCTTGGGATGAATAGTGACCCATTTGTGATAGGGCTAGAATTAGACTTAGGTTCTTTAGAAAAGTATGCTCAGGAGGTTGTTTTGATGAATAATAAGCTTTGAATCATGACTATTGATGAAATTTGGTTTTGACTCTAATATATGTATGAGTAGGAAGAATGATGATTAAATGGAGGGTATCATGGCATGTATGAGCATGTTTGCTTTTACTAAAAATGTTCATGAGTCTGTATAGAAGATGATTAAGCGTTGAATTGGTTATTTTGAATAACTTGGTTATTCTTGAAATACAGAAGGGTTAAGCAATTGTATGCTTTGAATTAGCTTATGCAGAGTCTTAGAGGGACTCTAGTGCCTTGGTTAGGTCGAGTTAGATCCTGTTGAGGGTCTGTGAATCGCCAATAAGGTGGTTAGCTCTGATAACCCTAAGATAGAGAACAAAACGGTTTTAATGGAAAGGAATAGAGTTTCCTTTCATTTTAACGGTTGAGGACCGTTATTGATTGATTGTTTGTATGCCTTGTGTAGGGCGTGATACAGACATTGCTGGTGGTTGTGACCACGAAGCCGGGAGAGCTGGTGTAGCGCTAAGAGCAGGTAAGCTCTTTGTTCTTGGGAGTGTTTCCCCTTGATTGTGTTCCACCATACTCCAGTGAGAGTAATGGTTATTGTATGAGTTAATGCATGTATATTGAAATTGTGTGTTACTGTTTTGATTGAAAACATGTACTTGATATACATGGACTGAGGCGATGTGTATTGATTGATGAGATTTCTCTGGCCAGTAGAATAGAATAGAATGTATGTATAAGTTTGTGTAAGTCCTGATGTGAAATGTGCCCATATAGATGGATATAGCTTCCTCAGGCTAATGACTAGAAAGTCCTGATGAGAAATGTGCCCATATAAATGGATGTAGCTTCCTCAGGAAAATAATGAGAAGTCCTGATGAGAAATGTGCCCATATAAATGGATGTAGCTTCCTCA
>CM023950.1:13733598-13832733 GCA_013407115.1 Glycine latifolia
AGCAAATAACAGGAAGTCCTGATGTGAAATGTGCCCACATAGGTGGATGTAGCTTCCTCAAGCATTGATAAATGATATAGATACAGATGTGCCATGTACATGTGATGTGTTTTAATAATCTGATGGCTAAATGATAATGATATATGTTTTAAAAAGGGTGTTGATGAACCTTGAGACTTATGTATATTGTGGTGTTATGGCTTGAGAGCGGTGATGGCTAACTTGTAATGCCAATTTTGATATTATATGCATAGAAGTGAACCAGGGGGAGGAAAGACCTCCAAGGACCCTGAGTTTACTGAGATTGTTATCTCACCCCTGTTGGGGGTTATGTTTTGCAGGTGATACTCAGGGAGCTGCTGAGAGATCCCAGGGCAAGAGGCCCGAGCAGGGATAGGTCTTGTAGGGACCTTAGGCATAGAGTTTGAGAGCATGTTGGCTCTATATTTTGGATTTATGCCTATTGTTTTGTACCCTGAGATGGATTTGTATAGTTTTGTTATGTATACACTTTGTATATTATGAGAATTCACCATATATGATGTATAGTTGATGTTGTTAATGACGTTTGATGACGTCAATTTTGTTTATCGCTTCCAAGTTAATTATCTGTGATAATTACTGCGCTTATCTGATTAAGTAATATGTTAATACACCGGATGCATATGGGGTGTTACACGGTTGATGAGTCAAACAAACATTCCTACCAATTCTCTCAGATTGATACGCATCATATTTGACAGAATACAATTGCATGAGGTTCGATTCTTGCTCCTTCATGTTAAATATTTGTTTATGTTTCCTACTGGTAAAAACATATGTGACAATATCACTATTGTCTTGCAGTTCTTGTGGACACCTTATGATACACCTGAAATAAGGCCATTAATTAATAACATTAGGTGTCTGTGATAGCTTGTGCAAAAGTCCCTCTCATATGTTTTGCAATTGTGGAATGGCATGCAGTAGATAGGGTCATGAGACAATTTGGAATGCAACAAAATATTCCAGATGACCCACCAAACCTAGACCAACTCCACGACATAGATATGAGAGAGAGAAAAAATGCTTTTTGGCCTCACCAACATTGTCACTGGATAAATAAATGGAATCATTGGAATGCTTATATTGCTCATGGTGAAATGGATAACGGTATCTTGGATGAAAATTCAGAATACATGCAATGGTATATACGTCGAACTAGACAATATATATCGCGTGAGGGGAGAGTATCTTCTGAGGTTTAAATTTTATTTTACAATTTTTGTCAATTATTACTATTATTATTGATAATATAATTCTAACTTCATAAATCTTAATTTGCAGTACTATCCCGCCCATCACCACCATGAATCACATGCTCAACCCAATGTACCTCTAGTGCATGTTTCTAGATATATGCCCCAACATCATGAACCACATAGTTCTTCTTATCAATCAATGGGCTTTTCTGGATACATGCCTCAACAAGGTGAACAAAGTTCACAAGCATTTGGGTTCACATCATATATTCCTCAATACCCATTCCAAGTTCCTTCGACCTCAAATGTTTTTGAAGGATTCTCACAAAGGTTCAGAACCACTTTTAATACTCCTCCATTTGCATATAACCTACCACCATCGACCTCCTGCTATCGTCCATCATTACCTACTCAAATGCAAGACATGGGTCACAAGGATGAGCAGGAAGATGATAACAACAATTCCAACAATGGTAATGATGATGATGGTGAGGCTGGTGATCATGTTCCTCAACAACAACAAACAATTACACGTGATTATCCTAAAACAAGAGGAGGAAGAGGTTGTAGAATAAGAGGTCAACAACAACCAACAAATCCAGTGCAATAAGATGAGAGACCTCGACACAATTCAAGAAGATCTCGTTGTGAGACATCATCCCATTTTTAATTTTTTTAACGATTATGTAATACATTATAATTTTTCTCATTTTAATATAACTATTTTGCATTTTTATGTTGATAATATTCTCATAATTGTTAACAAAAATCATTAACATATTATTGTCTCAAATATTTAATTTTCTTAACAATAATTGAATATTATTATAAAAATTTTAATTTAATTCTTTTCAAATAAAAATCTTAACATAAAAATACAAAAAATGTAAAATATATCAAATAAAATCATATAATACCTTAATTAAACATATATTAATTTGTAAATTTCTAAATTATACAATAAGACAATTTTATAATAAAAATAAAAATAATAATAAAATGAAACACAAACTAAAAAAATAATATTATCTTTTAATGTTAATATTAAAAAAAACATAAAAAATATATACAAAATATTAAATTAAACAAAAATATTAAACATATATTAATTAGTAAATTATTAAATAATAAATAAAATAATTTTATTAACATTTACTAAACAAAAGAATTTAAAAAATGAAACAAAAGTTTTAAAAAAATTACAAACAACAAAACGTAAATGCCATAAACAAAATAATTAAAAAAAATAAAAAGCAAAGTCATACATGACCTTACGACTTTAAAAAAAATATTATGAAAGTCGTAAATTAACGTACGACTTCCATATAATAATAATAATAAAAGCACAAATACGACTTTAAAGGCGTATACCGGATAAAAAAATTAGCTAAGGTCATATATTTATTTACGACTCCGTTTTATGACTTATAAGTCGTGTTTTAAAAATATAATATTCCAAAGAAGTCGTAAATAAGTACACGATTTAAGTTTAATAAAATAAAAAAATTATAAGTCGTAAATTTGTTTACGACTTTACTTATAGAAGTCGTAAAATATTTTACGACTTATCCCTTTTTCGTAAATAATTTGAAAAATACCCCCAATCAGTAATTAAGAAAAAAAAATACCCCTCTTTAGTAAATTGGCCCCAAAATGGTCAAGATGATGAAACTTGAATCCTAAATTCTGAAACTAATGGGGAAGAGATAATTTGGGTTTTACAATTAAAATGTGAGAACAATTTTGTCTGCTTACATATTTTAATTGACGTTAGTTAACTGCGTTAATAGAGGGGTAAAAGTAATGTGCAAAAAAATAGGGGTATCAGGTGAAATTTGAGCAAAACACAGGGGATGCGATTATAATGTACTCTAAAACTTAACCAAACACATTTTTATATATACCAAGACATAACATTCTGAATTACAATATTTTTTAGTATATGATTCCAAAAAATGTAAAATAATTTTGTGAAATAAATGTCCCCTAAAAAATTAAAGTCATGCAATTCTTTTGATTGGACAAGAGTATACAAAATATATTCCAAAATAATCAACATCAACAACACCTTTAACCCAAGTTAATTGGGATCGGTGGTAGATGAACCCAATGATAGATCGGAAATAAGACAGAAAGAGAAAGGGGGAGGGAAAGAAAAAAGCGGAAATAATACAAAAAGGAGGAAAAAAGCTAAAATAAAAGAGGGGTGAAAGAAAGAGGAAAAGAACTAAAACAAGGGAACGACTGGAACATAGAACTACTAATGGGTTTAACTCTCCACCAAACTTATAGCTTTTCTTCACTCCGTCCTAAGACATACAGTCTGCCAATCTATATCTTACTCCATTAGGTCTTGTTTAACTACCTTTCCCCAGGTAAGTTTCGGTCGACCTCTACCTCTCTTTGTGTTGAGCTATTGGTAACAAACTCTTGTTCTTATGGGAGCATCCAGTGGTCGTCTCATAACGTGCCTAGACCACCTCAATATATGCTCTATCATCTTTTCACATACCGGTACCACTGATACCTTTCGTCTAATATCCTTATTTATTATCTTATCCATCTTCATATAATCACACATCCACCTTAACATCCTCATTTATGCTATCTCTATTTTATGCTCATGTTGCCTATGTGTTGGCCAACATTTCGCTCCATATAACATTGCTGATCTTATAACTGTTCTATAGAATTTTCCTTTTAGCTTAAGGAAAATTTTGCGATCACACAAAAATCCCGATGCACTTTGCCATTTCATCCACCCTGCTCTAATTCTATGATTTACATCCTCATCAATCTCACCACCTTTTTGAAAAATAGATCCTAAGTATCTAAAAACATCTTTCTTGGGGTACCTCTTGACCAAGTAGATGCACTATGTCTTGATCACCATCTCTTACCCGTGAAAACTCACACTTCATATACTCCATCTTGATCTTGCTTATCGTGAATCCTTTAGACTCCAAAATGTTTCTCCACAATTCCAATTTCCTATTAACACCATCTTTGGTCTCATCAATAAGCACAATATCATCTGCAAAAAGCATACACCATGATACTTCCTCTTGAATATCTTTCATTATTCCATCCATTACTAAGGCAAAGAGATAATGACTAAGAGCTGAACATTGGTGAACATATACCGTGATAAGGAAATACTTTGATGTTCCATTACAAGCTTTTACACATGTGGTAGCCCCATCGTACATATCATTCATTGCATTAACATACTTTAATACTACATTTTTCTTCTCAAGAGTCCACCATAAGACTTTTCTTAGGACCTTATCATATGCTTTCTCAATATCTATGAACACCATATGTAAGTCTTTCTTCTTTTTCCTATACCTTTCCATTAATTGTCTCATCAAGAAAATAGCTTCCATGGTACATCTTTCTGGCATAAATCCAAATTGATTTACGAAAACTTTGGTCTCCCTTCTAGGCGATGTTCAATAACTCTCTCCCACAACTTCATAGTATGGCTCATGAGCTTGGCCTCTATAGTTAGAACATTTCTGGATATCTCCCTTGTTTATGTAAATAGGCACAAATATACTTTTCCTCCAAACATCAGACATATTATTTGTTTGAAGAATCTTATTAAAAAGATTGGTCAACCATATTATTGCCATATCTCCCAAGCTTCTCCATACTTCAATAGGGATGTCATTGGGTCCCAAAGCTTTATTATTCTTCATGCTCTTTAAAGCCGCCTTAATTTCATGTGTATTAATTCTACACACAAATATTCTATTTAGATCATCAAAAACATCCTCCAAATCCACCTCACTGTTGTTGCCATTCCCATTAAAAAGTTTGTTAAAGTAATTTACCCATCTTTCACTTACATCTTCATCCCTTATCAAAAGTTTTTGATTTTCATCCTTGATACATCTAACTTGGGTGAGGTCTTTACTCTTCTTATCCCTCATTTTTGCAAGTTTGTAAATGCCTTTTTCACCATCCTTGCTCCCAAGATTTTTATACAAATCGTCAAAAACTTTGCCTCTAGCATCCTGCACTGCTTTCTTTGCATTTTTTCTCGCTACTCTAAACTTTTGCAAATTCTCATCATTGGGACATTTATGCAAAGATCTAAAGCATTCCTTCTTATGTTTAATAGCCTCCTGCACCTCTCTATTCCACCACCATGTTTGCTTTGTAAGAACCTTGTTTCCTTTGCTTTCACCTAGCACCCTTCTTCCCACATTTTGAACACACATAACCATCTTAGTCCATATTTCATTAGCTTCTCAAATAAACTCTCACGGTCCTTCATGCAACATGTTTTCCTTAAACTCTATTTGTTTATCCTCCTTTAGCTTCCACCATCTTATCCTTGGGTTTTGAGTCTTCTTCCTCAAATTAAGAACTTTGTTGAACCTAACCTCTAGAACTACCAACTTATGTTGTGTCGTCACACATTCTCCAGGGTAGACCTTGCAGTCAATGTTTATCTTCCCTTCTAGCCATAAAGAAATCAATTTGACTACAATGTTGGCCACTATAATACGTGATAAGATGAGACTCCTTTTTCTTGAAAAAAGTGTTCGCTAACATCAAATCATAGGCTAGTGCAATGCTCAAGACATTTTCTCTAGTCTCATTTCTCGTCTCATAGCCAAAACCACCATGAATTCTATCAAATCCTCCACTATTTTTACTAACATGACCATTTAAATCTCCTCCTAGGAAAATCTTCTTCTCTCATGGTATCCCTCTCAGAACCTCCTCCAAGTCTTCCCAAAATTGGTTCTTTTTATTTGATTGTAATCCAACTTGGGGTGCATACACAAATATATTCCAAAATAATCTATAATAAAAATTGATCATATATAAATTTGTGATTGAAAAGTAAAATGTATTTAGTAAATTAGTAATAACAATAATTTCAAAAATAAAAATCTTAATATAATTATTATATAGAAATTAATATTTATTTCTGTATTTGTAATATTATTGTTTATGATATTGTATATTATTTATATATCATATATTATAATAATAGTATAATGATAGTAAAGGAAATGTAAATACAAACAAGAAAAACATATAAAGAAAGAAAAAAAATTCGTAAAAAATGTAAAATTAAAAATTGAAAAAATGAAGAAAAAAAAGAGAGAAAGAAAAACATAAAAAATGAAAAAGAAGAAGAAGAATGAAAAACATGAAAATGAAAACATAAAAGAAATAGTGAAAGAAAGATCCGTAAAGGAAGAAAGAGAAAAAAAAAATAAAACTATCAAAGATCGACACGTGCTCATAGAGAAATAGATATATAATATTTTTTAATGAAGTCGTTATACTTTAAATTGTGCTTTTGTATGTCTCAACTTTCAATTACTTTCAATATTAATTTTATTTTCTTGTAATGCACATAATTTCTTAAATGCTTCTTAGCTTGCATCTAAGTTTAAAGCAAACTAAGATATCACTAATACACTAATCAGTATTCAATAGTGTATGAATTGTCTATGATTTAAATTCTGAATCTATCTACTATAATAAAACAACATTTTTTTGGTATGTGTCACTCCCTTATGCAATTTCAGCTTTGGATAACAGTTGTCCTTCTCATATCCATTTTCAACTTCATTGTCTATGTGTCAAGGCCATAATCTGTCTCAACTTCTTTCCTTACCTCTCCCACACTTCCATACCTTTGTTGGCCTCAGCTAAGGATACCAGTCAACACCCACAATCTGTCTCAGCATTTCCATACCTCTGTTGTTCCTCACTTCAAATCATCGACCAACTCTTCATCATTCATCATTCATAAATCAAAATTCAAAATCTTATTCTTTCTCTTTCCCACATCTCATATTCTGCCATTTATTGTGTTATATTACCTACTAGTCTTGCTTGACACGGTTGTCTTCATCTAACCATTGACACATGAGTCATTTTGTTGTCTCCATCAAATTTTGAATTATCACTACCTCAGTCGATGGTGGAAATATAACACCAGTCTCGCTACTTTTTGGTCGGCAATTTCATATTCCATCTCCGTCTTTCTGTGTTATATGTCTTATCATCTATTTTTCCTATACACGTTTTATCAGTTGTTGAGTTTTGGGTTCTTTTCATTTTGCAGGTATAAGCGTTAATTTGGTTTGCTTCTCTCCTTCTTCACCCACCCATTGTTGGACCGTCGTTCATATTCATCGTTTTTGTGTCATGTTATAGGCTCACATAAACAGAGTGATCGAATAAGGTTGACCATAAGCCCAACTTGACAATCAGAAACCCACATTGGTGACCCATTTTTTTCAATGGCTGGTGATAAAAATTTAACATATCGTTCTCATTTCTTTTCTCTTATTATAGAACATTACTGTCAGTTGTATTTGACACGATTTTGTTTGTTGAACAACAGTATTATGTAGATTTAATGTGATATTCGAAGTAAATGATGAAAAGGAAACTTGGAAAATTGCTGTCCGGGTTATAAACTTGTGGACTATTCCCAGATCAGCTAGGATTACCGTAGAGCTTATATTAATGGACACGAAGGTATGGTTATTTAATATTTTAAACCATTTTTCACTATGTGTTGTTGATATCACACAATTTATGAAACTATGAGTTCAAATGTTCGTTCACCAGGGTGATAAAATACTGGCTCAAATGAAAAATGTTGATCTGGGAATGGTGAAGGACACTTTTGATATTGGGCAAATTTACGTTAATTAAAACTTTGAAGTCGAAAGGAATACTGGTCAGTATAAAGCCACCATACATGCTTTCAAAATTAACTTGCTTAAAGCCACTAAAATTACACCACATCAACTACTTGAAATGCCTCCGGCCAAGTACAATTTCACAAAGTTTGATTCCATTGTAGATAGCTCTGCCACACTAGATTACTTAATAGGTACCAATTATTTTAAATATCTCAATAATTCTTTTTCGCTTATTTTTGTTTCTAAATGTGTTTAATTATGCTATGTGGTTGAAGATGTTATTGGTGAGTTATTCGAAATTGGTCATTGGAACCTTGATGGGAAGCCAAAGAAAGTGTCATTTACTATGAAGGATGAATGGTATTCTTTGACTACCTCAACCAGTGTTTTTCTAAAAAATACAACTGTTTTGATATTTGACTTGTGATTTTTATTTTTTGTAATAATGACTCAGTGGAACTGACATAAATTATACTTTGTGGGAGGGACTTGCTATCAAACTTAAGAACTGTCTAGATAACCATGTAATTGGACCTGGGGTATTGGTTATCACTATGGCTAAAATCAAAGAAGATAGAGGTTTGTTGCCATGTTAATATGCAACAGTATATATCGACTAATGTATTGTTTCACTTGTGTCTTAACTTTTTCATTTGCATATAGGCCCTTATCCAATTTCAATTTAGAATTCGATGTATGGTTCTGAGATATTTGTCAATAGCAACATTAAGAAAATTCTGGAATTCAAGGATCGATTGATGAATTTGTAATTATCAAATGTCTGGTGTTATTTACTTTTGTCCATAATAATGTTGTAGTTGATGATTTGTTTATTTTAATGCTACTGGATTGATCCAACTCAGTCAACACTGCTTTCCTATACCCAACTTAGGAGTCAGATGTCAGGTTCTTCTTAGTATTCGATTGGAGATCGTTTTCTGCATAATGCACAAGTCCAGAATTATCAAAAATTGGCCAACTTAAAAAGGTCTATTGTTTACCTTCTGAATTTCTTTTTCTGCCGTGTTGATGGAACTATGGTCAGCATTTGTCATCACATCTTTTAACTTTGCAACAGGAATGTATGTGTGTCACTATGGCTACGATCCAAAAGTTGCTGATAGCGAATGAGTGGGTTTATAATGCATGTCCTAAGTGTAACAAGAAGGTTGATGCATTGGACTCGCCTATTATATGTGGTGGGTGTGGTAATCAAAGTGCAGCCACTATGCCAAGGTAGGTTTGGTGACCTTTAATGCATAAGTAACACATTTGCTCTAATTTAATCAAGTTGTGCCATAGGTATCGTATTGATGTTCGTGTTACTTAGCAATCTGAATCTTCCATTTTCACGTTGTGGGATAGTGAATCATATTCCTTGGTTAAAGAAAGTGCAGTTGAAATAAAACAGAAAATTATTGTTGAGGTTATTGATAATGTCTCTTTCATCTGATCATAGGCTAATCATAAATTCGAAAATTGATTTACTGAACTCCCATGTTATATAAATCAGTTTGTAATTGCACAGGAAGGAGATTTTAATCCAAGAGATGTACCAGAAGCTCTAGATCGTATACTGGAAAAAACATTGTCCTTTAGATTCAAATTTGTGCCTGGTAATAAACGTCATTCTGTATCGCAAGTATCTGAAGATGATACGTTAGTCAACAGTGTTATGTCAAAGCTTTCAACCTTTCATC
The DNA here is from genome assembly GCA_013407115.1 of Glycine latifolia. NCBI lineage: Eukaryota > Viridiplantae > Streptophyta > Magnoliopsida > Fabales > Fabaceae > Glycine > Glycine latifolia. The sequence continues at coordinate 13,743,226 of CM023950.1, forward strand.
TAAATGTTAGTTTATTTATGTTACAACCTTTTGTATCTGAATAGTGGAGTGTATTTTCAAGCTTCAGTTGGTTAGTTACCAATTGCTCTCATTGTTGGATTTTGAAGGATGAAGCTGACCCATCCACGTCTTTGGTGCATCAGACTAATGATGTTGTTCACAGTGTCAGTTATTGTTGGGGTAATTGTTGTATTTTTAATATATAGCCAATTAGATGTGAACTAAAAACAACAATGATATTGAAACTCATTGACATTTGTTTAATATTATCATGCATCAAACATTCTCAACAACTGCTGATTCTGATGGAAACCTGATTGATTCTATCACCCCGGCTAAGCGCAATTTGTTACCATCTGATTCTGAATTGGATGCCATTGCATTTGAAGATTTGTCATAAATCCAACTGTCTTCTACTAGGTTGGCCAAACATATCAAGACTGAGTAATGAGCACAAACCTAGGCATAATAGCTTTTTTGTCATTTCTTGAATTTTGGAATTTTTTTGGGATAAGTCAAGTATCGACTGTATTAAGTACTTCTTCCAATGCTGTACCTTGACCTACTACAAACACAAACATATTTACTTCATATCAGTCATTTATTATGACATGTTATGTGGATTAATTAGTTTGCTTAAATGTGCTAATAATGATATCCTATTTGATTTTTACAATTCAATGAAAGGTACCATATGTTATTGTCAAAATGGTGGAAGGAACCTAACTTTGTTTTGTTGTCATGTCCCATTGCCAATATCAAATCAAACATATGACAATAATTTTCACCTTGGAAGCTATCTCAAAGGTCACTAATGAAAATTATTACAACATATATCTTAATTAACAATTGAGTCATAATGGAAAAACCAAGATTTCCCAAATTTTCTTACGTTGATCAAAATAGTTGAGTGATACTGCACCTGTTCGAATATGTATAGCAATTGTTCTGTTGTTCAAATATACTTTGAAGTCAAATACCAAACAAAAGTTTATTATTAACCGGGTTTACTGTGTTAAAATTACATTTCATTTAAATTAACCACCTAAAAAATAGCAAAAAGGTATTGGTATGCACAAAACCATAGCCATATATTTGTTACACAACACATATCCATCAATGTTATCAGTCTTCCAAAGTACAATATTGTTCTATAAAATTATAATATAGAAGCAAATTTACCATTTATTGTGTTATCAAATAGTAATATTGAAGAAAATTCACCACTTTTTTGTGATATAAAGTAGTAATATCCAACCACCATTGTGCACTGTCAAAACTTGTAAATTGGGTTATGTACTGTAGTATACCAAAATTAAGCTGTCAATCATGATACCTAACCCAAAACCCCAACCTTTTACTAATATTGACAAGCAAAGTCCACTCACTTCCATTTGACTGTTGGTATTAAAGCTGACTTACTCTCAAAGCCAACTGTTGGTGCCATAAATTCCACATCCTCCTTATTCAACTAACAACCAATTTTTTTTTCCAATACATTACTTTCTGAGTTACTATTATTTCAGAAGGAAGCAACCCATTTTGGTGGCCTTTAAATTCCAAAATCCAAATTTCATATATTCAGAAATAATGACCAATTAATAATCTACAAAATAGTAATATCCCACAAGCATTGTCCACTTAAATATCAACAAAATGGCTAATCAACTGCCAATATATTAAGCTGTCATTCATCATGTTCATCCTACCTAACCCAAAATCTCCAACCTGTTACTAAGTGCATACCAACATGGTCCATTCACTCCCATTCATCATCTATTAATTCATAAATGTGTTAATTCCACTTAATAAATAGGTTGTTTTGTTATTGTTATTTCAGACGGAATAATGTCCATTTCCTGTCCTTTATATTTTGTGCTTCAACATTTAAGATATTCACAAATAATAGTAACTTATTGTTCTATAAAATACTGATATGAAACAATCATTGTCCACTGAAAACCTCCAACTTGGCTAATCAGCTGCCCTCCACACAAATTAAGCTGTCATAGATCATATTCAGCATACCTAACCCATGATATCTGTAATACCCTGAAATTTTGATAACTTCAAATATATGTGTGATGTATTCCTTGTATAATTTGATTAATTAGGATTAGTTGAAATGTTATGTGAATTATCCATGTGCAATTGCTTGGTATAGAGGTCAAGTTATATGGAGTTTGTTTGAGCTGCGTTAAATGATGTGATTCTGAGTTTGACCCGAAAACCTATTTTAGTAAAATCACTATTATGGATTTTTTAACCGTTGGATTGCCTTAAAATTTTAAATATAGGTTCCCAACCCATATATATAACTTTTAACCGATGGGATTGTCAAAATAATTTCTGTAACGTGAGAAAATAATTTTTCACAGAAGCAGAAAATTCTAGAATTGGGTCAGCTCGCCCAGGCGAATTTTGGAGACATTTTTGCTCACCTAGGCGAGTGAAGGTGGTGATAAATATGTACCAGCAGCCATAAATCATGAAAATGTCTTCCTCTCCCCCAAAACCAGCTCCCAAGCACCCCCACCATCCTCGGCCACTGGTGACCACCTCAAGGCACTGTCGCTTGCAGTTGAACCACCACACGAAGAGGAACACTTTAATCGGAATGGAATCTTCGAAACTCTTCTCGAAGTTTCGGTAGAGAATGGAGTTTCCAAATCTTTATTTCTTGGTTTCCTTGAGGTAATATTAGTTTCTTTAGTCTTCTTCTAACTAGTTTAAGGTTCTCTTAGTGTCACTTGTGTTTTGGGTACTGCTGTTGGGAGTTTTACACTTCCTTTGAAAAACCCTTTAAAAATGAGATATTGTAAAAGTCTCCTTTTTATGAAAATGATGTCATTTATGTGATCCTTGTTGAACCCCGATCACATTGGTTTGATTGGAATTTCAAAATGATGTCTTTTGATATGAACTCCCAAAACACCCTTTTAGCCCCTTTTTGATTTGAGTGGGTATTTAACCCCAAATGTTAATACTGATCTTACCTTGGAAATCTATATTAAATTGTCTTCAATTTGATATATAGAGCTCTGCATTTGGACGAAAACACGTGTGTTGAATGATCTCTAAAACAACACTGAGGTTTTAACAAGAGAACTCCTAGTTAGGTAAGGGGAGTTTATTATGTTGGTAATAATTTAGATACCATAATTGGGGGCAAGGGAGTCCAATTATGAAGATATCTGCCTGTCCCTGCTGTGTGCTGGTTTTCAAGAAAAACTACGTTTTTAACTAATGGGATGCGATGTATCTATGTCTGTTGTGTGCTGGTTTTCAAGAAAAATCGTGTTTTTAACTAATGGGATGCGATGAAATTATTATTGATGGATAAAATTGTGAATGATATTGTTGTTGTAATGATTGAATTTTTGGGAAAAGTCTTAATTACAGGGGAGACTCTGCCCAAAATTTTATAATATGTTTTTCCTATTTAATTCCTTATAAAAATTTTAAATGGGCATAAGAGTGTGTTTTCTATATTGTAGTCCTCCTCTTTAATTTAGAATTTTCCTAAAATACCAGTCTAGTGGTAATATGGATTGTGAATGAATGAGGTGATATTGATGTCATTAATGATGTTGAAGGAAGAAGATGTTATTGATGTGTTGATGATGATTGAATGAGATAATGATGAGGTGTTTGATGATGTATAAATGATATAATGATGATGTGGTTTATGATGTTTAAATGAGATTATGATGAAATGGTTGTTGATGTTGAAATAAGATGAATTTGATATATATGATGATGATATTGAGATGATGTGATGTGTATGTATACTGATACCCATGGGAGGTGCATGATTGGTCATCCTTGCATGAAAGAATTTGTTCTTGGCCATGATCATGCATTGATGGTGCCCATGGTTATCGTTATGTGATGTGGATATACATGGATACCCATAGGAGTGTATGACTGGTCATCCTTGCAGGGAAGGATTTGTTCCTGACCATGGTTATACATTGATGGTACCATGGTTGTATACTATGTATATACACATGGGGTGCAATGACCGGTTGTGTTCTGTCGTTGGAAACGACAATGTTTGGCTAAATTGCCAATGGATTAATATTGGATCAGTAATTCTCTCCAAGGTCTTATAGGAAAGATTCCTTTGAGATTATTTGATCACTATGCACAGATACAGCGATTGGGGGTGAGGTGTATGCACAGTGTTAATGAAAAAGTAGAGTTTAGAGAATGCGTACCTTTTTCTATGAGTGTAACCACTATTTATAAGGGAGTTTACCTCTTGGTTAGCGATACCTTCTTTTGATTTACTTGGCTGAAATCTCTACTTGTTGAGATCATGATATTTGTTTGTTGTGGTCTCCTTCATCGGTTGTTACGTATATTGTTAAGATCTTTGAGATATTGGACCTTTAATATGACACTTTACTAGGCCCAAATATTGGGTCCGTAACAGGTTGGTTATCTTTGCAGGGAAGGATTTGTTCTTAGCCACGGTTAGTGCATCGGTGAGTCCACATTGGTGTGTTAGCTATGTACATGGGGGGTGTATGACTGGTCATCCTTGCGGGGAAGGATTTGTTCTTGGCCTTGGTCATACATTGATGATGCCCATGTTTCATACTTCATATGCATGGTTGGAAATAGAATGAAGGCACGCGCGTACCTATGAGTTTCAGTGGGTTGAGAACACAGGTACTAAGGGGTCATCAGGTTTGGAATTCCCTAGCGATGCTGGCTGATCACCTGGTGGGGGAATGTGATGAGGACCAAGAAAAATAAAGAGCCCAAAGACTAATGAGTGAAGAGCCTAGATACCTCCAATGTTTTGAACATAACTTGATTTCTAGATGTCTGTTTTAGGTGTTCTTTAATGCGTTTGAAAGCTCTAAAGATTTCCTACAAGTTGTATTTCTAGACTCAAGTCCTAATTTTGCATCTATGATAATGAAAATGGGAGATAAAGTTCAGCACAAATTAGACTTTTTTTAGTATAATTTTTAATAAGGAATATGTTACTCAAGTCCCACATTGGAGAGAAGTAGGAGCGAGGCACCACTTGTTGGTTATAAAATAACCACTCATTTGTCTTATGTACTCACCTTTGAATTGAATAAAACTTTGCACTTTTAAAAGTGTGTGAGAGGAAGTTCCTCTTGGGTTCTTAATTGGACCAAACATTGGTTCTTATCAAAGGTTCCTATAATCTTTGTGGCGAATCCCCACGGGACTTATCACTTTTCATAAGGTGTGGCGTCTTCTTCCATTTCTTGTCTTTTTCCGCCTTTTTACTTTATTCTATTTTTTATTTAGCATTTTGTTCATGTTAAATTTGTTATTTTTTCCTTGCACTTTTATTCATATTGTCTTTATCTTTGTTTCTCTTCGCCAAACACTTGGCGTGAGTCTTTTTCTTTTGTTATAACAAGAAGCCTTTTCAAGGACGATCCCTAGAAAAACAATGAACCCCTACATTGGTTCATATCAGAATGGCCAGTGCACGACAGGGTGGCCCTGATAGGTGGTGAATCATTTTTCCCGTGAGAGGCTATTTCCGGGATATGGTACCACATTGCATGCTGATAGATGAGTTAGGTGCATGCATCATTCTGAGTATGATTGTTTGAGTTGTTAAATGCATTGGATGATTGTTTTTGTTGAATGTGTAATGGAATGATGGTTTTGTGATAATAATTGTGGTGATTTGGGTAATGTTGTTTCTTTCCCAACTGCTGCTATTTGATGCTTGTTGGTTTTATATAATAAACTCACCCTTGCATTTGTTGTACCGTGTGGTTAATACTTGTGATGATCGCGAACTTTTGTTCGTGTGAGCAGATGAGCAGCAGTAAGTGACCTTAGATGGAGATCTTCTTTTTGGTTGGAGCTGGCAAGCCGACGTGATGATGTTGGATTTCTTTTTGGAGAAAGAGTTATGTTTTGTTAATCAACTCTTTCTTAGTTAGCCTTTGACTTTTTGTTAGATATGTAATTTCAATTGTGTGTATATATATATGTAAAACTAAAGAAAATTTTAACATGTGGATGACATGTACTGATTTAATATATATGTACATATGTGTTTAATTATGTAATTATAATATGTGTATGATAATTGTATTACCTTGAAAATTTACCATCATTTTCATAATCAAATTAATGAAGTTTTCATTAAAAGTTAAAATTGTGCGGTAAGGGTTGATGATATAGTAGCGACGAGGCGGGTCGTTACAATATCCAATCTCCTATTAAGATAATAGCAGCATTGTCCACTTTCTCCCATGCCTCTATTATTATATCAGAAGGAAAAACACAATTTTTTGAGTTCATATTCTGTCCATGTTGATTTTAGAACACTGATATCAATTGACACGATACTGGTCCATTTAACCTTGGTGGTAGCAACATCTTGAAATAAATCTTATTATGAAGGTAAGTGAATAATGGAAGAAGACAGTTGTAATCCAAAGGTTTCTGTTAAAGATGCAATATTAAAATGGAAACTCATATTAAGAGAAAAGAGTTTGGGACAATGTAAACATAACAGTGGTAATACAGCCACATTGCTCATGGAAATGAAGGTTCTGCATCTTTTTCCTCATTTCCATAAGTTGTAGTTGCTGTAGTAACCACTATCTGTAATGGAATTGTTTGAGAATTAATGTCTTTAATTTGATAAACCAACAAGTGTTCAACAAACTGATTGTAGGATATTAGCTGATGTCACTAACAGACAGCCACAAAATAATGGAATCCCCATCAAAAGATTCAAAGCTACCAATACCATGTCTAGGCTTCCACATTATAGGGTCACTGACTTATATGCTACAACAACAACTTCTACTCAAACCACACGTAACCATATCAATGTTGCTAGCATTGGTGAGGAGCACACAAATGGTGCTTATTATCAGTCATATGCAGTCTGTGACAAGAATGTGAAACCCATAGATAACCTTCTGCATGATACACATGCAGGCATTAATAAACTACATACTCAGAGTGTAGGTAACTATAATGCTAATAGTGCATCAGATTCTTTTCATTACATGATGTTGCTTTGTAATGTTATTACACCAATAGGTGTCCATGATTAATACTTTAAGAAATGACATTTGGAATTAGATTTTGTAAGCAAAATACTGGTACACTAGTCTTGACTGATAATGCATTAAGTTAGTGTTTCAATCACAATGTTACCAATGTCAAACTAAAGGTGTAGAAATTAAATTTGATTGTAAAATTGAATGTTGAAGCTGCAAGATTACATCGAATGAGCATAATGCAAGGAAAGCGTTTATCACGAGCTAAAGATACAACTGCATTCAGGTCACACATAAGCAACAAAATTAAAGGTTTTTCATTTCTCCACTGATATGCACATCCTATGATTTATATAATGCATACCACTTTGATGTTGCCATTACTGAGGGAAAACACTAACCCTATCACCTGAATAATACAAAATTTGTACATTATGCAGGAACAGTACGCACAGAACAAATGTATCAATTAACAAATGGAAGTATCATTAATACTCAGCCACAATCCAATGACTAGTTATTGAAGAGGAGAAACAAATGTTTCAACCAACTTGGTATAGTTCAGTGTAATTTACTGAATGAATTTGTTGTTGCCTCTTCAATGGACCATCCAGATACAACTGATGTTCAAAATGAAAACACCATTCAAACTGAACAGACACTTGGAGGTAACATTAATACTCACACTGATGTACAAATAAGTCGAACATGTTTCTCCTATTTATGTGATTAATTATGGTTTTTCTTTATCAAATGGTTTGGATCAATGTGATGACCAACCTCGCAAAGGTTTTAGTATGTTTTTATAGCTTTAAAATACATTGTAATTAATGTCACAATGTTACACTGCTGATATAATTTTTGGTTTTGTTATGGAGGCCAAATTTTTTCCAACATTCAGAATCATCTAAGCAAAGGACTATCCTGCAATGAAACAGTTTATCCATGGATAAAGCAATTAGAACTAGCAGGCGACACACACACAACAAACACAAAGGTTTTTATTTATTTATTCACTCTTATGCTCAACTTAAACTTTATGTAATTAGAATAAATATGTTGAAGTGGCTTTAAAAACTATAATGAAATACCAATTGCATTATATCAGCAACGTAGATGTCAATTACAAACAAAATGCGTGCAACAAATGCTAATAGCATATATACTGATCCACCGAGTTGTAATGTTGTCTATTGTGCAGAAAGTACTCATGATGTAGCGACTCCATACACAGAAGATGGAGTATCAGATGGCAGTGATGATAATTCTAACCATAGTGGCTGATGGAGTGCCTTTAGTTAAATATTTTTCTATCATTTTTAGCTTATTTAACTTCTCTTGAAATTTTATTTTCCCATTCTAATTCAGTTTTTGTCTTAGGCAAGTTAGTCGGCTTAATTGCTAATTGTTGCGTATTTTCGGATTTTATGCTCACTTGACGTATCTTCCTTGTACAGGACCTACAGAGCTCTAAGGAACTCCGAATTAAGCGTTTTTGTAGTCCTTGGAAAGATAACGAAAAGATCTACAAGTTTTCCAGAAATAAGCCGAGGCCAACTCTGCCATTTGGAGGGTTATTTTAGGCTTTGAAGTCAGAACCACTGCACTTGTATTTTGGGCTACGAGTTGGACTTTTATTGGTGTAAATAGCATAAATAATTAGAGTTGATGGGTTGTTCATGGCCCATTCTTTTCTTCAGACTTAGTCACTATATATTAGTGACATTAGGAGGAATTATTACATTACATTTTATTTTTACAAACAGTTTTACATTTCTCTTTTTAAGTTTTTAGAATCAAAACTCTTTCTCTTATGTTCTCTCAACTATTCTTCCTTATTCTTCATTGTTCTTCATTTTCATTTTCCCTTCTTCCATTTTCGTGCACTTATTTTATGGGGCTTTCATTGATGATGATCATGGAAGGCTAAATAATCAGTCAATCCAAGGATCCAACCCAAGCAAGAGAAGAATTTGAGTTCTGACTTAGTATTTCGAATTCTGTGTGAATGTTCACTTTCTTCTTCAATTGCTATTGTATTTTCATGATTATGAATTCGTTTAGGATTGAAAGCGGATTAGGCTATGGATTCATTTCCTAATTTCAAATATAAATCACATATTAATTGGATGATATTTCAATTAGGGTTGTGGTTTCAATTAATTTAGGAGTTAATTCGATTGAACTGCTTCTAATGAAATTGAATGAACTTTCACAATAGGATAAATTTCTGAGAACAATGATGATTCGAATAGCTTGGTTTGGTGAATTGGATTGATGCTCTTTAATTTGTTTTACATTACCTGTTATCAATTCTATTATTTTCTGCAATTTTCATTTAGCGCATGCAAACTGTTTGATAAAAATACCCCCATTATTTACTAGTAAATTGAAGTTGGAAACATATTGATTGTGTCTCTGAGTCGACCTAGGTTAATCCTGTGCTACAGAATTAGCGTAGTTTAATTGTTTTAAAGCGACACGACAAACGCTTATCAAAATTGGCACCGTTGCCGGGGACACGGTTCATTGTGTGCTAGCTTTAATTCACTGTAATTAGTTCATAGTAATAGTAATATATATATATATATATATAAAGTTACATTCACTGCATATTTACATTTTGTAACACCCTGAAATTTCAATAACTATGGTCAAAATATTATATGAATTATTCTTGCACAGCTATTAATGTGAGTGTTAGGTTATGTGAGAGTTGATTGGTCTATATTTAAATTATTTGGGTGAAATATTAATTAGAGATATTACAAAAATGTTTGAAGAGAAATGACCATATTACCCTTCCCTTGAAGCAGAAATTACAGAAATGCCCTTGAGGTTAAAATTACAAAAATACCCTTAGATATTTTGGTTAGATATTTTGAGGTAAAAATGACATTAATACCCTTGGATATTTTGAAAATTACAATTATACCCCTGAGATAAATGACAAATTACCATAATACTCTTAAGGCTAAGAATTACCAAGACACCCTTAGATATTTTGTGAAAACTTGATGAAATTACAGAGTGTCCTTGGATGGCAAATTACCAAAAGACTTTGTGACATAAAATCTCATAATAGAATTTCTATGAATTTCATACGGTCATAACTTTGAAATTTTATTCAGGAGAATTCAAGCATCAGAAAAAAAATGGAAAAATGATAAATAGAAATCTGTGGAATTTCTCTTAATTATAGAATGAATAGACTTATTCAATAATATGGTTTAGTAATTTTGATGGTCAGAAGCAGAACTAACTAATCAGAATTAAGATAAGAGCAGTCTTGTATGTAAGGTCTGTGTAGCACTCTGTGCAGACTGCTTGTGAGCTATCTATACTGTAATTGAAGTCAGTTTCTGGAAATCTCTAGAGTTCTATTATTTAATATTATTCTTTGGTAGAAGAATTCAAATTGAACTTTACTTCCTCTTAAGGAATATCATGTGTGAAGTCATGTTGGAATTGAATTCTTCTTCTTCATAAAAGGTGACATGTGGACACAAGGAGAACCACACAATTTTCTCCTCTTTAAGGAAATGAAAACATGATAAGCAGAAAAACATCTTAAGGTTCATAAATTAAAATGATAAGGTACAATTATGAAGGCTTAAGAAATATCTAGCCACTTGTAACATACTATTTATGAAGGGATAAGAAGCCATCATAACCTTGAAAGACATGAGTACAAGATGGCATGATGTTAGGTACTGGTTCAGAATAGAGAGAAAGAAAACGCTTTATTCAATATTAGAGACTCAGCTCTTGAGTACACAGTGATCTTCGAGGTTCACTTCCTCCAATTACAATCTATATCCCCCCTGATTCCTCTCAGCCTTATCCTATTTATACATTCTTCTCTAATCAGTTAGTTGTAACTAACTCAGCTGAGTTATACTAACTGCTTAATTGCTATCTAAACCCCCTTGCATAAGTTTGACCCCACCTCCTATCAATACCCTCCCCTTGAAGCTGAACCTTGTCCCCAAGGTCCAATTCAGGAAACACTTTCTGCAATTCTTCAGCCAACTCCCAGCTATTCTCATGGTGGGGTAACTCTCTCCATTTAATCAAAACTTCTTGTTTCCCAGCTGCATTTGTCCTCTGCTTTAGAACCTTTTCTGGCTGCATTTGAAGTTCCCCCTGCTCATCCAACATTGCTGGCAGTGGTTGAGGTACAGCAATTGCTTTTACTGATTTTTTAAGCACTGAAATGTGAAAAACTGGGTGAATTTTACTGCCTGCAGGAGTTCTAATTTGTAAGCCACTTCTCCCAGCTTCTGTATAATTTGGTAGGGTCCATAAAACCTGGGACTTAATTTTTCATTAACTTTTCTGGCTAAGGACTTCATTCTATAGGGCTGTATCTTTAAGTAAACCCAATCTCCCACTTGAAAACTCAATTCCCTTCTATGTTTATTAGCATGCTTCCTCATATGATCCTGGGATTTCAGCAGATTACTCCTTAACTCTTGTAACAACACATCTCTATCCTTGCATAGCTTCTCCACTTCTTCCAATTTAGAAGGAACATCACTGCTTTTCACCAACAAAGGAGGTGCTTGTCCATATAATGCCTGAAAAGGTGACATTTTGGCAGATATGTTGTAATTTGTATTGAACCAAAACTCAGCCCAAGCTAGCTGGCCAGGCCAATTCCTAGGTCTGGTCCCTGTCATACACCTCAAATAAGCCTCCAGGCACCTATTTACAACCTCTGTTTGCCCATCTGTCTGTGGGTGATAGGCAGAACTGAACTTCAACTGTGTTCCAGCCCTTCTAAATAATTCTTTCCAAAATGAGCTCATGAATAATCTATCCCTATCTGAAACTATTGAAGCAGGAAATCCATGTAGTCTGACCACCTCTTGAATGAACACTTCAGCCACTTCCTTTGCTGTAAAAGGGTGACACAATGCCAAAAAATGAGCATATTTAGTCAGCCTATCCACTATAACCAATATGGTATCTTTCCCTTGAGCTTTAGGCAACCCTCCAATAAAATCCATGGAGATATCAGTCCAGACCTTGCTTGGAATGGGTAAAGGCTGCAATAACCCAGCAGGAGACAAGGTACTGGCTTTATTTTTTTGACATGTTTCACATTCAGCCACATAATTCCTTATATCTTTCTTCATGCCCTGCCAATATACCACACTAGCTATTCTTTTATAGGTTCTAAAAAAACCCTGAATGTCCTCCAATAGATGAATCATGCAATTCCTTTAAAAGTAAAGGAATTCTAGCAGAATTTTTTGGTAACACTAATATGTTTTTGTAATACAGCTTCCCTCCTTGCACTACATACCCTGGTTTCTCCATTGTTTTAGTGAGAATACCTTGATAAATCTCATATAGTGGCTGGTCTGCCCTTAACTCCTCCTCCCACTCAATCCAATCATCCTCCTGGACCATAGAGACTGCAGAAAAGGCAAACTGCCTTGACAGAGCATCAACTACCACATTGTCCTTTCCTGGTCTGTACTGGATTTCAAAATTATAGCCAATCAACTTAACAACCCACTTAATTTGTTCCTCAGTTAACAGCTTTTGCTCATTGAGAAATTTCAAACTTTGCTGGTCAGTTTTTATGATAAATCTTCCTCCCAATAGATAATGCCGCCATTTTTTAACAGCTAATACCACTGCCATCAATTCTCTTTCATAAACTGATTTCAACTGTCCCCTTTCAGATAAAGCCTTGCTCCAAAAGGCTAAGGGCCTGCCTTCCTATGACAGTACAACCCCTAATCCTGAGCCTGAAGCATCAGTCTCTAACACAAAAGTTTTAGAAAAATCAGGAACCCCCAGCACAGGCAGTTTACTCATTATCTCTTTCAATTTCTCAAATGCTTTATCAGCTTCAGTATTCCAATGAAAAGCATCTTTTTTCAGTAAGGCATTCAATGGTTGAGCCCACTTTCCATAGCCCTCCACAAATCTTCTGTAGTATCCAGTCAACCCAAGGAACCCTCTCAGCCCTTTTATGTCCTTAGGTACTGTCCATTTACTCATGGCTTCCAGCTTGCTGGGATCTGCTTCTACCCCTTCCCCAGAAATTAAATGGCCTAAATACTCCAATTCCCTCTGACCAAAAGTACATTTTTTTCTATTTACATACAATTCCTGCTATTGCAAGTTCTGTAAAACTGCCTTTAAGTGTCCTTGATGCTCTTCTAAATCCTTGCTGTACACCAATATATCATCAAAGAAAACCAGCACAAATTTCCTTAAAAATGGTCTAAAAACTTCATTCATTAAGGACTGAAAAGTTGAAGGAGCATTGGTCAACCCGAAAGGCATGACCAAGAACTCATAATGACCTTCATGAGTTCTAAAAGTTGTTTTGTGCAAATCCTCAGCCTTCATTCGAATTTGATGGTAGCCAGACCTTAGGTCCAATTTAGAAAACCATTGTGCACCTCCAATCTCATCCAATAACTCCTCTACGACAGGTATGGGAAACCTATCTGGTACTGTAATTTTGTTAAGCCTCCTATAATCCACACAAAACCTCCAGCTTCCATCTTTTTTCTTAACCAAAATAACAGGGCTAGCAAAAGGGCTATTGCTTGGCCTAATAATGCCAGCCATCAGCATCTCCCTAACTAACCTTTCAATCTCATCTTTTTGATAATGAGGGTACTTATAAGGTCTAATATTAGGAATTTTATTACCTTGCTGCAGTGTAATTGTATGATCCTTCTCCCTCTGAGGAGGTAGCCCTTGGGGCTCCTTAAAAACCCCTTCAAACAGCTCCAGTGCTTGTTCCACTTCATCAGGTACTAATTCTGCCATTTTTTTCTGCTCTGCAGTTTTAACTTCCAACATGAATCTCTGCTCATCCTCTCCCATGCCCCTTTTTATCAGTTTTAAACTAATAACAGATTTAACCAATTCAGGTTCAGCCTTTAGCACAATCTTTTTATTCTGGACCTTAACAGCCAAAGTCAATTTATCAAAATTAGCCTTCACTTCTCCCAACCCAGCCAACCACTCCACACCTAAAATCACATCAGCCCCTCCTAATTCAAACAAATAACAATTTTGCACCACATGTAATCCTTGTAACTCCATTTGTAATGAATTACACACTCCTTGGCAGCTTATTTTGTGTCCATCTCCTACCTCTACATAATAAGTTTTGGTAGGAGTGACTTCCGATTCTAATTCCTGCACTAACTTCATAGAGATAAAATTATGAGTTGCCCCACAATCAATCAACACTACTACCTTCCTATCCTTGATGCTTCCCCATAGCTTGAGTGATCTCTTAGAAGTAAATCCCTCAATACTATGTAATGACAGCTGATGTACTTCCCCCACTTCCTCTTCTTCACAGCCTCCATGATCTTCAGTTTCCTCTTCACTCCCTCCTTCCTCCAAAATCATCACCCTTAGCTGTTTGTTTTTACAAACATGTGTGGGGTGGTATTTTTCATTGCAAGTAAAGCATTCTCCTTTTCTCATTTTCTCATTCACTTCCAAAGGAGACAATCTTTGAAAATTTTTCTTTTTATTTGGACCCTCACTACCTGTTTTGGCCTCTCCCATAACTTCCACTACTCTTCCACCCCCTGGCTGCCAATCTTTTCCATTTCTGGAACTAGAAAAATTAGGTTTGGCCACAGGAAGTATCCATTTTGCTGCTCTGGGTACCTTATCCAGCACTCTATTTTTCTCTTCAACCTGCCTTGCCTTCAACATAGTGTCTAGCAAGGTTTTAGGTTCATGTAACCTAACCTCAGTCCCAATCTCTTCTCTTAATCCCTTCACAAACACTTCCATTAAGAAATTCTCACCCAATCCCTTACCAGCACATACGTGTTTCTCAAAAAGCCCAATGTAGGCTTGAACAGAGTCCTCTTGCTTTAAAGACAGCAAAGCCTGGAAAGGATTTCCCAAATTGGAGCTTTGAAACCTTTGTACCAAAGCTGTCTTGAAATCCTCCCATGACTAATGCGCACTCCAGTTCTCCCACCATTGATACCAAGCCAAGGCTTCTCCCTCCATAGCTACCAGTATCGCCTCTAATTTCTCCTCTTCCCTCACATGCTGTAGCCGAAAAAACCTTTCCACCCGTGAAACCCACTCTATCGGGTCTTCTCCTGAAAAAATCGGCATCTCGATTTGCCGGCATTGTCGCGCTTCCACTTCATCTCCCTCGCGATTCTTGTTTCTTGCTTCTCCCGTCGGTCTTCGCTCTTCCCTCTCGGAAGGTTGCAGGTTTGCGGCCAATTTCTGCAGTATTCTCTCTATCGCGTCTAACCGGTTCTCCATTTTGACCCGATTAGTTTCCGTTGCGACCCGATAAGCCTCCATGGCTTCGCGATCAAGCTCCCTGGCCTCGCGCGACTCCTCCAGTGCTCTCTCCATCACTTCGATTCTGGCATCCATCTTGTTGCTGTTCTTCATTCCCATTCACCTCACAAGCCCCAAGATTGGAGCTCTGATACCAGTGTTAGGTACTGGTTCAAAATAGAGAGAAAGAAAACGATTTATTCAATATTAGAGACTCAGCTCTTGAGTACACAGTGATCTTCGAGGGTCACTTCCTCCAATTACAATCTATATCCCCCCTGATTCCTCTCAGCCTTATCCTATTTATACATTCTTCTCTAATTAGTTAGTTGTAACTAACTCAGCTGAGTTATACTAATTGCTTAATTGCTATCTAAACCCCCTTGCATAAGTTTGACCCCACCTCCTATCACATGAAGAGAAGAAAAATCTTCTCTTAATTTCCTAGTTGGTCACGTGAAATAAGTAGAAGAAGGGAGAAGCTTCATGAACTTGCCAAGTAGGAGGACACTTGGAAGAAATGTGTCATGCCTTAGAAGATTTTTATAAAAGTTAGAAGATATTTAGGAAAAACCATTATGAGCTTAGTTAGGATGGAATGGAATAAGATGAAACTAAATTCTAATGATACCAAATGGGAGTAACTAGCTAGAAAGGGTAGAAATGTCCTTGAATATTTTATTATTTTCCAAACTCTATATAAAGGGAGGAAGGCCTTAAGTGGAAGTCACATTCAAGACTCCATTCTTCCACCTATTCCACGTGAAACCTCTCTTTCATTTCACTTTCATCCTTTCATTTTCAAAGCATAAATTAAGTAAGAAGAGACCCCACTTCCTTGAAAGATCACGTGTAGAAGCTAGCACCTTTAGAAAGAGTTTGACAAGCTTAGTAAGAAGTTATCAGGTATGTATAAGGAAGCTTTATGATAAAGATAGTTTAAGTAAATGTTTGTGTTGAATAAGTGCTTGAAGTTCTGTGTAGTATGAATTGTATATGAGAAATTGTTGAACTCAAGTTATAGCTATATGATTGAGTGCTTGAATGAAGTTTCATGTGTTGTTGAGTGTTTCTATATATGGGTGATATGTTGTGTACATGAATAGCAAGCTAAGTTTTGTACTTTATTTATGTTTTTTTCTGAGTAAAGTGTGTGAGACAGTAATTGAAGACTGATATTGAAAATAACTATGAGTTGATAAAATAAAAAGAGTTATGCACTAAGTGAATCAGTTTCATGTGCCTCATGTGCATAAGAGTTGCCTCAGAGTGGAGGTGTGTATAAGAGTTGCCTCAAAGAGGAGGTGTGTCAGATAGCTGCAGGAACTGAGTCTGTGCGTTCAGACAAAAGGTGTCTGAGTTGGGGGTGACTTTTGCGACGGGGAATCACGCCACCCATGATGATCACATGAGGTGTGGGTGAGAACCTGTGCAACACTGGGAGACCCTGACTGGTCGGATAAGTTCTGTGCCACAGGGATGGGGCTATCTTGACAATTGGTACCAAATATTGAAAGAGTTTAAGAGAATCATGCATCATGATAAGAGTCTAAAAGAATTATACATCTTTGAGGACGCTGTTATGAATATCTGCATATTGAATATGTTATGTTGCTTAAATTATGTTTATCATAAACTTACCTTGTGCTTTGTGTCTGTGGTTGACACCTGCCATGACCTCAATTTTTTTCAGGCGAGCAGATGAACAACAAAGAGAGACTATTAGCTGTCTACAAGAAGAGGATTTTGTTTGAAGATGTGTTATTTGAGGATGTTATGTTTGGAGATGTATTCTTTTGTTATAGAGTGTTCCAGTTATTTGTATTATGTAATAGAATCAAGATCAGTTTGTACTCTTAGTTTACATTACATCAGATTTATAAATATTAATCAGTAATGGAAATATTTTTGATATCAGTTATTAGTAACATTGGTTTGGTATTTTTAAGCAATTTGAAAAGAATTTTCATTAAAAATCAATAATAACAAGATTGTAAGATGAGGTGTTACACATTTTGCTGCACAATCGCACTTTGTTACATAATTGCATGATTGTTCTTGTTCATTATGAAGTGTGGATGATGTAGTTTCATGTTTGCTGTCAAAAAACAGAGAAAAACAGGGAAGCATAGAGCAAAAAATAGAGTAGTAGGATGAGAATTTGTGTAGTGTAGTTGTGTTTGTAGTGTCAATTTGCTGTCCAGAATTTTTCAGACCTGTGCAGTTTTGCTTTGCGATTTGTTTTCCAAAGTTTATCCTCCATTTTAAACAAAAGCAACCCCTTTTGGGGTTGGGTCTAGGTTAAAATTGGAAAATTCGGCCTCTAAGTAGGAGTTTCGGACCAGTTTTTACAATTGTCGCAGGGGCATTCTGGTAATTTCACAGCAAACAATCTCAGAATGTGTGAAAAATTAATGCATCATGGTGACCATGTTTATTCAAGAGGGGTCCAAATCGTGAAATTCCTTCATTTAGGCCACTTTTGGGGCAATTTTCTATTTTCATGATTTTTAAAAATCACCAAAATCAATCATGATTTTTAGACTTTCACTGTTATTTTTCTAGATTTTTTTAAAAAAATTTTAGGGCAGCTTTCCAATTTCTATTTCATTTCAACATATATAGTGAGTAGTGTCTTGGTAGAGTAGCTGTTTGACATTTCTGTGATTTATGTATTTTGTTCCTTATGAGCTGAATTATGTATGACTAGGTCCACATCAAGTTAATTACATGCATATGATCCTGAGATAGATAGGACATTTCACAAATTAAACAGACATAATATTAGTTTAGATGACTTTGATAGTGTAGTTTTAGACAATAGCATAGTGTCTTCTGACTTTGATTCTGAATTTACTTCTAATCCTTCTACTTCTGAACATCTTGATACAATGGCTGATAACAACCTAACTCTTAAGGAATTGGCTACACCTGATGTTGTTTACCAATCTTGGTGTATTCAATATACTGAGACTGAGGTCAGTTATGAGCTAAAATCTGGACTGATCCATTTGCTTCCAAAGTTTCATGGTCTTGCAGGTGAAGATCCACACAAACATCTTAAGGAGTTTCATGTAGTGTGTTCCACCATGCGACCACATGACATTCATGAAGATTATGTCAAGATGAATGCATTTCCTTTTTCACTGGATGGTGTGGCCAAGGACTGGTTGTACCTTCAACCAGATCCTATCAACACTTAGACAGATATGAAGAGAAGATTTCTGGAGAAATTCTTTCCAGCATCCAGAACAAGATCCATCCGGAAGGAGATTTGTGTTATAAGACAACTAGCTGGGGAGACATTGTATGTATGAGTACTGGGAGAGATTCAACCAGCTGTGTGCTGCATGCCCTCATCATCAAATCAGTGAGCAATTATTAATTCAGTATTTTTATGAAGGTTTGATGTTGATGGACAGGAGTATGATAGATGCACCTAGTGGAGGCACTTTGATGGACAAGACCCCTCTTGCTGCAAGGCAGTTGATTTCTAACATAGCAGCCAATTATCAACAATTTGGTACTAGAGGTGTTGCTACATCCAAGGATGCAAATGAAGTTTCTGTTTCTATAGTTGCTGATAACCAGAGGTTGGAGAACAAATTGACAGAGTTGACATCCCTTGTAAGGAAGCTTGCTATTGGTCAACAACAGAATGTGATGGCAACCAACCAACCAAGACTTTGTGGTATCTGCTGTGCACTTGATAATCCAACAGATGCATGTCCCACTCTCCAAGAGACAGAACAAGCTGCTGAAGTTGTAACATCCTAAAAATTTTATTAAACACTTGTGGAAATGTGATGATGTTTGGATACAAGTATATTTGAAGAGAAATGACTAAATCACTCTTTCCATAAAGTAGAAATTACTAGAATACCCTTAGGATGAAAATTACAAAAAAATACCCTTGTATATTTTTGAAAAATGACCAAAATGCCCCTAGGAAGCATGACAAAATTACCAATATGCCCCTAGGCCAAAAATGCTCAAATAACTTTAAAAATTTTGTAGAAACCTAATGGAATTATAGAATACACTTAGCTAACTAAGTATCAAAATATTTTGAGACACAAAACTTTAGAATAAAATTTCTAGGAATTTTTCAAGATAACAACTTTGAGACTTTATTTAAGAAAATTCAAGCATAAGAAAAACATGGAAAGATGATACATATAATCTAAGGAATTTTCTCTTAATTATAGAATGTATAAACCAATTTAATAAAATGGTTTAGTAATTTTGATGGTCAGAAGAAATCAAAAGTAAGATAAAGATATAGTCTAGAATGAAAGGTTTATGTATTTCCCTGTATAAGACAGCTTGGAATTAATTTAAACTATCATTGGGATCAATTCTTAGGAACATTTAGAATTCCAATATTCAACATTTTCTTTAGATAAAATAATTCAAATTAAATTGGATTTCTTTTTAAAGAAAAATACCATATTGAAACTAGATTTTTATTCATCATCAAAAATGACCACATGTGGCATAAAAGGAAGAAAAATTGGTATTCCTTCCCTTTAGATTGGTCCTTCACGTGAGAAAACATGTAGAAGAGGCCAGAAACTTCATGATAAGCCACTTGGAAAGCAAGCCACATGATAGAAACAAGTGGCATGACACTTGTATGGCTTGGATGCAAGATAACATAAAAATCAAGCCAAGATTTCTCTACACTCTTCCATCTTGCACGTGGACAGTTATAAACATTATCTCAACAATCCCAACGGTCACAAGTTACATATGTGAGATAGTAGTGTAACTTTAAAATTTTAAAGAGATCCAACGGTTAACGAATCCAGAATTAGAATTTTACTAAAACAGGTTTGGGATAAACTCAAGAATGAGCTACTTCACGAAAATGCAAGAAAAATGGAGAAACTTCATGATTTTGGACACTTGGAAGCAAAGGAGAAGAAGCTCTAAGATCATGCCAAGTGGTAGGACACTTGGAAGAAAGAAAGGAATAAGCCTTAAGATTATAACAAGTGTAGGGACACTTGTAAAGGAATAATGATGACTTATGAGATTTTTCTCTAAGTAATCATTTCTTCAACACTATATAAAGGGAGGAGGAGGAACCTAAGTGCAAACCATTCCAAGCCATCCCTCCTAGCTCATTCACGTGACCACTCTCTCCCTAAACCATCTTCATTTCATTTCCTCTTTCTCTATTAAAGCTTGAATCAAGTAAGAAAAAACAAACCCATCACCTTAAAGAAATTTCGTGAAAAACCTAGCAACCTTAGGAAGAACTTTTGACAAGCTTAGTGAAAGGATATCAAGGCTTCATCTCTTAGAGGATTCTTCCAAGGAAGGAAGGAAGGAAGGAAGCCATTTATCCATTCAATTTCAAGAATCAAACTCACTTGAGGTAGGTTAAACTTAAATCTCTAGTTAATCAATGGTTTGGATTAATTTGCATGATTTAGTAGGATGATTTATGGTTAACATTTAGGCTTGAAATTTCGTGATATTGAAGGTTGTTTTTTTTATGAGAATATGTTGATTTAAACCATAAGATAGGTGTTGATTTTATACGCATAAAGATTAGTGATGTATGGAAGCCCAATTGATGATCTTTTAAAGGTGATTTTGATGATATTTTGGGCTGTTTGTTGTCATTTTTATGGAAATGTTTTGATTTAAATTTTAGAAGTAGAAGATGAATGGTATGTAGTTAAATGGTTTAAATACTTGAATGATTCAATCTTGAGGATTAATTAGTAAAGATGGTAAGTGAAAGGAGAATCAAGATGCATACTAGGTTTGAATCTATTCTTGTAAAGTTTTAAAGGAATATATATTATTTATATTGAGGATTATTAGTTAGATTACTAACATAATTTTTCTATAATTAAAAACTATTCTCCGGTTATGTATAAAAATTGGTAACAATGTTACTTGATTAAGGTATGGTGGTGTAACCATACTTAAGATACATATTATGGTGGTGTAACCATACTTATGATACTTATATGATGAAAATATTTTTTCCATAAGATAATATGTATTTTGCTTATAGATTTGATTTTTATTATGGATGGATGTTGATGTGAATAAGATAGGTGGATTCATGTTTCCATGTTCCAAGTCCAGTACGAGGCTTTGGGGAAACAGAATCTGATGCTACATACAGTACGATATGTAGTACCCAGGTGCAAGGATATATGGCAAAAATTCATGCATGTTTGCGTAAGACTATAGCAGCGTCCACACTCAGTGTGGCCACATACAGTACGATATGTGGAGGCCATTTGCCCTGGGATAGTTCATCTCATGCATTCATATAGTTGCATATTACTTGTGGATGTGTTTGATTATTTGAAAGATTTTACTAACCTAATAATAGGATCGGGATTTAGTTTTGCCTACTGAGAAATTTATTTCTCACCCTATTTGTTTCCTGTTTTTTTTAGATGACAATGATGGACAGGTTCCATGAGGCCTTGGAGTAGTGAAGATATATAAAAGAAGTTATGAATTACGCTGGATTTTTGAGAAAAATAGTGTACTTGTATTATATGAACTTTTGTATCAGAGACATTGGCTATGTATATGAGTAACAAATCTATTGCAAATTTTACGTTTTAAAAATTTTACTATTATACGTTCCTTAGAAATTTAACCTTAAGTAACAATAAAAATAAGTAAATATTTAGGTCGTTACAGAAGTTTCTGCCATGCAACCCAGACAACCATTTAGACCTCAACAACAGTATAATCCTTACTCCAACACTTATAATCCTGGTTGGAGAGATCATCCGAATTTGAGGTATGGTCCTAGTCCACCACAACAGCAGCAGCCCTTCAGACCTCCACAACAGCAATTCCAGCCTGCCCCCACCAAATACCAACCTCCCCCATTCAGACAACCGCCACAGTTCTAGTAACCTACACCTACACTTGCACAACCTGTGCAGACCAGTTCTGGACCGTCTTTGGAGGACTTGATGAAGCAAATGGCCACCACCAACCTTTAGTTTCAATAGAATGTCAGTGCCACCATCCAAGACCTCCAGACTCAGATTGGACAGTTAGCTACAATTGTCAACCAAATGCAGCAGCAAGGTTATGGCAACATTCCAGCACACCAATGATTAATCCAAAGAGTATGAATGCCATTACCTTGAGGAGTGGCAAAGAGCTTTCAGATTCAATAGTTGTTGGTGCTAAATCAGATTCTGCACCAAAGCATACTCCTCTAATTCCTCTACCTTTTCCTTTTAGATCCATTTCTGCAAAGAAAGTGGAATTTGATTCTGATTTGCTTGATATTTTCAGGAGGGTTGAAGTCAACATTGTAATGACCCGCCTCGTCGTTATGATATCACTAACTCTTAATCGTGCAAAATCTCAAATTTTAAATAAAAACTCTATTAATTTGATTATGAAAATGATGGTAAATTTTTCGCGATAATACAATTATCATACATATGTTATAATTACATAATTAAACACATATGTACATATATATATATATATATATATATTAAATCAATACATGTCATCCATATGTTAGAACTTCCTTTAGTTTTACATGTATATGCACCTGAAATTAAATATTTAACACATAGCCAAAGAACTAACTAATAAAGAGTTTATTAACAAAACACAACTCTTTCTCCAAAAAGAAATCCAACATCATCACGTCGGCTTGGCGGCTCCAACCAAATAGAATCTCCCTCCAGAGTCACCTAAGGCTGCTCATCTGCTCACACGAATGAAGGTTTGCGATCATCACAGGTACCAACCACACGGTACAACAAACGCAAGGGTGAGTTTATTATATACAATCAACAATTATCAAGTAACCACAATTGTAAAGGAAACAACAATCACAATCACAATTATTACCAAAATTCTATCAATCCAATACACACTCAACAAACCAATCATCCAATGTATTTCACAACTCAAACAATCATGCATGAAATGATGCATGCACCTGACTCATCTATCAACATGCAATGTGGTACCATCCTCATGGAAATAGCCCTTCTCAGGAAAATGATGCAGTAGCTCGTTGAGGTCACCCTGTCGTGCACTGGTCGCTCCCCTCCCATGGTGATCAGCCCTGAGTCACAAGGGAGTTCCAAATAGAGTGATGCCCCCTAGTACCCCCGTACTTACTGCCACCATTCTATTTCCATCCATGAAATATGAAGTATGAACATGGGCACCATCAATGCATGACCATGGATAGATAGGGATCGTAATTTTAACAATCCCTTTCTTTCTTAGGATGCTTAAAATTCGTAAACCCACCATCGCAAGGTTATCCAGTCATGCACCCCCATGTACATACACAACATCACTGATACACTGACCATGGATAGATAGGGACCGAAATTTTAAACAATCCCATTCTCTTTTAGGATGCTTAAAATTCGTAAACCCATCCTCACAAGGTTATCCAACCGGTCAATGTACCCTATGTGGACATATATAATATACAACCATAGGTACCATCAATGTATGACCTGGCTAGGAACAAATCTTTCCTTGCAAGGGTAACCCGTCATACACCCCCCATGGGTATCCATGTATATCCACACACAATGACATTGTTCTCATCAACATTATCTCTCTTCAATGTCATTATCAACCTCAACATCATATCATCGCAATATCATCATCATGCATATCAATATCATCTTATTTGAACATCATCAACTACTTTAATGGCATCTCAATTTCAATATCATCAACGACATCACAAGCAATCACATTTCACATCTATACATAATACATATGCTTGAGATTCACATTCCTTAGGTCTTCAGACAACCCAAATTTCATACATTCACAATTCATCATATCACAAGACTGATATTTTTAGGAAAATTCTAAATTAAAGAAAATGACTACAATATATAAAACACACTTTTATGCCCATTTAAAAATTTAATAAAGAATTAAATAAGAAAACATATTATAAAATTTGGGCAGAGTCTCCTCTGTAATTAAGACTTTTTCCAAAAATCCAATCATCACAATAACAATATCATTAACCCAATAAACATACATCTCATTGGAACATTATTTCATTTAGACATCACCAATCACATAAGCATCACCTCATTTAAATCATCACAAATCACGTAAACATCATCAATCATTTCCATGGTATCTCAATTTCACTGTCATCTACAACATCAGTAATAAATACACCGCATCCCATTAGTTAAAAACACAATTTTTCTTGAAAACGAGCACACACAGGAATAAACACACATCAATCATAAATACATTGCATCCCATTAGTTAAAAACACAGTTTTTCTTAAAAACCAGCATACAACAGGGACAGACAGATATCCTCATAGTTGGACTCCCTGGCCCCCAACTATGGTATCAAAACTATAACCAAATAATAAACTCCCCTTACCTAACAAGGAGGTCTCCTGTTAAAACCTCACAGTGTTGTTTTGGAGATCCTTTAATATGCATTTTTTCGTCCAAACGCAGAGCTTTATATACCAAATCGAAGACAATTTAGTATAGATTTCAAAAACAGGGCTAACATTAGCATTCAGGGTCATATACACACTCAAATTTAAAAAGAGGCTAAAATGGTGGTTTGAGAGTCCACATCAAAAGACATCATTTTGAAATTCCGATCACACCAATGTGACCACGGTTCAACAAGGATCACATAAATGATATCAATTTCATAAAAAGGAGACGTTTACAACATCTCATTTTCAAAGGGTTTTTCAAAGGAAGTATATAAATAGCCAATAACGGTACCCAAATCACAAGAGATATCAAGAGAGGCTTAAACTAGCTAGAAGAAGACAAAAGAAACTAAGATTACCTCAAGGAAACCAAGAAAGGAGGATTGAGAGCTCCGTTCTCTACCGAAACTTCGAGAAGAGTTTCGAAGATTCCGCTCCGATTAAAGGGTTCCTCTCCGTGCAGTGGTCTCGTGGCAAGCAACGGCGGTCTGTGGTGGTCTCTGGTGTGGGTGGTGAAGGATGATGAGGGGAAGCTTGGAAGATGTTTGGAGGAGGAAGAACCTCCATTTTCGTGACTTGGAAGCTTAAATACGTATTCAGCACTGCCTCCACTCGCCCAGGCGAGCAAAAGTGCCTGCTACATTCGCCTGGGCGAGCTGACCAGATTCTAGAATTTTCTGCTTTAGTGAAAAATTACGTTTTCACGTTCCTGATATTATTTATATAATTCCAATGGTCAAAAGTTACAACGCAATCCAGAATTTATATTATTTATATATTATTTATATCTGGGTTAGGAACGTTGATTTAAAATTTGAAGATGATCTAACGGTTAACCAATCCAGAATGATGATTTTACTAAAACAGGTTTTCGGGTCAAACTCGGAATCACTCAATTACAACGCAGCTCGAACAAGCTCTACATACTTGACATCTACATCAAGCAATTGCACACGGATAATTCACATAACATTTCAACTAATCTTGATTAATAAATTAATCAAATCATACAAGGAATATATCACACATATATTTTAAGTTACCAAAATTTTAGGGTGTTACAAACATTCCCCTATTGGATGCCATCAAACAGATTCCAAAATATGCAAAGTTTTTGAAGGATTTGTGCACTCATAAGAGGAAGTTGAAGGGAGATGAGCAAGTGAAGATAGGGAGGAATGTATCTGCACTCATACAGGGCAAGACTGTTGATTCCATGCCACTATCCACCTTGCCACAGAAGTGCAAGGATCCTGACACTTTCGCTGTTCCATGCACCATTGGAGATATTACTTTTGCATATGCCATGTGTGATCTTGGAGCCTCCATTAATGTCATGCCCACATCAGTTTACATATCACTACACCTTGGTGAGTTGAAACCCACTGGTGTTGTCATTCACTTGGCCAACAGGAGTGCTGCGCTTCCACTTGGACTTATTGAAGATGTGCTGGTGCGAGTTAATAATTTGATTTTCCCTGCGGATTTTTATATTTTGGACATGGAGAATGAGTCTTCTAGTCATGGTTCCACATTAATCTTAGGAAGACCATTCTTGATGACAGCTAGGACTAAAATTGATGTGTATGCAGGAACTTTGTCGATGGAGTTTGGTGATGACGTTGTCCAGTTTAACATTTTTGAGGCCATGAGACATCCTGTAGAGGAACATTCTGTCCTTCTTCTTGATATCATTGATGTTGCAGTAGATAGTGTAGATATTTCTGATTTACTTTCTGATTTTTCTGATTCTTCTGATTTTGATCTTGATTCTTGTAATTGTACCTGTGATGATTCTGCTGTTGCATGTAGTATTTGAGCGGAGATTTCCTCTGCACTTCATCTGATTGTGTTGCAGGTACAGATACAGGTTCTGAGCCTACTATCCTACTTCCCTCAGCCCCCAGTCTTTCCTTACCTTCCACTATTCAGCCACCTTCCTTGGAGCTGAAGTCACTACATGAGCACCTAAAATATGCATATTTAGATGATGCTCAGCAGCTTCCAGTCATCATAGCTAGCAGCCTTTCACTTGAGCATGAAGAGAAGTTGTTGCATGTTTTGAGAAGCCACAAAAAGGCCATTGGATGGACCCTTGCTGACCTTCCTGGCATTAATCCTTCTATATGCATGCATCAAATACTTCTGGAGGATGATTCTAGGCCGGTGAGGCAGCCACAGAGGAGGCTAAATCCCATTATTCTGGATGTGGTAAAGAAGGAAGTGACAAAGCTACTAGCTGCAGGAATCATTTATCCCATCTCAGATAGCACTTGGGTTTCACCTGTCCAAGTGGTTCCTAAGAAGTTGGGTCTCACAGTTGTGAAGAATCAAGATAATGAGCTGATTCCGAGTAGAGTGGCCAACAGTTGGCGAGTTTGCATTGGTTACAGAAGACTCAACCAGGCCACTCGCAAGGACCATTTCCCTCTTCCCTTTATTGATCAAGTTTTAGAAAGGTTGGCAGGTAAATCACATTATTGCTTCCTTGATGGTTTTTCTGGTTACATACAAATTCATATTGCACCAGAGGATCAACACAAGACCATATTCACCTGTCCATTTGGCACATTTGCTTACACCCGGATGCCTTTTGGCCTATGCAACGCACCTGGCACCTTCCAAAGGTGCATGGTAAGCATTTTTTCTGATTTATTAGAGAGTTGCATGGAGGTGTTTATGGATGATTTCACTATTTATGGTTCTTCTTTTGATGCATGTTTGGATAGTCTCTCTAGAGTGCTTGACGGATGTAT
Source organism: Glycine latifolia (assembly GCA_013407115.1). NCBI lineage: Eukaryota > Viridiplantae > Streptophyta > Magnoliopsida > Fabales > Fabaceae > Glycine > Glycine latifolia. The sequence continues at coordinate 13,770,780 of CM023950.1, forward strand.
TAAGACTAACCTTGTTCTTAACTTTGAGAAATGCCATTTTATGGTGCATGATGGTATATCCAAGCTTCTCCAAAAGGACGTAGACTTTACATTTGACCAGCCTTGCAAAGAGGCATTTGAGGGATTGAGGAAGAAGCTGACCACCTCTCCCATCATGCAGCCACCAGATTGGGAGCTTTCCTTTGAGCTGATGTGTGACGCCTTTAATTATGCACTTGGGGCTGTGTTGTCACAGAGAGTTGGTAAACTCTCCCATGTCATTGCTTATGCTTCACGCACTTTAGATGCAACCTAAGTTAACTACACCACCACTGAGAATGAGCTTTTAGCTATTGTTTTTGCTTTAGATGAATTTAGATCTTATTTGCTTTGCTCCCATATCACTGTCTTTACTGACCATGCAGCTTTGAAGTACCTGTTGAAGAATCCTGATGCTAAACCTAGATTGATAAGGTGGATGCTTCTTCTTCAGGAGTTTGACCTCGAGATTAAGGACATAAATGGTGTAGAAAACTTGGTTGCTGATCACTTGAGCAGAATTGAAGGACCTATTGAGTCTTTTCCCATTCGTGATAATTTTCCTGATGAGCATTTGATGCATTTGCATTCATCACATGTCACACCTTGGTTTGCTGACAGTGTTAATTTCATTGTTGCATCTGTTGTTCCACCTCATGCATCTAGGTCCCAAATAGATAAACTTAAGAGTGATGCTAAATATTATGTTTGGGATGATCCTTATTTGTGGAGATTTGGTAGTGACCAAGTGATCCGAAGGTGTGTGCCTGATCATGAGATTCAGTCTATTCTTTAGTTTTGTCATGGCACACCTATCAGAGGTCATTTTGGTCCTCAGAGGACCACTATGAGGGTATTAGACTGTGGGTTCTTTTGGCCCACCCTATTTAGAGATGCTCATTACTTTATCATCACTTGTAAGCAGTGTCAGAGAGCAGGAGGAACCATTACACGTAGACATGAGATGCCTCAGCAACCCATTATTTTTTGTGAGATTTTTGATGTCTGGGGTATTGATTTTATGGGTCCATTTCCTGTTTCTCATGGTTTTTCATATATTTTACTTGCTGTTGATTATGTTTCTAGATGGGTTGAGGCTAAGGCCACTAGAACTAATGATTCTAAAGTTGTTGTGGATTTTGTGAGATCCAACATTTTCTGCAGGTTTGGTGTGCCTAGAGCCATTATTAGTGATCAGGAGATCCATTTCTGTAACCGGTCATTGGCATCCTTGCTTCAGAAGTATGGGGTTGTGCATAGAGTTGATACAACTTATCATCCCCAAACTAATGGGCAAGCAGAGGTTTTTAACAGAGAGATCAAGCAAGTGTTATAGAAGGTGGTGCAACCAAACTGGAAGGATTAGAGCAAGCTACTTGAGGATGCTTTATGGGCTCACAGGACTGCTTATTGGACACCTTTGGGGATGTCTCCCTATAGGGTGGTTTTTGGTAAGGCATGCCACCTACCGGTGTAGATTGAGCACCGTGCTTATTAGGCCGTGAAGAGTTGTAACATGGTATTTGATGAAGCGGGTATGGAAAGGAAGCTTCAGTTGCAAGAACTTGAAGAGATCCGCTTAGAAGCCTATGAGAATTCCAAGATTTACAAAGAGAGAGTGAAGAGATTTCATGACTCTAGGATTCTTAGAAAGGAGTTCCATAGTGGCCTAAAAGTGCTTTTGTTTAATTCTCGCCTTAAGCTTATTTCTGGTAAACTTCGATCTAGATGGGATGGACCTTTTGTTATTACTAATGTTTTTCCCCATGGTACAGTTGAGATTAAAAATGAAATTACCGGCAAAGTCTTCAAGGTCAATGGTCACCAACTCAAAGTATTTCATGAGAGCCCTCAAGTGGAGGAGGAGTTTGTGGCGGACATCTCTTTGGTCTTGCCAATTTTGTGTGATGAAGCATCTTGAATGACATTTTGGGAGTTTCCTTTTCCCTTTTTATATTTGTTGTCTCTTTGTTTGCATTTCTTTGCATGCTTACATTGAGGACAATGTGCATTTCAAGTGGGGGGTGAAGGATTCCAAAATCTGTTTTTTGGTTATATTGTCTGTTTTCTATTTATGTTTCTGTTTATCTGTCTGTTTTAGTTTTTGAGTCTGTATGTTTTCTGTTTATCTGTCTGTTTTAGTTTTTGAGTCTGTATGTTTCTGTTTATCTGTCTGTTTTAGTTTTTGTTGCTGTTTTTATTGAATTTAGGCACTTTTTCATGTTTTTCATAGGATTTCTAACTTGCATAAATTGTGAGAAATGTTAAAAAATTGGTTGGATTGAGAGGTTTCATGCTTGATGTGAATCATTGTTGCAATTGTTGAAGTGATAAGTAGGTTTGAGAAATAGAATTTAAGATGAATTATGTGTGATAGAATTATGCCTTGTGAGTTTTTGAGCCTTTGTGGATATATTCTTTCATGTATGAATTCACCCTTGTGCTAGATTACTCTATGTTTTGCCTTGCTTCTTTTGACATTCCTTGTTGCACATGCTTTGAGATGATTTAGGCCTTCTTTCTTTTAGCCACTAGCCAAATAAACCTATCCTTGTGTTGATATCCTTTGTCACCCCTTTTTGAGCCTTTAGCCTTTTCTTTCTTATATAGCTCATTGCAAACTAAAAAAATGGAAAACCATGTTATCGTAGCTTTAGGGAGGAAAGGGGCTTTGGAATTGTTTTGGGAGTGGGTTTCAAACAAGTGTGGGGTATTTTTATTTGCTTTTATTTTGATTTGAAAAAAATGATGATGAGAAAAGAATAGAAAAGAAAAGAAATAGTTTACAAAGCAAACGTTCAAAGAGATAAAAAAAATGCATAAACAAGGAAAAATAAAAGCAAAGAAAAAGAAAAAGGAAAAGAAAATGCAATAAAAGTTGTTGTGATTCATTTTCATCCTTATAAGTTCTTTGTTTCTATCCCTCTTTATACTTGTTGGCTTACTCTCCATTGCCCCTCTTTTCTCTTATTTTTAACCTAAATATCCTTTTCTTATCCACCTTTTACCCAAGCCATACATTACAAGCCTATAAAGTCCTTTTGATCTTTTGATGCATGTGTATTTCAAGTTGAATGAATTAGATTCTTGTCAATACTTGGATGTGCTAGTTACATGTGGTGTGTGAGTGTAAACACAAAGCCATACACATTAAATGAGGTTGAGTGTTGCCCTTTGAGAGATTTCTATCACCTTGGTACATTCTTAATTTTAACTTGACTACTTTTTCACTTTGCAATTTGTGATCACGTGTTCATGGATTGTTTGAAACCTTAATATCATTCTACCATTTTTCATCTTTCTCACTTTTGTGCATTGTTAGGATCCACTGAAAAATGTTTGTGCCTTGTTCTTACCTTTCTTTTAGTTTGTGGTTTACTTTAGTTTGAATTTTTCTCTTAGTCTTTCTTTTAGTTTTGCCCAGGAGTGCAAATGTTTAAGTGTGGGGTATTTTGATGGAGTACCTTTAGTTAAATATTTTTCTATCATTTTTAGCTTATTTGACTTCTCTTGGACTTTTATTTTCCCATTCTAATTCAGTTTTTGTCTTAGGCAAGTTAGTGGGTTTAATTGCTAATTGTTGCGTATTTTCGGATTTTATGCTCACTTGACGTATCTTCCTTGTACAGGACCTACAGAGCTCTACGGAACTCTGAATTGAGCGTTTTTGTAGTCCTTGGAAAGATAACAAAAAGACCTACAAGTTTGCTAGAAATAAGCTGAGGCCAATTCTGCCATTTGGAGGGTCATTTTAGGCTTTGAAGTCAGAACCACTGCACTTATATTTTGGGTTGCGAGTTGGATTTTTATTGGTGTAAATAGCATAAATAATTAGAGTTGATGGGTTGTTCATGGACCATTCTTTTCTTCAGACTTAGTTACTATATATTAGTGACATTAGGAGGAATTATTACATTACATTTCATTTTGCAAAAACAGTTTTACATTTCTCTTTTTAAGTTTTTAGAATCAAAACCCTTTCTCTTATTTTCTCTCAACTGTTCTTCCTTGTTCTTCATTGTTCTTCATTTTAATTTTCCCTTCTTCCATTTTCATGCACTTATTTCATGGGGCTTTCATTGATGATGATCATGGAAGGCTAAATAATCAATCAATCCAAGGATCCAACCCAAGCAAGAGAAGAATTTGAGTTCTGGTTTAGTATTTCAAATTCTGTGTGAATGTTCACTTTCTTCTTCAATTGCTATTCTATTTTCATGATTATGAGCGCGTTTAGGATTGAAAGCGGATTAGGTTATGGATTTATTTCCTAATTTCGAATATAAATCACAGATTAATTGGATGATATTTCAATTAGGGTTGTGATTTCAATTAATTTAGGGGTTAATTCGATTAAACTGCTTGTAATGAAATTGAATGAACTTTCACAATAGGATAAATTTATGAGAACAATGATGATTCGATAGCTTGGTTTGGTGAATTGGATTGATGCTCTTTAATCTGTTTTACATTACCTGTTATCAATTCTCTTAGTTTCTGCAATTTTCTGCAATTTTCATTTAGCGCATGCAAACTGTTTGATAAAAATCCCCCCATTATTTACTAGTGAATTGAAGTTGGAACCATATTAATTATGTATCTGAGTCGACCTAGGTTAATCTTGTGCTACAGAATTAGCATAGTTTAATTGTTTTAAAACCACACGACAAACGCTTATCAGTGGCACAATCTGAATGTCTATCAACACAACGATTGTTTAAAGCACAATTGTGTATGTCATTCTCACGAGTCTTTTGTTTATTAGGATATGTTGATTTAGGAGATCCTACTGAAACATGTCCATCTGTGAAGCTGCTATGTGGTATGCAGAAAGTATTAATAAAACTAAAAATCATAGTAAATCCAAATATAGTCTATGTTGTCGCATTGGAAGGATACAACTTCCTTTTCTTAAAAATCCACCAAGCCTGCTCTAGCATATACTATGTGATAAAGAATCATGGGAAAGCATAAATTACCAAGACAATATCAGATCTTATAACATGATGTTTGCTTTCAGCTCTCCTGGTGCCAACATAGATAGAACTTTATTAGATGGGAAAGGCCCACCAATTTATAGAATTCATGGACAATCATGCCATTTAATTGGTAGCCTATTACCCATGCCTAGTAAAGCTCCAAAATTTTCTCAATTGTATATCTATGACACAGAAAATGAAATTCAAAATAGAATTGGGGCAACAAGGTGAGCCTTGTTCAGTCTATTTTTTCAATTTTGGTCTGTTACAACATCATTGAAATTAGGATGTACAATTTGTTTCATATCTCATTTTGTTATTGTTTAAATTTGATGTAACTTCAATTACTGTCCTCATGTATTGGAAAAATGACTAATTATTACTGTTATTGTCATTCTGCTTTTGTTGAGTGATTCATGAATGCATTTGTGATAAACAAATACAATATATTCAAGACATGAATATAAGTAAAAACACCTGACAGTTGAATGTTTAATATATTTTTTAGATGGGAAAAATGGCTTGATCCACAGCTTGTGGAAAAATTGAAAGACATGCTTGATACACACAATGTGTTTGCTAAGTCTTTCAGGATGGCAAAAGATAGATATGACAACTGTCACACACAGAATGTTAACTTACATTTAATTTCTAATAGGAAAAAAGATGGTAGGATATACAATTTGCCCACTGTTTCAGAGGTTGCTACAGTTATTGTTGGAGACGCAAGTGAACCTATAAATATAGATATTATTCTTGAAAAACAAAGTGGAAGATTGCAAATAATCAATGAGCTTCATCCAAGTTATCTTGGATTGCAATATCCTTTGTTGTTTCTGTAACACCCTGAAATTTTGATAACTTAAAATATCTGTGTGATGTATTCCTTGTATAATTTGATTACTTTATTAATTAGGACTAGTTGAAAAGTTATGTGAATTATTCATGTGCAATTGCTTGGTGTAGAGGTCAAGTTATGTGGAGTTTGTTTGAGATGCATTGTATTTGAGTGATTCTGAGTTTGACCCCAAAACCTATTTTAGTAAAATCATAATTATGGATTAGTTAACTATTGGATCGTCTTCATATTTTAAAGTTGGGTTTCTAACCCGCGTATAAAACGTTTGACCGTTGGGATTGCCAAAATAACATCTATAGAGTGAGATAATAATTTTTCACTGAAATAGTGTTTTAAAATTTGGCCAGCTCGCCCAGGCGAATTTCTGAAGGCTTTTTGGCTCGCCTGGGCAAGTCAAGTCGCCGTTAAATGCATACAACGGCCTCCAAATCATGAAAATGTCTTTCTTCTTCCTCCAAAATAGCACCCAACCACATTCCCCTCCTCTTCCACCACCCAAGACCACCAGTGACCACCACGGGTTGTCGTTGCTTTCCACGAGACCCCGACACTGAGAAGAACCACATAATTAGAGCATAATCTTCGAAACTCTTCTCAAAGTTTCGGTAGAGAACAAAACTTCCAAATCCTTCTTTCTTGGTTTCCTTTGTCTTCTTCTAGCTAGTTTAAGCTTCTCTTAGTGTCTCTTGTGTTTTGGGTATCGATGTTGGGAGGTTTACACTTCCTTTGAAAAATCCTTTGAAAATGAGATGTTATAAAAGTCTCCTTTTTATGAAATTGATGTCATTTTTGTGATCCTTGTTGAACCCCGATCACATTGGTGTGAATGGAATTTCAAAATGATGTCTTTCGATGTGAACTCCCAAAACACCCTTTTAGCCCATTTTTTATTTGAGTGGGTATTTGACCCCAAATGTTAATATTGATCTTATCTTGGAAATCTATACTAAATTATCTTCAATTTGGTATATAGAGCTCTGCGTTTGGGCCAAAGCACGTGAACTTGAGAGATCCCAAAACGACGTTTTAAGGAGATAACAAAGGGATATAGATAGATAAGGGGAGTTTATTATTTAGTTATATTTTTGGTATCATAGTTGGGGGCCAGGGAGCCCAACTATGAGGATATCTGCCTGTCCCTATTGTGTGCTGATTTTTTCAAGAAAAACTATGTTTTTAACTAATGGGATGTAATGTATTTAAGATTGATGTGTGTTTGTTCCTGTGTGTGGCCGTTTTCAAGAAAAACTGTGTTTTTAACTAATGGGATGCAATGAATTGGCTTGTTGATGGATAAAACTGTGAATGATGTTGTTGTTGTAATTGATTAGATTTTTGGGAAAAATCTTAATTACAGAGGAGACTCTGCCCAAAATTTTATAATATGTTTTCCTATCTAATTATTTATTAAATCTTTAAATGGGCATAAAAGTGTGTTTTCTATGTTGTAGTTCTCCTCTTTAATTTAGAATTTTCCTAAAATACCAGTCTCATGGTAATATGGATTGTGGATGGATGAGGTGATATTGATGTCATTGATAATGTTGAAATGAGACGTTATTGATGTGTTGGTGATGATTGAATGAAATAATGATGATGTGTTTGATGATGTATAAATGATATAATGATGATGTGGTTTATGATGTTGAACTGAGATGGTGATGAAATGGATGTTGATGTTGAAATGAGATGAAGTTGATGTTTATGAGGATAATGTTGAAATAAGATGAATTTGATATATATGATGATGATATCAAGATGAAGTGATGTGTATGTACACTGATACCCATGGGGGGTGCATGATTGGTCATCCTTGCGGGGAAGGATTTGTTCCTGGCCATGATCATGCATTGATGATGCCCATGGTTGTCATTATGTGATGTGGATATACATGGATACCCATGGGGGTGTATGACTGGTCATCCTTGTGGTAAGGAATTTGTTCCTGGCCATGGTCATACATTGATGGTGCCATGGTTGTATGCGGTGTATATACACATGGGGTGCAGTGACCAATGGTTATCCTTGTGGGGAGAGATTTGTTCCTAGCCACGGTTAGTGCATCGGTGAGCCCACATTGGTGTGTTATATATGTACATGGGGGTGTATGACTGGCCATCCTTGCGGGGAAGGATTTGTTCCTGGCCATGGTCATACATTGATGATGCCCATGCTTCATACTTCATGTGCATGGAGGAAAATAGAATGAAGGAACATGCATACCTGTGGGTTTCAGTGGACTGAAATGCAAGTATTAAGGGGTCATCGGGTTTGGAATTCCCTAGCGACGCTGGTTGATCACCGGGTGGGGGAATGACCAGTGCACGACAGGGTGGCCTTGATAGGTGGTGAATCATTTTTCCTATGAGAGGTTATTTTCGGGATATTGTACCACATGGCATGCTGATAGATGAGTCAGGTGCATGCATCATTCTATGCATGATTGTTTGAGTTGTGAAATTCATTGGATGATTGATTTGTTGAGTGTGTATTGGAATCATGGATTTTTGTTAATGATTGTGGTGGATAATGTTGTTTCCTTCCCAATTGCTGGTATCTGATGTTTGTTGGTTTTATATAATAAACTCACCCTTGCATTTGTTGTACCGTGTGGTTGGTACCTGTGATGATCACGAACCTTTGTTCGTGTGAGCAGATGAGTAGCATTAGGTGACTCTGGAGGGAGATTTCTTTTTGGTTTGGAGCCGTCGAGCCGTCGTGATGACGATGGATTACTTTTCGAAAAAGAGTTATGTTTTGATAGTCAACTATTTCTTAGTTGGTCTCTTGATTTCTTTTTGATAGATATGCACACTTCAGGCGTAAATACTTGTAAATACAATTAACTTATATCCTGACATGTGATGGTTTAAGATATACATGTTTGTGTATTTATTTATATATTTACATATAGTATAACAAGTGTAATATCGCGAATGATTTACCACCATTTTTGTAATCAAATTAATGGAGTTTTCATTAAAATTCAAAAGTTGCACGATTAGAGTTAGTAATACCGTAGCGACGAGGCGGGTCGTTACAGTTTCCTTATGGTGAAGATGGGTACCACAATGATATCAAGCATAGAGATATGCAAGATTCAGATCAAAGAAAGAGAAACAAAGTTACTATCAAAGAGCTATTGTGTTTTAGGCTACAGTCTAGAAAACATGAGAGTCAAACATTATTGAGGTCCAGAAGACTGTTTCAGCAGTTTATTGTTGATGGTTACACTATGATGGAATCAGAGTGATTGATGTTTATAAGGACTCATCAAAAGCAATTGTGTTGTCATAAATACAACACATTAATTGTGTCTCAAACTACAGAAGCGCATCTGCCAATTGTGGAAAGCGAATTGTCCTTCCTTCTTCCTTTGTTGGTAACCACAAGTATATGGATCAATTGTACTTTGATGGAATGGCCATATGTAGCAGTGTTGGATTTCCTGATTTGTTCTTGACTTTCACTTGTAATCCTTACTGGCCTAAGATTCAAAGGTCTGTCTCACTAATGAATTTAACTGCTGCTGATCGTCCAGATATTGTGACTAGAGTTTTTAAACTGAAGCTTGATCAACTGATGGCTGACTTGAAACATAACAAAGTTTTGGGCAATGTTGTAGCATGTAAGACCTTTACTTATAATGCACATATTAATTAGTATGCAATTTTGAACAACCAAATTTGAAAACTAAGAAATAATTTCTTGCAGATATTTACACAATTGAGTTCCAAAAGCAAGGATTGCCACATGCTCATATATTGCTTTTCTTGCATTCTTCCAGCAATTATCCATCTCCTTCAGATATTGATACCATCATCTCAGCTGAGATACCAGATTCATCTAATCAACCACAACTTTATGAATATGTCAAGAATCATACGATGCATAGTCCATGTCGGCATTCAAACACAAAATCTCCCTGTATGAATGATGGTAGGTTGATGTGTTGCAAACACATCCTAATTATAGCTTAGTTTTAGGTCATATTTGCATTGAATAGTTAGGAAATAGCTTTAGAAATTAGGCATAATTAATATTTCATGTTACGTAAGGCATTTTAATACCAATTGAGCAATTGCAGGCATTTGCAGGCCAAAAAGAGAAAAATAAGAAGGAAAAAAAACTGGCTCATCACGCGAGTCGCGCCATTGTTCAAGTGAGTCGCGTGGGAACTTCAAGAATTAAGCATTTCAGCACTGCTGGTTCACGCGAAGCGCGCCACATGTCACGCGACACGCGCCATTTTATTCTGTCAAGCCACGCGACTCGCGCGAGATCGCGCGCGAGTCGCGTGGGTTTCATTGTCTTTCCTTAATTAAAAGATATATGTTCTGAAATTAGGCAGAGGTTTCTGCTTTGTTACTGTAATTAAAAATACTCGATAAATAGGAGTGTTTTCTGGACTTTTAGACACAGAGAGAGACGGAGACCTAGCTGGGGTATACAATTGGATAAAGTTTAGAGAGTTTTATTGAAGGCAAAACCCTAGGAATCAAGATTGGGAGTCAAAGTTCTGCATAATCATGTTTCATCTAAACGCTTTGATGTTCTTGAAGCCTATGGCTAGCTAATCATCTTATTGTGGGAAGGCCATGAACTTATGAGTTTCCTTCTGTAAATTGACTGGTAGTAAATGCATATGTTTTGTTTATTTTAGTTCTTTTCTATGCTTATATCTATCTTGTTTAGAATTGATCACTCTAGATAAGTATCGAGAATTATAATTCACAATGGACACGTTGGGGTTGTAATATCTGACATGTTAAGATTAACATTCGTTCTTCACCTAGACATAGGGATGCATGAGTGCGGAGGTTATAATATGTTCTTTGAATGCTTGAACTGATTAGTTTCACTAAGACATTAGGTTACAAACTCAGTTTAAAGGGTTAATTCACTAAGACATTAGGGATTAACTAAAATAGAAAAGACTTATTCTCCGAGTAAACATAACACGAACCCATAAGATTTATTCTTTGAACACCTAGTTTGATAGATTCGCTAAGGGTTTAGGTTTCTTTATCATCTAGAGGGTGAAATCGCTGGTTAATGCTCTTAAGAGTCTAGGATTTACGACTGTAGGAAAGATTTATCTTATGCATACTTCAAGGTTAACTAAATCAGTCAATTGAAGGAGGGAATACTTATAAGGGATTGCGCCTGACCACAATTATTTCTCATTGGTAATCTTTCGATTTTAAATTTACTGTTTTGTTCAATTTTCTTTCTCAATTCAACACAATCATCCAACTACTGTTGCGTACTTTTTCTGTTTCTTGTTCAATCATAATCTGTATAATTATTGCGAAATCTTTCCAATCCCTGTGGAGACGATACTTTACTTACACTTTATTACTTGTTAAACGATCGGTGCACTTGCCGTAAACATATTCGCATAAATCGCGCAACATAGGTGTTCCAGATTTTTTCCAAAAAAATGGCAACTTGATACAGTTGTTGACCAAGATGGATATCCTATTTATAGAAGGCGTAATGATGGTAAATATATTGAGAAAAATCATGTACCACTTGACAACAGAATTTAGTGCCATAGAATGCAAAACTGTTGTTAAAATATCAGGCTCACCTCAATGTAGAATGGTACTGATCGAAGTCGTATTCAACCAAATTAATGCAATTAAATGCAGTACTAGGAAGTGACCTAGGTCGTCTCTCAAGGATCGATTGTTTGTGTTAAGGGCTAAAACATGTATTGGGGGTTTTAAACAGATTCAGATTATCTATAAAAATAAAACTGAAATACCAATTAAATGCAGTGATTAAAACAGTTAGGCCTGGATCAGATTGCGTTTCTAATTTCCTTGGTTCACGAAATTTAATCTATTCTACTTAATCCCGGTTAGCCCAGATTAATCTACTAAGCGAAGATTAACCCAAAACTTTCCTACACAAATTAAGCAAATGCGAATTCTGTCAGACCAGGATTAAGCAACCCGAAAGCACTGAATCAATCAATTCAAAATCACTAAGCATGATTCCAATTCGAAAATCCAGAACAGAAGCCCAACAAATAAGAACCAAGCAGAACAGAAATTTAAGCACAGAAAACCTCCATTGATTGCAATCTGTCCAGGACCTAACCTAAAAAAAAACTAGCCTTCCATTAAATTGAAATTAACAACAGAGCACGAATTGAAACCCATAAACAGAAACGAAAAATAAAAACACAGAACATAAACGAAATTGAAATTTAAAACAGAAACGAAATTAATCACAAAAACGAAACTAAATTACGAAAGGCAGAAACGAAATTTAGAATCCAGAGCAGAACGAAAATTAATACCCAGAAGAAGAAATGAAAACGAAATGGAAGCAGAAATGAAATTACCCATTGTAATTAAAATGCGAATTGTATTCTGGAAACGAAAATCCAAAAGCGAAAAACGTAGTCTGAAAGAGAATCACCAACAGAAGCTAAAACCTTAAACCCTAAGAGAGCAAAAACGTGAATAGTAGCCTCCTTTCTGCATGGGCACAGTTCCCTAAATATACTAGTGACCTAAAACGAAAATGGGCCCTTTTTAACAATTCTGGCCCAAACAATCACTAAAGCGAAATAAAACAAAAATAAAAATGCTGATGCGAAAAATGACACTGACGTGGCACTCCAATCTTCAAGTCCACGAATTAATTCCAAGCTCATTTAATTATTAAACTGCCCTGAAAATAAAAATTGGAATAATTAAACTTAGAAAATCCAAATTCGCTAAAATCTGAATTATTGGTCCAATTAATCCTAAATGAGAAACAGTGCGGAATATAAACGATTAAAGCCAAATTAGGGATTAAAATGAGTACAGAAAGATGAGAAAATATAGGTAAAAAGTGACTCATCAGTACAATCAATCAACATCTATCAAATATTTATTCAAGTACATCAATAAAGGATATGATTGTATAACAGTTGCTCTGGTGCCTGTGCCAAATGAGGCTGGAGCAATTAAGCAATGTCTTGATGAGGTAAAACACTATGTAGATGGTAGATATATTTCTCCATGTGAAGCTTGCTGGAGAATATTCTTATTCCACATACACAAAAGATCCCCTGCTGTTGAGCGATTATATTTTCACTTACCTGGTGAAAATTCTGTGCTCTTAAAGCCTACTATTAAGGACTCCATGTTTACATCTTGGTTGCATGCCAATACCATTTTCAAAGAAGCCAAGGCTTTAACTTATGTTCAATTCATAAAAAAATTTACATATGTCACCAAGGATAGAAATTGGAAGCCAAGGAAAAAAGGATACACAATTGGAAGGCTTAACTGGGTTCCTTCAAGTACTGGAGAATTGTATTATCTTAGAATGATGTTGTCAGTGGTCCAAGGGCCAACAATTATGAACAAATTCGTACTATAAGTGGTCACTTATATCTTTCCTTTAGAGAAGCATGCTGTGCAATGGGATTTTTGCATGATGACAAGGAATACATTCAAGCTTTGAGAGAAGCATATGTTTGGGGTTTTGGCCAGTTCTTAAGAAAATTGTTTGTTACAATGCTTTTATCAAATAGCATCAATAGACCAGACCATGTCTGGAATGAAACATCCGCTTATTTAATTGATGGTATCCTACATGATCACAGGAAGCTTACAAACATACCAGGTATAAAACAGTAGCATGTTGGTAACCATATGAATTCAATTTTCTGCTGCAAAATCATAACATACCAGAGTTTTGTGCTTTTTTTCACTAGATTTGTAGCTTCCAATGGAAGACTTACAGTCCAACCGAAAATTATTGAAGGATTTTCCCACCATGCCTTTTTCCAAATGGTGTAGTGCAAACCCATTATGGCAACAAATACATGTGTTGAACAAATATATGATAAGGAGCAATTATAATCTGATTTTGAAACATACGTTGCCACTCTAACAGTTTACAAACCAACACTCAATTTATTTTGCCAATAAATATTGTTATGCAATACAGTTTGTATTGAGCATGCATTTTGATGTAATTCCATTCTAGATGAATAGACAAGTATATTTAATGGCATAATTAGTGCAGTCACTAGACAGCGGGATGAAACTTTCTTCCTATATAGCCATGGAGGTACCATAAAAACATTCATGTGGAAAACATTAGCCTCTGCATTGTGTTCCAAAGGAGAAATTGTTTTAACAATTGCTTCAAGTGGTATAGCTTCATTGTTGTTACCTAATGGAAGAACTGCACATTCCAAGTTTTCTATTCCCGTTCCTACACTACAACACTCAACTTGTAATATCAATCAAGGTAGTCAGCTAGCTGGTCTGTTACAGTAAACACGGTTAATAATATGGGATGAGGCACCAATGGCTCATTGGACAAAACGCTAAAGGACATAGTGTGTAGATCTCCTAAAGGAAGTCTGCTATTTGGTGGAAAAGTTGTTGCTTTTGGAGGTGACTTTCGCCAAATCCTACCAGTAATACCTAGAGGTAGCAGATCAGACACTGTTCACGCTACCATTAATGCTTCTTACCTATGGGAATACTGCACGATTTTAAAGCTAACCAAGAATATACGCTTGCATCTTAACTCGGGTTTAACAAATGCAAAAGAAATTAGCCAGTTTTCTAAATGGCTTTTAGCTATTGGTGATGGAAATTTGGATCAATTAGAAGGGTTGTGCAACGGTACACGGATAATTGAGTCCAGAATGGCAAATCATGTAATTGAATGCCGCATTACCTCTGGTAAAAACATTGGTAATATGGTCTACATTCCACAGATGTCAATATCACCATCATAGTCTCCTTGGCCTTTCAAGTTGATTAGAAGACAGTTCCCAATTATAGTTTCATATGCTATGACTATAAATAAATCTCTAGGAAATCTCTTCAATCAATTGGCTTATAAATCCTATTTTTAGCCATGGGCAGCTGTATGTTGCATTTTCAAGAGTAACAAGTAAAACTGGTTTGAAAATACTCATTCATGACAAGGAAGGAAAACCACAAAATGTAACCACAAAACTGGTTTGAAAATACTCATTCATTAATGTGTACTACATTATTATAGTTACCTGTTATGCTGAAAAAATTGGCTCACGTATTCAGGAAATCCTTTTAAGTTTTTAACAATACTGCTGGGACACCATGCTCACACCACTTATCACTCTCTTACATTATAACTTCTATCTCTATAAGTTAACGGTATTTTTAAATCATACATATACTTGACACTGTTATACTGCATTTTTCAGCAGTATACATGTTGCTTTTCTTTACACGGCAAGTGCACCGATCGTTTCAAGTAATATAATGATAGATAGAGATCGTTCCCACGAGGATTGAAATACTAATTCAATTGTAATTGACTAACTTTATTATTGGAATAACACGAATAATAACGAGAGATTTAATATAATATTTTGTTTAATTAAATTTATTAAGATAAAATGCAAGCAATAATGTAATTTCAAACTTATTAATTATGACAGCGAATTATGGTTTAAGCACAATTACTATGGTTCCTTCTTGTGTGATTGAACTGATATTTAATTACTCCTTAATAGAATTGATTGAAGATATGTCTAATTAATTAGCTAAACCCTAATTCCTCGGTTATTTAGCCCTTTAATCTAGTTTGGGAATCCTAATTCCTTAGTGATTCTTATTAGATTAAGCATTAAGCTGACATATTTAAAGCTTCACAACACTTCATCCCTATCCCTAGGTAATGTTGTAATTGTTAATCTATTGGGTTCGGGAATTAAAATCTCAAGATCCCTCTTTGTTGATTTTAACCCTATGTAATCTAACAGATTGATCAGATCTATTTGGATTTAATGAATGGAAGAACACAACAGAGTAAAACAATAATACTAATTTCCATTAAATTCAATTCAACTACAACAAGGGTTCACCATAGCTTTTGGCTAAACCATAATTACAAAGGAATTAGCCAGACATGGAGATGCCTGACCTCATACAATAATAAGAAGGAAAGGGAAAGAATCTAGGTTGGGAAGTTACCACCCCCTCAATCTTATCTTCTCTACAATCTCCTTCTTTCTTGAACTTGTTGTTGTGCTTTCCTTTGTTTCCTCAATAGCTGTTATTCTCCTCTGCTGCTCCCTCTTTCGTTTTCTAATGTATTTATATTTAAGTTTACTAAAACCTAAAAGCCCATAACTTTGGCCCAAAACGTAACTTATCACAGCACCCGCGCGGGTCGCGGGGGTTCTCACGCGGATCGCGCGAACTTCCAGTACTTCTCATGCGAATCGCGTGAGTATGGCGCGAATGGCGTGGTCTTCCAGGTCTTGTGGTGCGAATGGCGCGAATCTGGCGCGAGTCTTCAGTCTTGGTTGCCCTTCTATTTTGCCTCTTTTCAGCTATTTTCTGCTCCTAAACATCAAAATATCAATAATCTATGGTAAAAACCAAAAGTAATTCAATTCAATCTCATTGTAGCCTTTATTTCACATTTTCTACCTATTTTTCCTAATAAAACTATCCTAAAAACTAGATATGCTTGCAGCATATCAATACACCATGTCCAGTTTACATTCTGCATTCATTAAGTGCAGTTTATTAACAGATAGAGACCTCAACAATAAATTACTTTCAGACACATGTGTTTTATATATAAGGTGCATTTTGTTAACAGTGCTACCCAATAAATCAATGTCTCATTACGGTACGAAAATAGTTGCATTCATAAAAATGAGAATTAAGATTGGAACTTTTACAGTAGATTGGTTCATGGTGTTTCCATTATTCTTGTTGGAATTGGTAAGATGTTGACAACAGTTTTTTGCATACTTCATCCAGATTTCGTGTCATAATCATTTGTCCACTTGTATCATCACACCAAATACCATGTTGTCATAATCATTTGCTAGAATTTATTAAATAAACTTTATTAGACCAAAGCTTTAATGCCAAGCCCAGGCTATAACAAAAAAAAAATGCAACACACTTACTCTCAAGGGTCAAAGCTAACATAATAGGAAGCAACTGAAGAGTATGACATTAGTTGCTATATAATTGATTCAATTTGAAGGCTATATATGATTTGCTACTTTAGTCACCCACCTGTCATATTCTCTCCAACAAATCAAATAACTTGTGCATTTTAGTGACAACTATTTTATGCTTTAGAACATGATTTCCTATATTCTTTTTTTTGTCAATTTTGTATATGGTTTTTTTGTCAACTTTACCTAATTGAATCTAGTTTTTTCCATTAAATGTTTTGTGGCACATGGTTAATATTTGTTGAGAACCACAATAGGTATTTGCTATTTAGGAGATCCAACTGGATACACCCAAACCTCTCTTTTATCCATCAGCTGGCTATATATAATTACCAAAACACTATACCTCATTATTTACACACACACACACACACACACACACACACACATATATATATGGATATATTTCTTAAGAACATTTAACACAATATTGAAAATAATAAAATTTACAATATAAAATTTATTACTTATTTAAATATATATATATATATATATATATATATTAAATTTAATATTTATTTTGATTTGATTTGTAGGAAAATGGTTATAGTTTTTCATAATTTGAATCACATGAAAGGTCTATAAATAATATTTATGTAGCTCCATTCAATTGGAATTCCATGTGTAGAGAATAAAACATTCAACACACTTAATATATCTAATAAAACATTTAGTACTTTGGTTCAATTGGGCCCTTGATGGCAAGGAACTTAGGAGTCATAGTTAGTGGTTTAGCCGTGTACTTAACACCAAAAAATTTGAAATAGCTATTTGACTAATGCCATAAATTACATGTACTATTCATAAATTGTTCACTAAACCTTCCTTTAACATGCTTATATTGGCAACCTTCAACTCCATTAAATACTCCTTCGTAAATTGCAATGCTAGAGAAACAGAAGAGTCACTGGATCTCAAGCACAAACCAAAGACACAACACGACTATAACTCACCCACTGAACAGGCAAAGCAAACCACGGTGAAGCATACCACACTAAATTGAACCTGTACACCACGACACTCAACAAACACATCGTCAACAACACCACAAAAATGTAACGCTCGACTGCTCATGGTAAGTATGTTCAGCGTAGTGCACTTTTCTTACATTAAACGAAAATAGTCAAATGAGTGTCATTTTTCACTGATTTATTATAGTACATCCATACAACTTTAAGTTTATTGTGTTTTTGGTAATCACTCTGTAAATCTTAGCTTTTTTTTTCTGGAGCATTTCAAACGATTAAGTTCCAATAGAATCTATAACTTCACACACCAAGTACTTTTCTATTCCAAAAATTGAAACATATTCATCATCGTTCCAACATTGACCATTTCATTATGCCATTTGTATCCTTGGAATATCACCATCATGCATGCTATGAATAATCTATCTTTTATTCATTTTACTTTCTGTATATACTTTGTTTATTCTTTATGTATATACTCTGTTTCAATGTCACACATTAGCCAACATGTTCAAATTTACTTGCTTTTTTCACAGTAAGTACATGCAATACAATCTTACCACTTTATTGCTTCAATTATTGTATTCTTCATTGAAACACAAAACTTGCTTCATATAATTGTATTATACAATTCCAGCACACCCTTTGGGTCAGCAATAAAGTGTCTGACACGAAATTTGGATGTTGACAACAATTTGTACACTTTAGTATTTAACTTTAGCTTGCACTTACAACAATCTTGTATTATGAATTTTAAAGTTTATATTTTGTCATTTCCATAACTATCACGTGGACAATACATCAACCGGTTATTATTTCACTCGCTGCTGCTTTTAGGTTTAATTTTTCTTCACCAATACATATATATACTCCGTTATGGTATATGTGGGTTCCTATAGTCGATTGTTTCCTTCAGTTTTGCAATCATTATTTGTGTTGTTTTATCTGAATATTAGCACAAATGGATCAAGATCAACTAAACTTCAAGGAAATGGCTACTACAATGATGCAACTTGATAGAAAATCCACAGACATCATGATGACTGTTCATGTGAAGGACGAGGTTAGAACTTTATAGTGTTTAATATATTACACAAGCCAGATTGTAATTTAAAGTTTTGATATCTATTTTTATATGTTATGGAAAGATGATTTGGAACATGTCTGGCATCTTATAGATGCTCATGGTAGACACCATATGGTAAAGTATAACAAAAACCTGGATTATCCTGCAATTTCTTCTGGATGGACAGCCAAAAGAGACCACTATAGTCTACAAGGTAATCATCAAATTACCTTGACCCATTATGGTCAATCCGTGTTTTTGATGATTGTGTATAAAAGCATATCTGAACCACAAGCATTTCCTAAATGACATTTCTTATATAAAGAAAATCCAAATTTTGTTGTATTTCGCATCCTACTCACCAACTACAAGGTCTCTTGTAGTTGTCTTGTAAGTATTACATTTTACACTTATCACTTTCTTTTCTTTGTTTTATTTTTTTTATTGCCATACTTTAAATTCTAACAATAAAAATAATTATTTCAGGATGTCCCAAGTTCGATGTACTACTTCCTAAAAGAGGTTGAGTTCACCCACATTGACTTTGAAGGAAAAGCATAATGCAAATTAGTGTTCAATCATTGGCGGAAAAGCGCCAAAATCGGAGTTAGATGGAAAATTTTTGCCACAGACAATGAATTGAAAGCCAACTTTGAATTCATTATTGAATTCCCAGATCCTACCAACAACATAGCGCTTTGGTACATGTGTTGATGTCATGTTTCTCAACTTAGGCCAACCAAATCATAAACTCTAATTTTGTTTTTTGTGTTCCTTAACTACATCTATTTGATGTTAATATGTTTTGTAATTAACATTATAAACTTATGTTACAATGTTTGCATATTATATTTCACATTAACGAATCTTATTATATTTTCTTTTTTCACCTCCAAATTTACATAACGTGCTCATGTGCATTTAAATGTATAATTTTGCACCTCTAATTTTACATAACGCGATAATGTGTATTTAAATGTATAATTTTGCACCTCTAATAATACTAGTTTTGAATTGTAATTTCTTTCTTATCTATGTTTAAGTTCAGGTATCCAATTAATGTATAGCTTTTGAGAGAGAAACTTCAAGTAAATACCATTGTTTTACTTAAACTGAAAATAAAAATAAGAACAAAGTTTAGTTTATTTATGACTTAAATATTTTTTTAATCATTCTAATTTAGCATTTTTTTTTGTTCTTTTAGTTCTTGTAAATTATATTTGTTTTGTTTTTCATTCATGAAGCACTCTAAATAGTAAAAAATGATATCTAAAACTCTTTAGGGACGAAAAATAAAATAAACATAATTTATAAGTATTAAACAAAAAAAATTACAAGTATAAAAAAATACGCTAAATTGCAAGAATTAAAAAATATTTAAATATTTATTTAGTTGTAATTAGGTTAAAAAAACAATATGTTTTATTGTGTGAGGTGATTTACTTAAATTGAAAAAAAGAGACTAATGTCTATCACTAAGACTAATGTCTTTCGTTAAACTGATTGTCTTTGGATAATTGACTTAAATAACTAATTCTTCTTTGACAATATTTTTTACCTCAAATTATTTCTTCTCCTCCTCCTCCACCCTTTTCTCAATCTTATTCTACTTCTGCTTTTATTTTTGTTGCTACTATAGTCGATAGATTTTGATTCTCATTTTATTAGTGATGGAGCAATCTAGTCAAGACATTTCTGGAAGACAAAAAACAACCATTGTAGCTACAACTGGAGATGCAACACTTAATCTCAAAAATACCACAAATGCTGAAAATGATAATTCGACTCAAACACATACAACAATTGTGGTTGAAGGTGCAGGAATCAATCCCACTCCCCCTCCTCCACCAAAATCAAAGAAGAGGAAACCCTAAGCTCACTGTTACTATATGTATTTATGTGACCCTAAGGTATATGACACATCTAATATGCTGAATCATGTTACAAGATTTCTTGTATATTCTAGACTTTGTAATGGACCTAATCAAATAGTTCTTACTTTTGGCCCTAGTGAGAGCGAAGGAAACCCCAATTTAGTGCCAGCCAACAATAGGTTCAATGTAGATGCTTGGAGAAAAACCTTAGCTACCTGTCACTGTAGACAAATTGAACAACCATTTAAGGTAGTCAAGGGAAACGATTTCAAACATTATGCAAATAATTACAACCCCAATTTAGTGGTCTTTCAAGACATATAGTGGCATTCTTTAAGTTAAACTCCAATAGTAGTAAAGTTGAAAAATATAAATAAAATATATAAAATTTAGGCAGAACAAGAATCAATATGATGTTGTCACATGATATCTACTTACATGGCAACATTTTCTTTTATATATATTACTAATTTATTTTACATGTTGAAGGTTTTGCCATTCCACCCATCTTATAAACCAAGAGTTGCAAAATCTCAATCTTTCCCAAAGTCTAGTTAATGTTCACTACTAAAAAAGTGTTTTTTTCCGACATGTACTTAAAGACGGTTGTCGAAAAATCGTCGTTGTTTGGATAGCAATGACAGTTATGTAAATACTTCCACAATTTCAAAGACAGTTTTTGTGAAACCGTCTTTAAAACCTCAAAATGACAACAAATTTCAGGAAAACCGTCGTGGTTTTTGGTGTATTCAAAGATGGTTCTTGAAATCGCCTTTGAAACCTCAAAATGATGATGATTTTATTAAAAACAGATGTGGTTTCTATTCACTCTATTTACAAAATTTGTCACCACGTGACCTTTCCCCACTGTTCCTTGTGCCCTAGCCTTCCTCAGCTTGTGGGCTCCCTCACCCATTTTTCTTTGTGCCCTCCTTCACCCACTCTCCATCGTGTCGTCCCTTACTCCCTCACCACTCTCAGTCGTTCCTTCCCTCACTCCTTAACCAATGTTCCTTGTGAACTCAGCTGTCATAGTGTCACACCGTTGTTATGAACTCCATCCCTAAATCATTGGCCATCGAACGTGTGCCTCTAGCGTGAAGTGCCACCGTCTTGTGCCACCATCGTCATACAGGTAAGTACCCATATTTGTACCACTTATTGTAATCAACTCATGTTCTATCAAATCGAATAATTGGACCCACCTATAATTTGTTTGATTAACATAGCCGTATAAGTTACCCAATTCTAGGTTTCCCAATTTTATTCCTATACCATTGGTTCAAAATGTTCAATATTCATATTGATTAACAGAGTCGTATACTTATTTCATTTGATTTAGAAGTTGTTCATCGATCTCTAGTCTAAGGATGAAATATTCAAATAGGATTACTAGCAATTCATACAAGTTGAACTCCAGTTAATATATCTATAAAAACTCTTGACACTAACTAAGTGTGTAAAAATTATAGAAAGCATATGTAAGTTTCTAAAAAAATTCGTTGATTGAGTAGGAAGTGTCACACATTTTTTTTGACTAATTTAATGCAGAAAAGGTGGTTCATGTAGTTGTTGTTGTCTGACTTTGTTAGATCTCTGAATAATTTGTTGGGAGATGTTTTTTCATATTAGATCCCTTAAGGTCTTACTTGTGGAGATTGATGACTCTACTCGTCATGTTGTCACTACATTGCTTCGCAATTATTGTTATGAAGGTTAGTTATTATCATTTATAATGGAGTTACTTATTTGTTTGGTTATGTCTGGACATTGACCTTTTAATAACTACTGTTTGCATTGCCAAATTTTATGGTTCTTACCTCCTTTTGTATGTTGGTTAGCTATACATACCAGTGCATGCCCAAGATGATAGGTGTATTACTACCTTTCTCTTGCTGAAATGATGATTGTTCATGTGTGTAAATGTCTGAATTAATAATATCTGCAAATTGCTCAATGACCAAGATAAGTCACATAATTATTTGAATTTAAAAGAAGCATCATCGTCATAATAATTACAGATTTGCTTCACCAATGTACATGTTCTTCTCATTACATTGTATAATGTTGTATTAAAATGCAAAACATTCTTATGGATTGATTATTTGATGATATTGTTCTTGTCAAAGCTGTATGATGATGTTGCTATTATTACTTTGCCAGTAATAGTATGATTTTATCCTCATAAACTTCATAGAAATCAAAAAATGAAATGAGGAGAGAAAAATAAAAATAAAAGCACTATTTCTAAGACGGTTCATAGAAAAATTGTCTTAGAAATTGGCTCTTCTAAGATGGTTTCTTGAAAAAAGTCTTAGAAGCATCAAATGTTGAATTTTTTTTTATTTATAAAAAAATAACTTCTAAGATGGTTCCAGGGAAAAACCGTCTTAGAAATTCAATATTCTAAAACGGTTTCTTAAAAAAAATCGTCTTAGAAGCATCCAATTTTGTAATTTTTTAATTTAAAATAACAACTACTAAGACGATTCTAACAAAAAACCGTCTTACAAATTGGATATTCTAAGACTGTTTCTTGAAAAAACAGTCTTAAAAGCTCCAATTTTTTTTATTTTTTTAAAAAACAACTACTAAGACACTTCCAGCTAAAAATCATCTTAGAAATTGGATATTCTAAGACGGTTTCTTGAAAAAACTATCTTAGCAGCTCCACTTTCAAAGACAGTTTTTAGTAGGAATCGTCTTAGAAGCATTTATTTTTTATTATTTAAAAAAACAATTTCTAAGACGATTTAGGGATAAAAATGTCTTAGAAATTGTACCCTTCGAAAACAGTTTAAAAACCACCGTCCAAAGTATTGACTTTCGACGACATCAGCTTCAAAGATGGTCCTAAAACTGTCATTAAAAGGCATTCACAACCATCGTAAAAGCTTCTTTATTCAATAGTGGCTTCTGGTTTTAAAACAAAATATAGAAAAAAAATTATTTATGAAAGGGTTAAAAATTACTTTGGCTAAACAACAAGGATTAGAAGAAAAAGTATGGTGTAATTTTGAAAATAAATGTGAAAACAAAAGATAATGCATAAAAAAACTAATATATATTAGAAGATTACCATGAAGCATTGAAGCTTGTTTCCCTTACATTGAATGAATGGAAAAAGTTAAAAAAAATGGAAAGAATTATATTTACACATGATCGATTTAGTCAATAGAGGCATCATAACGTATAATCATCTCCAACATTCTATATTTTCTTCATGAGTTGAGTTCCAATGTAGGGCTCGGCAATATGAGTGGTGTCTCCAACAAGCTAACTTGTTTTAGTTGCCTCCCTTCATTGAAAATTTTCCAATAACACAAAAAGCATAAAAATGAGAACAAAGAAACATAATTTAATTACCCGCAACAAATAAATAAATGTTTTTAGTAGAAAAGAGAACCCAAAAACAAAAAAAGTTACCCCCTTTGGTGGAAGTATATATGGTTGTGTCTACCACCATTAGATGTGTGTAATACAATATCAAGTTGGCAACATAAACCAAGAGGGAAGAAATATATGAAAAAAAAATGAAATGAGATAGCGAGATGGTTGATTGAAATGTGCGATGAATTCTTAGAAGAGAAAATGGGAAAGGACGATAAAAGTGATAGAATAATAGGACAAAACACTTTCCCCGTAGAATTCAACAAAAGAGTCAATTAAGGAAACAATTAATTCCAATGGATTGCAGTAAAAAAGGACAAATTTAATCGATCAATATAATATAATGCCATATTTAAATTTTCTTATTTTCAAAGACTAATGTGTCAATGACTTACATTTTGGATAGAAAAAATGCTTCGCACTTTCAAGAAGCTACAACTTTTTCCTACCCATTTGTTTTTTTGCTGCCAAGATTGCTTTTTTCTTTCCTCTTTCAAGGAATTTTCTATTCTTTTTTGGTTCTTACTTCTTAGAACTCATTATTTGTTTTGATTTTTTTTTCTTGCTTTGTGATTGATTCTTGTACAGTACTTTGTTATTCCATGCAAATGATATACCAGTCTTGTTTCCCACAAATTGGAGAAACCTATTAAAGCTTTTGTTTCCCACAATTGGAGAAAACAAGGACTTAGCTTGTGATTGCCATGAGTATGTGAAATGATACCACAAATAATTTTATGTTATATACTTCTATGTCACATAGAGTATTTATAAATTTGGAACATGCTTTTATAGTTTCATTTACTACCAGGGTTAGAGGTTTTCAACTTGATAAAAGATGAGTTTTTTTTTTTTATGTACAAAATTGAAGTCTATTCCATTTATGACTTGGTATCTTCAATATTTGAAAACCATTTAAGTTTTTATGATTATTTAATTTGCATAATTTTCAATTGAAGTTTCTTACAAACAAGCGTATCACATTCTTAAAGATATCTATCAGTTGAGGCTTGTACAATCTCGTATATATATTCTCTTTTAGACAAGGCCTACCTTTTGTAACATTTTACTTCAGGTGAACATTTTGTAACACAACCAGTGATTATTCTATTTTCCATGTAGAAGCCATTTGTGAAAGAGGAGCTTGCAGCTGAAGAGAGTCTTTCAAGTTATTGCAAGCTTATAGTACTTTGCAACATTAATCAGCAACATGCTACGAAAAATATACTCTATCTGTTTGGCTAAAATTATCTTATTTTGTAATAATATTCTATGTCATTATTTATTATTTGTTTTAGAATATGTATGAGTTGTAGGGCTGACTGTACTCTTGGTGGCCTTATTGTCTCATGATTTTTCTCGTCCCTAAAGATAGTGGGATTTTCATAATAACTACTATTATTTATGGCATGTTATATTGCTAATAGAATTTGCCTCTGTCATGTAGTCATTATTCCTTTCAGAGATGCTTGTGCTACAAGATACAGGCAAAGAACAAGAAAAGGTAAAAGTTATATATACACTTCTTTCTCCAACTTGCTCTCTTTAAAAAATTACATCCTTATGTGCCATACATACATGGGTTTATATATGCTAAGTCCGGAATAAAATTAAATAGAAAGATTGTCACAACTCTGTGTGTTGCCTGTTGAAATTAACGTTTTGTGGTTCAAATACGTACATGTATTTAATACCATTTGTCAAGACACTTGGGGATGGAAAAACAAAGTAAATGTGTGTATTTATTTGCTATTATCATAAAATTAGTGGAAACTTAGGTCTCTGATATGAAAAGGAGGTGTGGACTCGGTTGAATTAATAACTTTCTAAATTTTCACTTTGATGTTTAGATTTTTTATGGTTCTAAATGAATTAGGATTATGAGTATCAAATCAAATAGTTCAAGCAAACATATCAACCTTTTGTCTTGATGAATTTCATATTTTTTGTTTTAAGAACAAAAGGAAAAATCTTGTCCAGTTTAAGTTTCTTATTTTTATGTAAAACTTGCAATTCCTTTTCCTATATGGTTGTGTTTGTTTATTCTTTCAGAGAAGCTTGAGTCAACAATAATTTCAAGTGATTTCATATGAGACATTGTGTTCATTCTGTTATATCTAAATATAATTTAGTATATAAAAATATTGATTTTGATTTCCTAATGAGATATGTCTTTGCATATTTAGAATACAAATGACAGTTTTCCTAAAATGGAATATTCCTGAAAGACAGAACGTGTATCCAATGTATGTCTTGGACGATGAGTTTCTAATAATAGAACTTCAAAGTAGGAATATTGCTTCTTAAAAGCTAAATCAATTATTATTCCTTATACTAACCAGTTTCCTACTTCTATGCGTAAAATACCTAATCTCTAATAAATTTCTACTGTACAAAAAAAAAAAAAGACGTTTGTTTACCAAATCGGTTAGATTTCCATCTTTCGAAATTTTCCTGGACTTGATTTGAATACTCAAGTCCAAGCAAAGTTTACACTCCCCAAAGTCAATAAGTTAGTTGAGGAAGCTAGATTTGGGCCGCTTGATATCTTTTTTGTCAGCACGACGGTTGGTATGTATATGCTTGTGATTCAATTGTGACGAGAGTATCTAGAATTTTGCCAAATTACTTATTATGATTATTTACTTGCAGTTGGAAACTCAAATTTATCATCTAGAATCAATTCAAACTTGACACCTCCGGATATGAGTCATTTGACTTTTCTGAAAGTGAGATGTTCCTTATTTTCTAATTTTTGTCAGATAAAAAACATGTTTGACCACATCCTTACATTGTTATTTGATTTCATTACTAGAAAATAGACTTTTAATTTTGATTTTTACAAACTTTCAACATCGGTTATAAATTAATGTTGAAAATATCATTGTTAAAAGTATCAATTTTAACATTAATTATGAAAATCGATGTTGAAATCTACTATGCAACATCAATTCTTCCCAAAACACATGTCGTATAGTAAGAAATACAATAAAAAAAATGCTAAACCATGCAAAAACAATAGCGGTTTTGGTTAAAATTGATGTTGTGGAGGGAATAACATCGATTTTGATAAAAACGATGTTGAAAGGTGCATTTTGAAGCACTTTTTACATTGATTCTGAAAAATCGAAGTTGAAAGTCGAAAAATCGATGTTGAATGTGCTTTCTACATTGGTTTTAGACAAATCAATATTGTTTTTTGCACAAAAAATTAATATTTAGTCTATTTTTACAATGAACTAACCAGAACCAATTTATAAAAAATATATTAATTTTTAAATTAAAATATTATTTTCATTACAATATCACATTACTTACAATTTTATAATATTAATGATTCCATGGTTAGCATAAAAAAAGTATATTCTGGAAAAATATAAACACAAATGACTATTTAATCAACAAGACAACTTTCATGTAGCTAACATGTCCAACCATCCATAACTGCAAAATAGAATGCATGGCATCCTACATCTAAATGACATTTAAATCAACAATTAATTTGATTTAAACATAACTGTGTAATGATTTAAAATATACCTAAACCAATGCATAAACATACATGTTTCAACAATAAATAAACTTGTATCAACTTAAAAAACCATAATCAAGTCATCAAAATCAATCCACAGTTCAGTTACATGATTGATGGATTCAACATGTAACTCATGTATAATAATCATTTTAAAGTTCAAATTAGCATGCGATCCACCAAAATCAATGCTAAACCACTAAACCTCATATCACATGTCACGCAACATACTAACATGTAGTACCTAGTGGAACAAGGTTTACATTGTGACAGCAGGAACATCTCACACTTGTAGCTCCACGTGTGTACCTTAGCAATGTCCTACAACCTCCACAATAAATTTGAGGCATTTCTATCCCTGCAGCACCATTATTATGTAACATTTAAGAATTAAGAGACTAAATATACAAAGAAAGAAATCGTCCTCTCAATTTAAGGAAAACACTATATAACCCTGATGGTCACAACATCTATAAACTCTGGAAGGATTTCAACATTTCATATGAATTAGTTTAATGTCCACAAGAATAGGATGATGTTCCTGCAGTTTATTATACAAAGCATGACATTTGCATATATCTTCATGGCCACAAGTTCCGTATAAAGAACAAGCATCATACCTTGTTGGAAAGGTTTCTATTCCTAGGGAATTGATGTCTAGATAGCCAAATAGACATATTCATGTATAGTGACTTGTTATTTTCCTAGGGAGTAACATTTCTTTTTTTATCGTTCTTAAATAAAATTCATTTTGAAATGATTATAAATAATCATGCTATTGAGTGCCTTTTCTATTATTGTTCTTAATGCACTCTATTGTGAATAATATAGGTATAGATATGAACATGAAGTGTCTGAATAGGTGTGACACATGACTGATCTGATCCTGTCAAATGTTGCCTTAACCTTTCACAAGGACAAAAGAAAAATGACATCTAAATGAAGAAAAAAATTAAACACAGTTTCATTTAAATAAAGAGAAATATGGCATAACATAAAATATGACAAGGCAATTTGAAAAATGAAATTTTGATTCATTCGTACTATCCTCTTTTTTTTTTTGCTATGTAGAACAACGTACAGTATTGTCATGACAATCCAAAAATCATGACATGCATGCCAGACAATATCCTTTCTGAGATACAAAGAATTGGAAAAAAAAAAAAAAACTTTCCATTTCATTGGATTTTGACAAATGGTATATGTATTTTGGCCTTACTTTTACAAAATCTGGTGCAGTTTGAGTTTTGAAGAAAACCATGATAGATGGCAGAGGTCAAAATTGCAGAATGAGATGGCCCCAGATTTATGGTGCTAGAATCCAATCCATACTTAGGAGGCATTTTAACTTTTTGAGGTACGCTTGCAATTACTAAGAATCTTGTCTCTCTAATCTGCACCCAGAAAAATATATGTGAAAAATGTAATTCTTTTCTAAAAATGATGAAGCATTACTTCATAAAAGAAAGTTATTCTCTCTATGTGATGTGGAACAAGGATTAAGGGTTCTACTTGAGCTTAGGACTGAAGTCATAATAAGTTACAGTGGGGAATAGAAACATTTAAAGTATCCAACCTAAGAAAAGTTATAACTAAACCCATCGGACTTGAGAAAAAAAAATGCAGGGCATATATGAGAATGAGAACGTAGCTACCCTACCATGCATAAGTCAACCTGAGAACATAAAGCTACTGAGAAATAAAGTGGCATAAATTGTCATACATTGACATGTGAAGTAGAAAGGCCATATAATTTAAGATATATTATGTAATTGCAGATTGATCTACAAATTGAATTGCAATGACAAGTAGTTTAGTTTGTGGCTGCACAAAATTACATTTAAGGCACAAATAGTTCTTACCATTAAACTGCTTTCATGATTAGGAAAATACATACCCAGATACCTTGACTATAAAAGTAGTGTCGTTTGAACAATATATGAGAGAGTTAATTATAATTCAATCTAAATAAATAGTAACTAACATAAAACCTCTAAAACTATTTGCAATCCATTTTTTTTATTAAAGATTAGAATCATAAGAATTCGCCATTTCCATCACGATAAAAGTGTAACTAGATCGATAAGAGGTGAATGTTTTACAATTCTTTTATGTAGAATGATTTCATTATCAATTTAGATAAAAGATAGATGAGGGGATTTATGTCCAATTACTAAACATAAGAGGAGTGACTCTGCACCAATAGAAGTCAAAGGCAGTTTGTGTATTTTAGCCAATCATGAATGCACTTAAAATCATACCAAAAGCTCCCAGGCAAAAGTGATAAAGAGTATTAGTCTATTAGAAGATAACTGAACTTACTGAGTGATTCAATTTGCTGAGAAGGGATTTCAGATTCAGTAAAAAGTTGGGACAGGATAATTTCATTCCACATATCAGGTACCCCAGGAAGACACCAGTGGCTACAATCTTGAATAGATGGGTTGTCATTCCAGTTACCAACATGTGCACCACTCTGGAAAGCAGACATAGAAGTAACATGAAGAACATTTATAGGAATAGTAACATTCTTTACAGCTTATAAAACTGTATCTGAAAACATGCTTTGGTCCCTTCCATTAGTTTCTAATGTTGGGTACTGGGTCACATTGCAAATCCTACGGGTAAGATAACTACAACAATCATGAAGGCTGGATCAATAATTGTTAAAGAGAGCAGATTTTAACCAGAAAAGATTTGAGTTATACATAAGGCATGGCTAGCAAGTGAGTTTCAAAGATAAAGATGCTTAAATAGAGAATCATGTTAGCAGTAAAGTAGAAATACATCCAATGAGAAGGCTCAAAAGTTTTAAAGAAGATGTGTGTTCTATTTTCATAAATCTCTCTGTCAACCCATGATGACCAAGTTTCAAGTGCTATTCTAAAGGAAGTAGGAATTGTCATCTAAGTTCCAGAGACCTTCCAACCTGAAAATAGCAGCCCCTGTTGAAAAAAAGAAGAGGACCATTTTACACAGGAACAAAAAAAATAGATTTCAAAATTTGAAGACACAGATTATGCCTAACAAATATAAATTCAAAAGGCAATTGAATGAATATTTAATGAATAATGAATTTGTTAGTCAATTGCTTCATGAATCAGATCAAAGGCCTAGAACCTGATAGGTATAAACCAGAAGAGACCAAAAAGGGGCAAAATGGGAGAGTCTAGAAGAATTTGCTGATTTGGCAAACTAGTTATGCTAATAAACACGTTTCTTCTAATAGAAACATTTGTTGCTGGTAAGTTATATTCAATTTATTTGCAGTGAATTATTTTACATGGAAATCATCCTCACCATTGTTTCAAAGGGAATGGTAACTAACAAGTGAAAGTTAAGGCTGAAATTAAGAATTAAGATCATGGGTTTTTCTGGTGTTTTAAACAGAAACAATTATTAATAATTCTTGAATGTGAAAGCTTAGTTTAATTGAATGTGATTTGTATGGCAGGACCCTTTAAATGCAATGGGGATAGTATATGATGCAAAGCTTTAAGATCTACTTGGATGTGAAAACACTTATGCTTTAGGAATACTAGAGATGTTAGATTTTAAGACTTTCTGAAGTCAAATGATTAGCTTAGTTTGTGAGTTACCTTGGATAAAATCTGATTGAATAAAGAGGAGTTTTGGCCTTTTGGGTAAAATAAAATTTATTTTGTTGGCCCCATTTCACTCATCTTATATGGAGATTGCAGGTCCGAGAGAATGTTATTGCTTGGGCTTGCTTCCATGCATGAAAGGAAGGATGCTTACTTGAGAAGGTTTTCGTCTTTAAGGAGGTTTGTATTTTTCTCCCTTTCTTTCTTTGCTCATTAACTTATGTGATATAACAATTTTTGTTTTATTTTATTTTCCATTTTTACACAACAGTATAAAAGTTGTTTGATTTTGTAAGAAATTTCACTTACTCTCTCCAACAAGATACATTTCAATATGGAGTAGTTATTATCATTGTTAGTTATATAATTCTTTTAAGCTTAATAGGACTTTTATGTACCATCCTTTTTAATTATTGAATGGTATTTTGTTAACTCACATGGTCCAACTATACACTACTGGCAGTACTGTCAACAAATCTAAGAATAAAAAATACGCATCCTAGTCATGGCTAACCATTGTTAATCTTCCATTAGATTGTTGTTAACATGTTGGAAACATGCATATAATGTTTTGGTCTTATTATTTTCTCAAAGTCTCTACTGTTGCCACAAAGTCCAACTATACACTACTGGCGACACTGTGAACGGTAAAAAATATACATCCTGGTCAAGGCTAATAGCTAAAAATTAGAGTTTCAGATGCATATTCTATGAGTGGTATAACCAACCAAAGCACTGCCAATGAAGAAAACAATATTCCACCAACTGGCGTGAGTAATCATAATCACATGAATACCAAGTTTTGGGGAAGGATAGAACAAAGCCAACAGTCAATGAGGTATGTTCTTTTCTATGAATTGATAATAGCCTTAATGTTTATTCCAGTGACCAATGATTCCTTTCAACATTATGGTCTCAAAATTTTCTATTTGTAGAAGCTGATTTAGTCCATTTTTATAGTTTGATATTTCATTATTATTGACAAATGATTACGGTAGATACTTATTTGCAGTTACTTATTTTATGCTGCTTACTCTCAGATTTTCACTTAAAAAGAGGTGCAAGCACAACCCTGGAGGCAACAGTTGAGGTCTGGAGGCAGAAGAGAGTTTGAGCGCATTGGCAGTGGAAGAAGCCCAGATCCTGAGGGCCATCAGAGATTGTGTTTGTGTACGCCTTCTCTTCTCTATGCTGTTTTGGTTATTATTATGTTGTATGGATAATATATCACTGAAATAATAAGATGGAGCTCTTCATATATGTTTTCTCAATGCATTCTAGTTAAATATAAAGTAAAAATATGAGTAATACACTAAATTGATACCCAAACTAAAAAGTTTCATTCAAACTAAATAATTTGAGTAATGCACTAAAGTTTCATTCTAGTTAGAACCGCTTCATTCAATTGAGTTTCCCAAAACTAAAAATGTCATTTCAGGTTCCATCATTTTAATCCTTATTTTCATGATTTCAGAAAACCAAGGAACTAAACCAATTAAATAATCAAGTAAACAACCAGTTTAGTTTCTGAAAGTGCATTAATCCATAAAACCCTAAACTTAACTCTTACTGTTATTTTAATCCCTAAACATGAAGAAAATGAATGACCCAAGTTTCCTTCACAATGTATCTCTCAAGCAAGGTTTTCTTCTCGGCTTACTGAGAACCTGATGTTCAGGAACAAGCTCGTGCTCTTTACTGTTAACCAGCAGCTCCACCTCTTGAAACAACAATTAATCATAAAAATCACATTCGCAAAGCATAGAGGCCGAACAAATGAGTAATTAATCTTAAGGAAAAAAAGGTAATGAACGAACCTGGAAGACTTCTAAGTGGAATTTGAAGGAGATTTCACTGATACAGGTTATGGCGAAGGGGGTGAAGTTGGTCTAGTTGACGAGGATGGCTTTGTAGATGTTTTTGGAGTTCATGTGGTTGGTGTAGGTCTTCATGGTCTTGACTCCGACCTTGGGTTCATCTGGGAAGAGGATGTAGATTTGGTCGTCGGAGTTGTCCTTTTTCGACTTGTTGATGACGAGGTCCTCGCGCTTCATGTGCTCGCCATACCTGGACTTGAACTCGTGCTTCAACATGTTGATCTCGAAGTCACCCACAAGAAAATTTCTGTCCCGAAGCATCTGCATCACCGTCTTCCTTATCCGAAACATCTGTGACCTTGTAGCTGTTTCGACGAACCTTGATCCTAGCATTGGCGGAAGGTTGATATGACATCGTGTTGGATTTGAATTCAAATTGGGCAACTGAAGCGTAGCATAGGATTTGAGATGGCAACATAGAGAATGAAAGTGAGGAGGGTTTGGGGGTTTTATTGTTTGGGAGTTTGACAACATCAATTTTTAATAAAATCGATGTTAAAAGAAAAAACAATATCGATTTTATTAAAAATTGATGTTAACTTTATGTTCACAACATCGATTTTAAAATAACTAATGTTAAGGAAAACTTACAACATTGGTTATTTTATAACCGATGTTAACAAAGATACTTTATTTAAAAAAATGTCATCATATTTTTGTTAATATCGATGTTAACTGATCAACATTAAATCCATATTTTCTAGTGGTGTCCCCACCTTTTTAAAAAAATATATTTACTTTGGTAGTTACCAATGTGCTTCTAGTGGGTCTCAAATCCCTTACATTGGTCAAGTCTCCTCACATGGATCTCTATTTGTGTACTTAGCCACATTTCATGGTTATTTGAACAACTTCTAATTTACACCTTTGTATGTTTTTCTCTTTTTTAAACAAAGAAATTTTGCTTGGCCATCATGTGGTTGTTGGATTGTTAATCCTCTTCTATATATATCCTTTCTTTCATAGTGAATCCATGGTATATAGTATCCATAACAAAAAAAGAGAAAAAAGAGTTTCCTTATATATATATATATATATATATATTTGAATATTAATACGTAGTGCTACCCAAACCACAATTGTTAAATTGGGAATCATATCAAGAGTTTTTTGGTTTAGCTATTCTAATTTTGAATCATGAATTGTGAATCATAACATATCATTCATAAAAGGTCCATGTTTGCTTAAACATATAAAATACTTCAAGTAGTAAACTATTTTGGAAATATTATTGACCCTAAAATTTTGGTTAGTTAATTGCAAACTCATTCTAGGTGATTTGGTTGACAGCTATACCATTGTATACTTCTGTCACTAGTAAATGTGGGTTGGGGAGGTAATGTGTGCTTCAACCGACAACCTTTTTAGTGGCTCTATATTGGGCAATTCTAAACCCATTACTTTTTCTCTCTAACTTTTGAACATGGTATTAGAGTCTCAAGCAACCAAAATTAGGTCCAATCCACGTCACTCTTATTCATAGTTAAATTATAATTTTTGCAATAGGTGTAATGGCCTTGTTAGAGATAGCCTACTCAAGGATGAGTTGGTTCTTGACGATATTTATTAGGCATATTTACACTTTTTGGTCTCTTATTATCATTATGTCTTGAATTTGATCCCCTATTCTTTGAATTATGCAACTTTGTGGTCCATTTATAACATCCAATATTTAAAGGAAATGTTGATGTGGCCGTGAAATAGTTCATGCCAATATTTTTGTTGAATTTTTTATGCCAAGTTAATGGATGAACGAAAATTGAACAACTACAATAATCTGGTGGAATTGTTTTGGGAGTGAGTTTCAAACAAGTGTGTGATATTTTATTTTGTTTTGATTTGGAAGAAAATAAAAAGAAAAAGAAAAGAAAGAGTTTAAAAAACAAAAGTTCAAAGAAAAATGTATAAATAAAGAAAGAGAAGTACAAGCAAAGAAAAAGAAAAAAAATGCAATAAAAGTTTGTTGTGCTTCATTTTCATCCTTGTAAGTTCTTTTTATTTTAATTTTGTTGTTCTCCACCTTGTTGCTTTGTTTCTACCCCTCTTTTTACTTGTTGGTTTACTCTCTATTGCCCCTCTTTTCTCTTTGTTTTATCCTAAATATCCTTCTCTTGTCCATCCTTTACCTAAACTATACATTACAAACCAATAAAGTCATTTTGATCCTTTGATGCATGTGCATTTCAAGTTGAATTAGAGTCTTGTCGAAATTTGGGTGTGCTAGTTACATGTGGTGTTTGAATGTAAACGCAAACCCCTACACATTAGAAGAGGGTGAATGTTGTTCTTTGAGAGATTTCTATCACCTTGGTTCATTCTTAATTTTAACTTGACTACTTTTTCACTTTGCACTTTGTGATTATGTGTTCATGAATTGTTTGTTACCTTGATATCATTCTTCTGTTGGATATAGGGGGAGTAGGAAGAAGATGAAGCTAAAGAAGAAGCTTGTGCCTTAGAAGAAAGATTTTAGCTTTTCACATGGCAAGAAATTTGTAATTTGGTTAAGTGTATGAAAGGCTAATCTTATGATCCTTGTATTGCATGAATATGATCATTAACATGCATACATGATTTCATTAAAGCATTAAAGCTATTCATGTTTTCAAAAGAAATTAATTTCTCATGGTTAAGTTTTTAGAAAAATGAAATCTCATTGCTTTAATCGATTACACAAGGATATAATTGATTATCAGCTTTTGTTTTAATTCTGGAAAAACCATGAAGAACATTTTAATCGACTACTGACTACTCGTAATTGATTACATAGCACAAAATGAAAATCATGTTTCCCTGTCTTAATCGATTACCATGATATCGTAATCGATTACTTAAGTTCACTTTTAATATGCATGACTGACTTAATCGATTACCACAATCTGTAATCAATTACATAAGCTTGTTTCAAAACTAAACATGTCTTCTTTAATCGATTACCACAATATGTAATCGATTACATAAGAATGTTTTACAACTAAACATGTCTGCTTTAATCGATTACGACTCGGATTAATCGATTAATTTGCTTGTTGCAGTTCCCAGGTTGTGCTAAGAACATTTTAATCGATTATTTGGCAAGTTAATCGATTACATATGATAATTTAATCTATTACATGACGCTTTAATCGATCATATTCTGTTATAAAAATAGGTTATAAATAGATTGAAGGCTTGCCTGAAAATATAACTTTTAGACTTTGATTTTTCTGAGCATATACAAGCCTCTCAAAGTTAGAAAGGATTTTCTGAGTTAGCAAAACTCTTGTCTCACTCTTTAATCTTCGTTTTGTATTGAAATATTTTTGATTGGTAAATCATATTCATTCATATTCATTGGATCATCAGGTTGTCTCTCTCCATTATCTCTTGTTGTAAATTCGTTTTTGTTTTCTTGGTAGTTTGAAACTATTGTAAAGAGTTCTTTAAGCTTTTTCTAGAGTGGGTTTCTCTAGAGGGAAGAGTAGAGAAGGGTTCTCTATGTCTTGATCATTAGGAATCTAATAGGGTTTAAGATGTTTTTTCTTTATCTAGGGTTGATAAAGAGTGGCTGTTGTAAAGCTTGCAAGAACTAAAATTTTATAGTAGTGGAATTCTAATCTAGTGTTGATTAGAAGAACTGGATGTAGCTTCTCTTGAGAAGTGAACCAGTATAAATTCTTGTGTTGGTTTTCTATTCCTTAAACTCTTCTTGTTATCTTGATCATTAGTTCTTGGTGTTATTTTCATTACTCAACAAGTTCTGTTTTGAAGCAATTGTTTTCTTGGGCTGAGTGGTTTGATTGATTTGAAGCATTATTGGTTTAATTGTAATTAAGATCCTATAACTCTGATTTTCTAAATAATTTTAAAAGACCAAGTTTAAACCAATTCACCCCCTCTTTGTTAATGTGGGTATTCCTATTATTTTCATCTTCCATTCTTCATCTTTCTCACTTCTGTGCGTTATTAGGATCCATTGAAAAATGTGTGTACTTTGTTCATACCTTTCTTTTAGTTTGTGGTTTACTTTAGTTTGAATTTTTTTCTCTTAGTCTTTTTTTTTAGTTTTGTCCATGAGTGCAAAAGTTTAAGTGTGGGGTATTTTGATTGAGCGTTTTTAGTTTAACATTTTTCTATTCGTCTTAGCTTATTTGACTTCTCTTGAACTTTCATTTTCTCACTCTAACTCAATTTTTATCTTAGGCATACAATTGAACTTAAATGATATTTTTTGCTTATTTTCATTTTTTTTTGCTTACTTGACCTATCTTTTTTGTGTAGGACCTATATGATTCTACATAACGCCAAATGAAGCCTATGAGTAGTCCCTGGAAAGATAAGGAAAATAGCTACAATTTTGTCAGAGATAAAGTCAGAACCTTTGCACTTGAGTTTTGGGCTGCGAGTTAGGTTTTGATTGGTGTAATTAGCACAATTAGTTAGATTAGATGGACCTAATCAGGGCCCATCGTTTTCTACTTACTCAGTCCCTATATATTAGTGCAATTAATTAGTTAGAAAAGAGAATTTCATTTGGCACGAACATAATTCTTAGTCTTTTTACAAGTTTTCAAAATTAAAATCTTCTTTTTTTTTTCTCAACTGTTCTTCAATATTCTTCATTGTTCTTCAATTTTCTTTTTCATTTGATTTCAGTTCTTCCATTTTCTTGCACTAATCTCGTGGCTCTTCCACTAATGATGATCATGGAAGGTTAAACAATTTAATCAATCCAAGGATCCAGTAAAAGCAAGGAGAATTTGAGTTCTGGTTTGGTATTTCAATTTCTGTGTGAATGTTCATTTTTTCTTCAATCTTCTATTCGATTTTCATGATTATGAATGTGTTTAAGATTGAAAATGGATTAGGTTTCGAATTCATTTCCTAATTTTGAATTTTAATCATAGATTGTTTGAATGATATTTCAAGTAGGTTTGTGGTTTAAATTAATTTAGGAGGTAATTTGATTGAACTGCTTCTAATGACATTGAATGAACTTTCATAACAATATCATTATCTGATAACTATGATAATTCGCATTGCTTGATTTGATGAATTGGATTGATATTTTTTAATCTATTTTACAATACCTTTTATCAATTCTGTCAGTTTCTACATTTTTCTTCAATTTGAGTTTGTGTTTTCACAATTTTTATTCATTGCCTACAAACTGTTCGATATAAATCACTCTATTGTTTATTAGTGAATTGAAGTTGGAACCAAATTGATCGTATCTCTGAGTTAACCTAGGTTAATCCTATGCTACATAATTAACGTAGTTTTGTTTGTTTTGAAGCGATGCGACATTAGCTATCATTGGGCTATTTTCTTTTGGAAGTTGTTTAGACCTTGGTTGGGATTGAGCTGATTTTATAGTCTTCATACTGTTTGCTTTCTTTTCATTAAAACTGGCACAGCCATCCCAGTGATTGTTTCTACGAGACTGATCTGTTGCTATTTGATCGAGTGGAAGCTGTCCCCTTTTTATCATATGCATGTACACCACCACTCTGAAGTTTATGGGAATCAGAGATTTCACCAATTGGAAAGACTGAAGAAGCAAAAATTCCACTTTTCCCAATAAGTTTTCTTGCTTTCATGATCACAATTTGTAGTTCTATAGCCTTTACAGAGTCAGTTCCCCTGGCAGTATGTTGCCTCATTGACATAGAATTCTGAATAAGGCTCAGATTTGGTTTATAGGCCTTTTTATTTCCATCAATTGAAGCTTGTTCCCACTTTTCTGGTCTGTAACATCCCCTTTACTTGCCTTGCTTCTAGTATCCGTTTGATAGCTGTGAGATCCCTTCCAGATTGTTTAAATTCAACATCCTTCAATCTCTTCTCAATCTCACTATAAACTAATAGAAATGAATCTGGTGACCTTGATGTGGCTTTTATGGACCGGGAAGTTAGTTTCTCAAAGCTTTGGTTTCCATCCTGCTGCTTCCATGGTGCTAGTTCAATGGGAAACCTTGAACATTATGCCAAGGTGCTTCTTTAAGTTTAGCAAGGACTCGCAGGGACTCCCTTAGATCGACAGGAGTTTGTTTTCCATTGATAAATTGGGAGAACAGCTGAAAATGTCTTGGGAAATCCCTTTATTTGGGTAGTCCTCAGGCCTCCGTATACATGGAGTCCTTCACCACATCCCTCAGATCAAGGGACTGACACCCTAAATGTGGAGGGGGACTTGTTTTTGGTTCATAACTGCCTCCCCGGACTTTAGGAAAACCATTCTGGTCAAAGGGAGCGTCTGCTTAAGCTTTATAGTCCAAAAAGGACATTGATGATGAACAAGAAGAAGACAATGAAACCAGAATGATTCTGTTCAAATTCTTTGTTTTTCACTCACACCCCTTATATTCATCAACAAACTCACCAAGTACCATAACTTTACACAAGACGGTAGTTTCATTACATTTAGTCTGGTAACAGAACTTCCATTATCCAACAAATTTTAAACTGTATTACAGTATATAAAATGTTAAACGGGTAAAGGAAGGTTCTTACAGCTGATTGTCATTGGTGTATGGTATTATAACCTCTTTCCATGTTGTCATCATTGAAGTGGGAATTACCTATAACGAAAGTAGAAATGTTAGATTTGAATACCCTAAGTACATAAAACATAAGGCCATAAGGCCAAGAACCGACACTAAGTGGTGCAAAGGTCATGAGGCACTCATTTCATGGAGACCTAATCTACTACCACATACAAAGTATTCAATGAACTTCAATACTTGATAAATAAGATGATCACATGCATGCCATCCCCA
The DNA here is from genome assembly GCA_013407115.1 of Glycine latifolia. Lineage (NCBI taxonomy): Eukaryota > Viridiplantae > Streptophyta > Magnoliopsida > Fabales > Fabaceae > Glycine > Glycine latifolia. The sequence continues at coordinate 13,810,702 of CM023950.1, forward strand.
TGAATAGACAGAAAACCTGCAGGCACTCAAATTTGAAAAATTACAACCCCCTCCCACCTTCCAGTATTCTGAACATATAAAGAAGAAAGTTGAAAAGGGAACACAGAGACAAAAGGAGTTGAAACCTATGACTCTAATATGAGATTAGTGTCCTTGTGATAAATCAACCATTAGGAAACAACACTACTGATAAAAAAATTATTTGAGTTTGATGGTGGGAAAATAGAAAAGATAAAAGAAAAAAAATATGAATTTAAGAAAGGCAATCTCACATAAACTAAATTACCTAAATTGAACATTACCTGGAGGAAGAGTTGACGATCAAAGAGTTGGAAAACCCCAGTCATGCATCCTATCTGCCTTTGCAAATCTGTGTTGTTATCTGCTAAAGAATGCAAGACCTTTGCTGCCATACCTACCTCTACTTCTCCAATTAAAGTCATCTTCTCAACCACCTCAATTAATTACAATTACTCTCTCTTCATAAAAGTTTCGTCATTTGTACTCTGAAATTTACTAACACAAGACAACAATGCAAAGTGCTTGCTTGAATTGTTCCTCTTCATATTCTTGATGTACTTTGTTATAGTTTTTTCCAGGAGGTTGAAGAGTGTTTCAGAAAATTTTTCCTACTTTACCGACTGTTGTCAATTCATGACATTCTTGTGTTGTTGTCAGTGGATGAAGCCACTGACTTTGTGGAAATGGATTTGTTAGCTGGTACTCTAGCAGAAAATGGATGCTTTAATATTGGTTGATTGTCTATTGTTTCAGTTTTGACCTTCTTTCATGCTTCATATTGCCACTAGTACCATATTTTGGTAATTGAAAAAGTGAAACAGCTCTTGATTTTTTCGTAGCCTTCCATTGCTCCAATTCAGCTTCCTTCTTCTCAATGTTAATCTAACAATTGATATCTAAAAAAGCATCCAATATATATATATATATGTCATGCATGTTACATTAAAATTTGCACTACTTATAACTAAAATCCAAACCTCTTCCTTTAGATCTCGGATTTCACTGGTTTCTTTTTTAGATTGAGCAGCTCCAATTTCAATCTTTGTAACCCTCTCGACAAACTTGACTGTGCTAAGTGTCTCCCCAATAGCATGAAGTTCAGCATTTATATGAACAAACATCAAATATTTTGCAATCTGTCTTCCTCTTTGATCGCCGTTAGTCTTAGAGACACCAAATTGCAAGGGAATCTATCGAGTGACATCCTCTGTTTACTATTTGGATTTATCAATTTTATTTGTAACTATAATTTACATTTCTGGTAATGTCTTCTGCTAGTCTCATGCCAAGCTACAATGGAATCTTTACTATCAATTATTTGTATCCGGACATTGACCCAGATTGCATTAAAGCTTTTGGGGTACATTCTTGTTGTAACTACCTTGTTATTGAGCATCAAACTGCTGTTCAAAGGTTGGCATGAACATACTTAATGCTTCAGCTTTAATATGGGATCGAGTTTATGAACTTGTAAAACCTTTTTAGGACATAAATGTTAGGATAAACGTTTAAATAAATATTGTTTATGTAGTTTGAATTTTAAAAGGAGTAATATGTGAAAAGATAGATATGAGGAAAGATAAGATATGGAGAGAGAGATATTATAGAAAGATATTAGGAAAGATATTATTTAGATTTGAATTTGAATTGTTTAGGTTTAGGTTTAATTTAGTTGCTTATAAATAGCACATTATGTAAAGAGATCTGTGTGGTTTTGACAGACTATTATCAATAAAAAGAGAGTTTTCGCCCCAGTAAATTTGTGTGTTTGTGTTTGTGTGAATGCACCAGTGTGTGTGTGAGAGAGAGGGCCTGTGAGATATCAAATTAGTGATATCAAAGTTATCAAATTGGTATCAGAGCTGAGAGAGAATGGAAAGTGGTCCAAACAGTAGTCTGCCATTACCCCGCCTTACGAAGGCCAATTATGAGAACTGGAGTATCCAGATGAAGGCTTTGTTGGGAGATAATGATAGTTGGGAGGTTGTCCAAGATGGTTTCGAAGAACCACAATCCACGATAGGATATAGGGCGGCGCAGAACAAGACATTGAAATAAATGCGGTTGAAAGACAAAGGTGTGTTATATATGATGCTCCGAGCTGTTGATGATTTCAGATTTGAGACGATTGCTGGCGCAACAACGTCAAAAGAGGCGTGGGACATTCTTGCAAATGTCTACAAGGGAGATGATCAAGTCAGGCAAGTTAGACTTCAAACTCTCCGTGGAGAGTTGGAAGGAATGAAGATGAAGGAAGGAGAAAGGGTATCCGATTTCGTTACTCGGGTCCAGACAGTGGTGAATCAACTAAAGAGAAGTGGAGAGATGCTGGCCGATACCAGAGTGGTGGAGAAAATTTTGAGGTCTCTCACTGATGACTTCGAGAATGTAGTATGTGCGATTGAGGAGTCAAAGGACCTAGCAACGTTCACCGTTGACGAACTTGCAGGTTCCTTGGAGGCGTATGAATAGAGGAAGAAAAAGAAGAAAAAGGAGTCACTGGAGCAAGCACTCCAGACAAAGGTTTCAGTCAAGGACGAGAAAGCACTCTATTCTCAAAATTTTCGAGGTAGAGGACGCGGTCGAGGTGGACGTGGATATGACTGAGGTGGTAGAGGACGAGGTCAAGAAGGATGGAATAAGGAGCAGGCTGAATCAAGTCAGCAGAATTGGCGAGGAGGCCGAGGACGTGGAAGAGGTCGACATTCAAATGTAGAATGTTTTAAATGTGGAAAGTACGGACACTACTCAAGAGATTGCAACTCGGACAGATGTTACAATTGTGGCCGAGTTGGTCATTTTGCGAAGGATTGCCGAGGTGAAAGAAGCACGAATGAAACTGCAAATTATGCTGCAGAAGAAGTAAAAGATGAAGGAGTTCTAATGATGGCCGGAGGTGAAGTCAACCATGCAACCGAGATGGAATGGTTTATAGACACTGGTGCAAGCAATCATATGTGTGGGTACAAGCATTTGTTCAGTAGTTTGAGACAAACAGAAGCCGGACATGTTTCCTTTGGAGATGCTTCAAAGGTCGGTGTGAAAGGTCGAGGTACGATTAGTTTCTTGCAGAAAGATGGACGAGTTGGACGTATTCAAAATGTGTATTACGTGCCTGAACTCAAAAGTAATATTCTTAGCGTGGGACAGTTGATGGAGAAAGGTTACTCGGTTATCATGACAGACCGAGTTCTCCTCTTGAAAGAAAAGCAAGGACGACTGATAGCCCGAGTGCAGATGGAGAAGAATAGAATGTTCAAGTTAATCCTGAGAAGTGTGGAGGTCAGCTGTTTACAAGCCGAGATGAGTGATGAAGCATCCTTATGGCATTGTCGGTTTGGCCACTTACATTTTGGAGGCCTAGCCGAGATGGTGAATAAGAATATGGTGGATGGATTGCCGAGATTGAATTGTGAGAAGAGATTTTGTGAAGATTGTGTGCTGAGCAAGCATGCGAGGAGTCCATTTCAGAGGTCGGCCAGATACCGAGCACGGCGACCACTGGAGTTAATTCATACTGATGTGTGTGGACCTATTACGCCCGGGTCCTTCAGTGGAAAGAGGTATTTTGTTACATTCATAGATGATTTCAGTCGTAAAACTTGGGTGTATATGCTGGAAGAAAAATCCAAGGTGTTTGAAGTGTTCAAGAGTTTTAAAACAATGATTGAAAATGCAACTGGAGGAGGATCAAGTCGATACGATCTGACCGAGGTGGAGAATACACATTGAATGCATTTAGAAGACATTGCGAGGAGTATGGTATCAGAAGATTCTTGACTGCACCATACTCGCCACAACAAAATGGAGTAGCAGAGAGGAAGAATCGAACCATTCTTGACATGGTGAGATCAATGTTGAAGACGAAGAGAATGCCGAAGGAGTTTTGGGGGGGGAGGTTGTTCTGTGTACTGTATATGTACAGAACCGCTGTTCACATTCCATATTGAATGGAAAGACCCCACAGGAATTATGGATGGGCCAAAAGCCATCGGTGGGCCATTTGAGAGTTTTCGGGAGTGTAGCTTATGCACACGTCCCTGATCAACAAAGAACCAAGTTAGAAGAAAAGAGCAGGAAGTTTATCTTCATTGGATATGACGAGAAGATGAAGGGATACAAGCTGTTAGATCCCGGCACCAAGACAGTAATGATAAGCCGAGATGTGAAAGTGAATGAAGACGATGAGTGGGATTGGAGCAGTCCATCCAAGATCAAGTCAGATCCTGGAAAGATGGTTATACAAGACGAGAAGAAAGACGGATCACCGAGTTGGATCCCAGCAAGGAGCGAGACAGATGATGAAGACGAGATGAGACGACCCCGGATGAGGAGTTTGCAGGATTTGTATGAGTCAACTAACGAAGCCCATCTTATTTGTTTGTTGACAGATTCTGAAGAAATAAGGTTTGAGGAAGCAATCCGAGATGAGAAATGGCAAAGTGCCATGGATGAAGAGATCAAAGCAATTGAACGGAATGATACTTGGGAGTTGACCGAGCTGCCAAAAGGAAGTCAACCCATTGGAGTCAAATGGGTTTATAAGAAGAAAATGAATGCTGATGAAGAGATAGAGCGATATAAAGCCCGGCTAGTAGCTAAAGGGTATTCGCAAAAGGCAGGAGTAGACTATGATGAGGTGTTCGCACCTGTTGCTAGAATGGAGACAATCAGATTGTTGAGCTCACAAGCAGCTCAGTTTGGGTGGCCGATTTATCAGATGGATGTCAAGTCGGCATTTCTTAATGGTGTACTTGAAGAAGAGGTGTATCTCGAACAACCACCGGGATACTTGAAGGGCGGAGAAGAAAAGAAAGTGTTAAGGTTGAAGAAAGCTTTGTACGGACTGAAACAGGCACCGAGAGCCTGGAATACCTGAATTGATGCATATTTCAAGGAGGACGGTCTTGAACAGTGTCCCTATGAGCATGCCATATATGTTAAGAAGAAAGGTGATGATTTATTGCTTGTAGCTTTATATGTTGATGATTTGATTTTTATGGGGAACAGTGAAGAGATGGCACGAGAGTTTAAGAAAAAGATGTCAAGAGAATTCGAGATGACTGATCTTGGCTTGATGAGATATTTTCTCGGTTTGGAAGTCAGCCAGGACAAAGATGGAATTTTTGTCTCTCAGGAGAGTTATGCGAAGGGAATATTGAAGAGATTTAAGATGGCAGATTGTAACCCGGTTTCAACACCTATTGTAACACCCCGTAGGCCTCCGGTGCGTTAACATTAATAATATCAGTTTAGTGCGCAATTATCATAAAAAAAAATATTCAGCGGAAGTGCAGAATCGTTTTTTCTTGATTCATTATGTATGGAATATCAAACTATGAAATCATAATAATACAGAACACAATACAATCCCATGCTGATCCAGTTTCCCCATTCATATATCAAAACCAAACAACTTAATAATACAGGCAGATAACAGATATAAGACCATTATACTCAGGGTAAGGTCACATATCATATATAGCAGGGTTCTGTACATATACATATCAATGTCCATAGTCCACACCACACATACCGTGGTGGTACAAAAGAATATTAGCCCTCCATGAGGGAGTACAGAACTCATCATCAAAATAAAAACAAAAGAGTCATCCAACTTCTAGCCTAGTCTCAACTGGGCCTCCTGCCCTGAGACTGCTCTTCTCTTCCAGAAATATCACCTGAAATCATGTAAGCCCCACACGGGGTGAGATAACATATCTCAGTAAGCTCAGGGTTCTTGGGAAATCATTCCCACCCTGGCCCACAGATTCACAACACATAAACAGGTATATACATCAAATATGGCCCATTGGCCTCAACATAACATAAACATCATCACACACAGATCTATGACAGGAGGCAGAGCTCCTCGATGCCTGGCGGAGCTCCTCAACGCCCACTGACGGAGCTCCTCAACGTCAGTGCCTGTCATAGTGTGGCAGAGCTCCTCAATGCCATGGGCGGAGCTCCTCAACGCCCAAAAATACCCGGCGGAGCTCCTCAACGCCGGTATGTATCTGTTGGCCAACAGTTCTGGCAGAGCTCCTCGATGCCAGGGACGGAGCTCCTCAACGTCCAGAATACCCGACGGAGCTCCTCAACGTCGGTATTCTTCTATTGACCAACAGATGTCTCAAGCACAGCACAAACATCAAATGCAATTGCATACAATCTCAATACAAGTAATGCCATAGCCAATGCATGCATCATGAATCATGACCAACACTCCCCAGGAGTGTGGTGTGCAACCAAAGCGGGAATTCATCCCCAAGAAACACTGAACTTACCTGGTAAGGTCTCAGTCAGTAATTCCTTCCCAGGTCTGTGGCTCTTGCCACCAACAGTCTCAGAATCAAAGCCTAATCAAGGCACATGTAAACCTTATATTAAAATAAGCCCTCAGGCATACAATTCACAATACATAACATATCAAAAATCCCTTATCCTAGGGTTTAATCAATATCTGCCCACACAAGGCTTTTTCTCAGGCTCAACATAAGCATAACTAAGGCTCTGGTATCTCAACAGATAATCATAAGTGACCATTCCACAGGTCACACAGATAACACAGAGCCAAAATTCAAAGTCATCAGAATCAAAAACTGAAAGCTATTCCTTCATCATTAAGCAATTCTAAACAAGTTTCCCAACAGAACTCTGGGCTAATTTTAGCCCCAGAGCAACATAATTCACAAAATCCAAGGATTCCTCAATATCAAAAACAACCGAAGAAACTCATGTTTCTTACCTCAGTGGCGACCCAAAAGGCTAGAGAACAGCTTTCCTAAGCTCTGTCGTCCACTATATGCCTCTGGTTCTTGCCAACACTCAAGTTTCTGAGGTTTCTCTAAGGGATAGGATTTTGCTTAATTCTAAGGAATTGATGAAGGATTTTAGCTTTCAATCGGTTAAAACACGTTTCTAGGTCACAAGGAAGTGTTTAGGCTGATAAACAAGGTCCTAGGAAGCTTGGAAACATCAAAAATGGAGGCTGGGGCTGAAGAAAGGAAGAAGAAGAAGTTCCTCCTCTCCAAAACGCGACTGCCCTCTTATATACTGCCTGCCCGAGCTCCCGCGCGATCCGCGCCAGAATGTCGGTGCTTCTGGCGCTATCAGCGCCATCTCCGCGCCATCAGCGTCAGCTTCCAGAACCTGTGGCGCCATCCGCGCCACATCTGGCGCTGACCGCGTGGAATTCCAGTGAGAAATGGTTTTCCAGGCCACTTGCCGCGCGATCCGCGCCACCCATGGCGCTATCCGCGTGGGATGGAAAAATTTGGCGCCATCAGCGCCAGACCTGGCGCCATCCGCACCACACCCTTAACAGGGTTTTCTGATGCGAATCCCCGCGCTATCGCGCGGGGAGGTATGGCACCAACCATGCCATGACTTAGGGTTATCACACCTATGGAACTCGGTTCAAAACTTTCGAAGTATGATGGAGGAGAACGAGTTGATCTGAGAAACTATAGGAGTTTGAGGGGATGCTTGAGATACTTGACGTGTATGAGGCCGGACTTGTGTTTAAGTGTTGGAATTATAAGTCGGTTCATGGAAGAGCCGAGCTACTCTCATTGGAAGGCAGCTAAAAGGATTCTAAGGTACATTCAAGGGATGATCACACAAGGACTTTTCTATTTGAAGTCGGAAAATTACAGATTGAAGGGCTACTCGGACAGTGATTGGTGTGGAGACGTGGACGATAGGAAGAGCACGGCTGGATATGTATTCTTCATGGGAAATACAGCTTTTGCCTGGATGTCAAAGAAGGAACCAATTGTGACTTTATCAACATGTGAAGCCGAGTACGTTGCAGCATCCTGGTGTGTGTGTCATGCAGTATGGTTGAGGAATTTGTTGGAGAAGCTGGAGCAAGTTCAAGTCGGTACAACCGAGATCCGGGTAGATAACAAGTCGGCAATCGAGTTAGTAAAGAACCCGGTTAATCATGAGAGAAGCAAGCATATTGATGTCAGGTTTCATTTCATCCGAGATCAAGTAAAAGAGAAGAAGGTGGAGTTGAGTTATGTGACGAGCCGAGAACAAGTCGGAGATATATTCACAAAGCCACTACCGACGCTGCTGTTGGATAATTGCAAGAAGATGATGGGAATAAAAGATGGAAGAAGTATTTAAAGTTTATGGGGGGATTTTGTTAGGATAAACGTTTAAATAAATATTGTTTATGTAGTTTGAATTTTAAAAGGAGTAATATGTGAAAAGATAGATATGAGGAAAGATAAGATATGGAGAGAGAGATATTATAGAGAGATATTAGGAAAGATATTATTTAGATTTGAATTTGAATTGTTTAGGTTTAGGTTTAATTTAGTTGCTTATAAATAGCACATTATGTAAAGAGATCTGTGTGGCTTTGGCAGACTATTATCAATAAAAAGAGAGTTTTCGCCCCTAGTAAATTTGTGTGCGTTTGCGTTTGTGTGAGTGCACCAGTGTGTGTGTGTGAGAGAGGGCCTGTGAGATATCAAATTAGTGATATCAAAGTTATCAATAAAGGCATTGTGGCAAGTTCGAATTGAAGCAAGTAAAGTACTCCTTGATCTTGAATTCCATTGCAAGGGCATGGATTTTACTTCTCTTTTATTTATCAAATACATAGAGGAAGAGCATTCTTTAAGAGGTTGTAAATCTTTTGCCTGAGACAGGATGTATAGATGATGTGTGGCAAACTAAATATTTGATTCTGAGATAAACTGATATTGGTAACTTGGAGTGTGTTATTGGTTCCCTTATCACATAGTGTTGTTAGAAGTTTGTTGGACTTTAATGTGCTATAGCATGGGAAGGTGGTTTATTTATTTATTTATTTTTCTTATTTGCCAGGGACATTTATTGTTGAAAGCTATGTTAGTTTTTCATTTTGCTCTTTAAATTTCTTGTTATCTCTGTGGCGGGTATGTTGGATGTTAGTATGCTTGGTGTATGCTTGGACTTTAATGAGCATCCTTATAATGGGTCCTATGCCTGAGTTGTGTTGTACAAATATAATAATGGATGAGTGCAGGTGGTCGTGGTTGCAAACTCCCTTCCTGCTTTGAATTAATGATGTGACTGCAATGGAGCTCCCTCCCATTGTTGCTTGGTCTACCAAAATGGATTTGTTGCAGAGGCCGCCAACGAGCTAGCTGGAAATGATAAGGTCTACAAAATTATCTCAATTCTTGTTGATTTTTCCATGGTTCTTTTCTTTCAAGCTATACAATATTGTCGATACTTCCTAACCAATGTGTCTCGGACCCTATTTTCATTTTTACTATTTTTTTACCTCACTGATGTAAAATTGATGTTGCTGTGTCTTGTGACTTTTAAGTAAGTTTTTTTATTTTGTTGACATAACCACACGCAGGAAGCATTGGAGACTCATGATGGTGGCAGTAAAGGGAAGTATACCATTGGACTTGGACAACATTGCATGTCATTCTGTACCGAAGTACAACATGTCATCTGAATGAGGTTTCAAATCTAATTTGCCATTGTGGTTACTAGTTATTATCCCAGCTTCTGAGTTATCCTTGTCCTTTATTGACTAGGCTATTTGTAAATGCTAAAGTAAGTTATCCTTATCCCTATGATAGACAAAAGCAAATCCATGAAGACATTACTCATGCAGATCTTCGAGGTATACTTTTAGTGTCTAACCAAGTGGATTTTGGATATATGATTCTCCTTGGCTAAGTAAACTAACTTCATCTTGTGATTGTAGTTTAAATGCCTATTTACTTAGTGATTCAGCCTTAGTTCCACGTATTTAATCTGGGAAAGAAATTTGTTGAGGAATTTGGGTGTGGCTTATACCTCCCTGACAGTTGTGCTCTTTTCATCCTAATACTAACCAGTTACCACTACCACATACAAGTTATTAAGTAATGTTTTACCGTCTTATAGGATATTTATAATGTTAATAATCAGATTGGGTTGGTTGTATCATATAATTTTCTAAATCACATAAGTTATTTCCTTTGCTTTGTAATACAATATTCATTTATATGTTTGAAACAAACACAAATATGGATATACTGACATTGAGGGTGTTGATTCAACTAATGCAAGCTATGGAGGAACTGCTGCTCTGTTTAATTGTGTCAATTGGGTGGAGAGCAATTCATGGGATAGACGTTATTGATAATTTGATATCACTATTTTGATATCTCACAGGCCCTCTCTCACACACAAACTGGTGCACTCACACAAACACAAACACACACAGATTTACTGGGGGCGAAAACTCTCTTTCTATTGATAATAGTCTGCCAAAGCCACACAGACATCTTTACATAATGTGCTATTTATAAGCAACAAAAACCTAAACCTAAAACAATTCAAATTCAAATCTAAACAATATCTTTCCTAATATCTTTCTATCATACCTTTCTCCATATCTTATCTTTCCTTATATCTTTTCTACCCATATCTTTTCACATATCTTTCATATATTGCTCCTTTTAAAATTCAAACTACATTAACAATATTTATTTAAACGTTTATCCTAACAAAATCCCCCCATAAACTTTAAATACTTCTTCTATCCTTCATTCCCATCATCTGCTTGCAATTCTCCAGCAGCAGCGTCGGTAGTGGCTTTGTGAATATATCTCCGACTTGTTCTCGGCTCGTTACATAACTCAACTCCACCTTCTTCTCTCTTATTTGATCTTGGATGAAATGAAACCTGACGTCAATATGCTTGCTTCTCTCATGATTAACTGGGTTCTTCGCTAACTCAATTGTCGACTTGTTATCTACCCGGATCTCGGTTGTACCGACTTGAACTTGCTCCAGCTTCTCCAACAAATTCCTCAACTATACTGCATGACACACACACACCAGGATGCTGCAACGTACTCGGCTTCACATGTTGATAAAGTCACAATTGGTTCCTTCTTTGACATCCAGGCAAATGCTGTGTTTCCCTTGAAAAATACATAGCCAGCCGTGCTCTTCCTATCGTCCACGTCTCCACACCAATCACTGTCCGAGTAGCCCTTTAACTTGTAATCTTCCGACTTCGAATAGAAAAGTCCTTGTGTGATCGTCCCTTGAATGTACCTTAGAATCCTTTTAGCCGTCATCCAATGAGAGTAGCTCGACTCTTCCATAAACCGACTTATAATTCCAACACTTAAACACAAATCCGGCATCGTACACGTCAAGTATCTCAAGCATCCCACCAAGCTTCTATAACTTCTCGGATCAACTCGTTCTCCTCCATCATACTTCGAAAGTTTTGAACCGGGTTCCATAGGTGTTGAAACCAGGTTACAATCTGCCATCTTAAATCTCTTCAATATTCCCTTCGCATAACTCTCCTGAGAGACAAAAATTCCATCTTTGTCCTGGCTGACTTCCAAACCGAGAAAATATCTCATCAAGCCAAGATCAGTCATCTCAAATTCTTTCGACATCTTCTTCTTAAACTCTCGTGCCATCTCTTCACTACTCCCCATAAAAATCAAATCATCAACATATAAAGCTACAAGCAATAAATCATCACCTTTTTTCTTAATATATATGGCATGTTCATAGGGACACTGTTCAAAATCGTCCTTCTTGAAATACGCATCAATGCGGGTATTCCAGGCTCTCGGTGCCTGTTTCAGTCCGTACAAAGCTTTCTTCAATCTTAACACTTTCTTTTCTTCTCCGCCCTTCAAGTATCCCGGTGGTTGTTTGAGATACACCTCTTCCTCAAGTACACCATTCAGAAATGCCGACTTGACATCCATCTGGTAAATCGGCCACCCAAACTGAGCTGCTTGCGAGATCAACAATCTGATTGTCTCCATTCTAGCAACAGGTGCGAACACCTCATCATAGTCTACTCTTGCCTTTTGTGCATACCCCTTAGCTACAAGCCGGGCTTTATATCGCTCTATCTCTCCATCAGCATTCATTTTCTTCTTATAAACCCATTTAACTCCAATGGGTTTACTTCCTTTCGGCAACTCGGCCAACTCCCAAGTATCATTCCGTTCAATTGCTTTGATTTCTTCATCCATGGCGCTTTGCCATTTCTCATCTCGGATTGCTTCTTCAAACCTTATTTCTTCAGAATCTGTCAACAAACAAACAAGATGGGCTTCGTTAGTTGACTCGTACAAATCCTGCAAACTCCTCATCCGGGGTCGTCTCATCTCGTCTTCATCAGCTGTCTCACTCCTTGTCGGGATCCATCTCGGTGATCCGCCCTCCTCGTCTTGAATAACCATCTTTCTGAGATCTGATTTGATCTCGGATGGACTGCTCCAATCCCACTCATCGTCTTCATTCACTTTCACATCTTGGCTTATCATTACTGTCTTTGTGCCGGGATCTAACAGCTTGTATCCCTTCGTCTTCTCATCATATCCAATGAAGATAAACTTCCTGCTCTTGTCTTCTAGCTTGGTTCTTTGCTGATCAGGGACGTGTGCATAGGCCACACTCCCGAAAACTCTCAAATGGCCCACCGATGGCTTTTGTCCCGTCCATAATTCCTGTGGGGTCTTTCCATTCAGTATGGAATGCAAACAGCGGTTCTGTACATATACAACACACAGAACAACTTCCCCCGAAAACTCCTTTGGCATTCTCTTCATCTTCAACATTGATCTCACCATGTCAAGAATGGTTCGATTCTTCCTCTCTGCTACTCCATTTTGTTGTGGCGAGTATGGTGCCGTCAAGAATCTTCTGATGCCATACTCCTCGCAATATCTTCTAAATGCATTTGATGTGTACTCTCCACCTCGGTCAGATCGTATTGACTTGATCCTCCCTCCAGTTGCATTCTCAATCATTGTTTTGAACTTCTTAAATACTTCAAACACCTTGGATTTTTCTTCCAGTAAATACACCCAAGTTTTACGACTGAAATCATCTATGAATGTAACAAAATACCTCTTTCCACTGAAGGACCCGGGAGAAATAGGTCCACACACATCGGTATGAATTAACTCTAGTGGTCGCCGTGCTCGGTATCTGGCCGACCTCTGAAATGGACTGCTCGCATGTTTGCTCAGCACACAATCTTCACAGAATCTCTTCTCACAGTTCATTCTTGGCAATCCGTCCACCATATTCTTATTCACCATCTCGGCTAGGCCTCCGAAGTGAAGGTGTCCAAACCGACGATGCCACAAGGATGCTTCATCACTCATCTTGGCTTGCAAACAGCCAACCTCTACACTTCTCAGAATTAACTTGAACATTCTATTCTTCTCCATCTGCACTCGGGCTATCAGTCGTCCTTGCTTTTCTTCCAAGAAAAGAACTCGGTCTGTCATGATAACCGAGTAGCCTTTCTCCATCAGTTGTGCCACACTAAGAATATTACTTTTGGGTTCAGGCACATAATACACATCTTGAATACGTCCAACTCGTCCATCCTTCTGCAAGAAACTAATCGTACCTCGCCTTTCACACCGACCTTTGAAGCGTCTCCAAAGGAAACATGTCCATCTTCTGTTGTCTCAGACTACTGAATAAATGCTTGTACCCACACATATGATTGCTTGCACCAGTGTCTATAAACCATTCCATCTCGGTTGCATGGTTGACTTCACCTCCAGCCATCATCAGAACTCCTCTATCTTTTACTTCTTCTGCAGCATAATTTGCAGTTTCATTCGTTCTTCTTTCACCTCGGCAATCCTTCGCAAAATGACCAACTCGGCCGCAGTTGTAACATCTGTCCGAGTTGCAATCTCTCGAATAGTGTCCGTACTTTCCACATTTGAAACATTCTACATTTGAATGTCGGCCTCTTCCACGACCTCGGCCTCCTCGCCAATTCTGCTGACTTGATTCAGCCTGCTCCTTATTCCATCCTTATTGACCTCGGCTTCTACCACCTTGGTCATATCCACGTCCACCTCGGCCGCGTCCTCTACCTTGGAAATTTTGAGAATAGAGTGCTTTCTCGTCCTTGATTGAAACCTTTGTCTGGAGTGCTTGCTCCAGTGACTCTTCTTTCTTCTTTTTCTTTCTTTGTTCATGCGCCTCCAACGAACCCTCAAGTTCGTCAACGGTGAACGTTGCCAGGTCCTTTGACTCCTCAATCGCACATACAACATTCTCGAAGTCATCAGTGAGAGACCTCAGAATTTTCTCCACCACTCTGGTATCGGGTAGCACCTCTCCACTTCTCTTTAGTTGATTCACTACGGTCTGGACCCGAGTAATGAAATCGGATACCCTTTCTCCTTCCTTCATCTTCATTCCTTCCAACTCTCCACGGAGAGTTTGAAGTCTGACTTGCCTAACTCGATCAGCTCCTTTGTAGACATTTGCAAGAATGTCCCACGCCTCTTTTGACGTTGTTGCGCCAGCAATCTTCTCAAATCCGGAATCATCAACATCCCGTAACATCATATACAACGCTCCTTTGTCTTTCAATCACATCTCTTTCAACATCTTGTTCTACGCCGCTGTGTATCCTGTCGTGGATGGTGGTTCTTCGAAACCATCATGGAAAACTTCCCAACTATCATTAGCTCCCAACAGAGCTTTCATCTGGATACTCCAGTTCTCATAGTTAGCCTTCGTAAGGCGGGGTAATGGCAGACTACTGTTTGGACCACTCTCCATTCTCTCTAGCTCTGATACCAATTTGATAATTTGATATCACTATTTTGATATCTCACAGGCCCTCTCTCACACACACACTGGTGCACTCACACAAACACAAACACACACAGATTTACTGGGGGCGAAAACTCTTTTTCTATTGATAATAGTCTGCCAAAGCCACACAGACCTCTTTACATAATGTGCTATTTATAAGCAACGAAAACCTAAACCTAAAACAATTCAAATTCAAATCTAAACAATATCTTTCCTAATATCTTTCTATCATATCTTTCTCCATATCTTATCTTTCCTTATATCTTTTCTACCCATATCTTTTCACATATCTTTCACATATTGCTCCTTTTAAAATTCAAACTACATTAACAATATTTATTTAAACGTTTATCCTAACAGTTATGGACTTGTTGTCTGCACTGACAGTGCAGTAAGATAATTTCCTAAACATTCACATTGCCTTTGGACTATATTCAGCAATACTAAACATGCTTTGCCCTTTCTTATATGTAATAAGGACAATACGACTTCCTAATTCAAAGTTCTACATTATGTCATAATGATGGTGGATCAATTTCAAGCTTTTTAAAAATGTTTCCGTTCTCAGGTCTATGCTTTCAGGGCCTACTCCACCTACTGGAGGAGCTGCTGTTATTGCCATGTTATTTGGTCGTCACGCTCCCATTTCTTTTGAAAGCAAATTGACAGGAAGTCATATGTCTCATGTTTATGATTATTACAAACCTAATCTTGCCAGTGAATATCCAGTAAGCTTTTGAATCCTTTTTCATTCATGTATGACATTTACCTTTTGGGATCATAAACTTAGAAAAAGAACTTGCAATTATTTTCCCTTGTGATGATCAAAATTATCCTCTTCATAAAAGTTTGACTTCATTTTTGTCTTCATATGCCATGAAGGATAGCATTTGATTGTTCACATCCATTTACTTTAGACCATAACCTGCTGATAGAGTTTCAGGATGCCAACTACAATAAATTCATATATTTTTTGTGCTGTATGCAGGTTGTTGATGGAAAGCTTTTATAGTCTTGTTACCTCATGGCTGTTGATTCTTGCTATAAGAATTTCTGTGACAAGTCAGTCTCTAATGTTAATTTTAGTTATCACAAACATATGTTTTATAAATTGATGAAAGCGTCGTCGAAAGTATTGACTTATGACAATGTTAGCTAGAAAAACGGTTGTAAAATCGTCTTTGTATGCCTTTAATAACCGTTGTAAATTGGTGCTTTTGTAGTAGTGTAATTACGTGCATTCTATGGGGAAAGTTCACTTGCTTTGAAGACTTTGACTATGAATTCATATTTTCTGTATTATTTCACTGCTACATGTGGAAAGGGTATGAGTGTTCCAGGGAAGTCACCAATACAAATTCGTGAAACATCAAATGGAGTAATAACAATGGCAGGAATAACTGAAGTTGCTGCAAGTACATTACATGATATGTCTTCTTACTTGGAGCAGGGATCTTTAAGCAGGGCAACGGGAAGTACAAATATGAACAACCAGTCCAGGTAAATGAGTTCTCAGTCTTCCTTTTTTTTAAGAGTTTTCAGTCTTCCTTGTTCACCTAAATAAATGATACGTAACGCTGTCAATTTTTGTTTGGATACTTTGGAAAATTGAAGCAGTTTCTTTACACTGTGGATAGTGCCTTGCGATATTTTAATGTTTGATGTGAATTTTAACATTCTTTCATTGTAAACTTTTTACGCCAACACCACTGGCATGTCCTTTGGTCCTTTTAATAGGAACCTTTTGGCAAATTTACGTAAGTCCTATTTATAAGATCCCCTCCAAAAGTCTCCTGCAAAATTATTATTTTTTAAATGTCCTTAATTACTTAACAATTTTTCTTGTCTATAATAACAATAAATGTGGTAAATTTATTTCTTAAACTCTCTCTCACATAAGGATAATGGAAGATCACTAGCTAGAACATAAGTGGAGATAAATTGATTAATATGGAAGAGAAAGATAAAGAGAATGAGGTCCCATTAATTTAAGAATAATTCTGACAAATTTAATACTGACAACTAAATTCCTTAATTCTTGCGAAGTGGTTAAAGGGGTTCAATATATATGGCCAGAGGTGCCAGTGGATAAGCAATATGCAATTCCAGTAATTTCAAATTCCAAATTGTGTTTAGAGCATCTTTGGTGGTAGATCTTAAATTGAGATCTTAGATCACTTTTTGATAGTCTCCATAGAACCACATAGGATTGAAGATCTCTTAAGATCTCTCTAATTTTTCTTTAGTGGTAGATCTTATTTTGAGATCTTAGGGAGAGAGAAAGAGGTAAAAAATTTATTCTTTTTTGAACTATGTGCAGATCTTGAAGATTCTTCTATAAGAACTCATTCTCTATGTTGGAGATCTCTTCACCCTTTATTGGGAGATCTAGTGAAGATCAGATCTTGAGCTCAAGATCTAGCACTAAAGATGCTCTAATAGTAGGAGGAAGGTGAGTTCTGAATGAAAAATCATCCTTTTATATTGTAAAATCAGATGATGTTCTCTATGTACGTGGAATTATCTCAATGGTAGAGCAAAATAACAAAAGACCAACCTCACAAAAGTTAGTATTATTTTCTTGTATATTTTGTAGATTAACAATAATTTGGTTTGCACTGATTTCTAAGTACTGATTTTTCTTGAATATAGCTTCTACTGTTTCATTGTCTTTTCCCTAATAGGAGTAAGTTTTTAACTTTGTAATTTCCATTGGATTCTAAACCTTCCCAACAGATTTGAGTGATATGGAAAAGTGTTTTTTTATACGGTTTGACGGTTTCCATTATATTTAATCTTTTTAACCCAATAACTTGTGGTTCATTTTTGGCCTGTATTAGTTGGCACATGCCATTTTCCTAATTACATTAAAACAAAAGCGCAAACTCCATTTTGGTTCTCCCACCAATGACTCTTCAGATGAGGATATGGGTGAAGAATACCTTTCAACAAAGCTCCATTTGTTAGATCTAGCTGGATCTGAATGCTAAAAGAACAAGTTCTGATGGTGTTCGTTTGAAAGAAGGTTGGTAATACATGATTAACTTGAATAAAATGATATGTATACTTTTGTTTCAAAATACTGTGTTAGAAACACTATTTCAATAATTGAAAATGATAATGGCAAGAATTTAATAACTTTTTTTTAATAGGTATACACATCAGTAAAGGTCTTCTTGCTCTTGGTAATGTGATAGGTGCACTGGGGGATTAGAAAAAGCGAAAGGAGGGTGTGCATGTTCCCTATCGAGATAGCAAACTCACTCGACTCTTACAGGTCAGAATAGCGTTTTGTTGTTTGACATACTAGTTATATTATATATATAAACACACATCATCAATGTATCGTTCAAACATCAAGATTTGCTCCTTTCACAATAAATCACTCCTCTCAGGTGATATGGCCCCTATATGTATCATTGATTCATTATCTTGTTGCTATTGGGATAGCTTTTAGATTTGTCTATACTTGTTAATTGTCTCATCACTACTAAAAAAAGCATTTTTTACTACGATCGCCCAAAAACCGTCTTAATATATAAGGCAATGGTAATTTTGTAAATACTAGGTTATTCAACTAAGACGATTTTAGAAACTACTATTCTTAGACGATTTCAGGAAGACCGTCTTAGAAGGTTGTCATTCTAAGACGGTTTTGTAAAAATCGTCTTGGAAGTGAATGTGTTTTTATAATTGTGTCTCCCTCTACTCGCTTATTAACGTTTCTATCACTCTCCCTTGCTCTCACTTCTCTGACTCCCTTTAACTCTACAGTATAGGCTAGGTCAATTCCAGTATAGCCTTCCACCCTCCACCCTCCTCCACTCGCCACCTCCCTTTGCCCTGTTGGTCCCCCAATGAAACCCTCTTCATCATTGACGCCTACCGCGATATGTCCAGACAGTGTGTCTCCACCCATAAACAACCTCAACACCACCCACTGGTAGGAGGTCGTCGATTTTGTCAATTTCATCGATTTCGTCTTTAGGGAAAAAGGTATCATTTTGATGGAAGTGCGTAAAGATCTCGACCACGGAGTCAATTATATTAGAATTAGGGTTTGGGGATTTTTAGAGCCATGTGTAGAGGAGTAAGAAGAGGAGACGGAAGGAGGAGGCGGGAGAAGATTGGAGAAGGGTGAGGAGCAGCTTTGCTTGGGGTTCTGCCATGTGGAGGGAGGATTGGGAATTTACTAGGGTTTGAAGGTGTTGCTGTTGCTGGGATTTGAGAGAGTCTCAGAGTGCGGTCCATGCTTGAACGATGCCTCACGCGGTGGTTTTGTGGTGGCTGCAGCGGCGAACAGCAATTGCATGTAAGTCTTGTTGGAACTCCAAAATTGAGTGAATTATCTATTTTTATTCTTGGCCACACAGAGATTTTGTAGTTGACAAACTTTTATTGGTGTGTCCTCAGTTTGATCCAAAGTCTTGTGGAAGCTTGATGAAAGCATATGAAACAGTTGTTTCACAACTTGAGGAGATGCGCAAGATGAAAACCGAAAGGAAGAAGCAGTTTTCAGAAGTCTTATATCACTTGAAGAATATTTCTAGTGAGCTTTATGGCTCCATGGTGGCTAATGCATATTTAGAAGAGAACAACATGTCTTTGAAGACTAGAGGAGTTATGGAAGTAGTTACTTCAATTACAAAATGAAAAGGTGATTTCTGTCTTTCATCCTATATTATTTTTTGTCTAAACTTTTGGTATACAAAAATGAATATTGTTCATGATGTGTTCAGGAATGGTGCAATGTAGTGTGACTTGTTGTTAATGCTTGAGTAGATACAGATGAAAAATTGATATTTTGTTTTCTTCTAGACATATTCTTACAATCTTACCCTAAGAAAGAATAACTTCCATAGGTTAATATCTCTATTTTTTTTTTGAGTAATTGCAGGCCCGTCTACTGAAGCAGTCTTGGTGATGTAAAGGTCTCTTAAGTAGATTATTTGATGTAAAACACATCTAATTGGTTTTTATCATAAACAAATCATCAAGTCAATGGTTAGACACCAAATCATAATCATTCAATTGGGTAGAAATTAAATTGATCAGTGGGTAAAGTTTGAAAATGTTGTATATTCACAATAGACAAAATGCTGGACTAGTTTTGATGTATGTGATGAAAGGAATACCTTTAAAATGGAATGCAGTTGCAAAGGTGACCTGAGATTGGTGCATGAAGAATGTTTAATTAAATGGTTTAGCACAAAAAGAGATAAGAAATGTGATGTTTGTAGGCAAGAGGTTCAGAATTTACCTATAACTTTGCTTCGTGTGACTAGCTCTATATATTAGACCAAACATACAGCTACAAGGTTAGCAAAACCTACATCCAGAGTCAATAAGGTGATTTGAAAACCAATTTCTCAAATTAAGTCATCCATTATTTTCCATTCTTTACCATGGACACTTTAGGTGTCTTTAACCAAGCCTAATGGCATTGTGTCATTCATGTAGCCTACCTCACATAGTGGGATAAGATTTTTGTTGTTGTTGTTGTACCATGGACATTTAAGATATAACTGATTATACACTACTACAGGCAAGGCATTTAACGACGATTCTAAATCACATACGACGATGGTTGTAGAACCATCGTTGTTGCGTGTCATTGAAAAGCAAACCTTTCGACGACGGTTCAAAAAACCGTCTTCGTGAAATTTTTTTTATTGAACATCTACGAAGACGGCTTTCCACTAAAACCCGTCTTTGTATATATGATTTTCTTTTCTTTTTTTTGGACACCTATGAAGACGGTTTTTAGTGAAAATCGTCTTTGTATGTCGATATACAAAGACGGTTTTGGCTAAAAATCGTCTTTGTTGTTCCTGTAATTTTTTTTTTCAAAATTGTTTTCTATATTATATACTACCAAATGAATAATGGACTTAACTGAATTTACACTTACGAAAAAACACCACATTGAAGAATTTTTTTTCTATAAAATAAATAACAAACCAAATTGTTAGTACACTAAAATTTGGAATTCGGCTTAGTACTGTAAAATGCCGTTAAACACAGAATTATGTCAAATACCATGGAACATTATATTAAAAAGTTAAGCTACAATATCAGTTAAATATACACCCAAATGACAGAAAGCACAAGTGTTACAACAATAAATTACTAATTGCAGTTTTGAGTCTAGCATCCACTTTAAATAATCCACACAGGGTTTCCATGAACTATATTTAAGACACCCCCAGGCAAATCAGATTCCATGGCCAACTCTGCAAGCATTACATAGGCACCTGGAAAAATGTCAATGTCAGATAAGAAACATCTGGTGTTGTAATTTGCAAGTAACCAACAAAGATGAATCAAAATAGGTTGTTTTTGGTATCCACAACTTTACTAAAATTTATCAAAATTTAAAACATACTAAAATGGTTGAAGATCACGATTTTATATAAATTGCATTGTTTTGAAAATTAAATTTAAAATCATATCGATCAAATTAGTAAAAAGTAATCAAAAGTTGTACAACACTAGTAAATAAATTTATCTCCCGAGCTTCCCTTGCTCTACCCTACGAGCATTTTCTTACAAATGAAGCTCAAAAAAGCTATAACATTTTAGTCTTTTCAGAAAAATACTGAAGAACTAAATAAGGGAAATGATAGTCATGCAATTAATAGTGCAACACAATGGGTCTGTTTGGGTAAGCTTCTCTAGAAGCACTTCTAGAAGAAGAAAATAAGAGCAAAAAGATGATATGAGTTTTTCCATAAGTAAAAATAAGCTCTCAATTAGCTAATTTGTAGAAGCTCATCAATGTAGCTTCTCTAAAAGATGAGATGACATCCACAAATTAGTTAATGTAATATTTATTTTAGCTTATGGAAAAGCTTATTTCATTTTTTTCTTCTTATTTTTTTCTTCTAGAAGTGCTTCTAGAGAAGCTAACATCCAAATAGGCGCAATATACTGTACCTTTGAATTGATCATATCGTTGGATTTGACACATTAATGCAAAGGTACACTGGCTTGCAAATGATGCAATTTAATGTATTTTGTACTTTTATGATGAAAGGTGGATACCTGCACACACAAAAAAATGGATAAAATTGAGCTAATTTTGTTATTTAACACAAATATAATAATTTCCTTCATCTATTGATGGGCCTGGAAGAAAACATGTACAGTGAAGCAAAGGACAGCTGACCAACATAATATGCAAAATGTAGTGATAAAATGAATATGAAAAACTCATCCTTTGATTTATGATTTGAAGAAATTCCTATCAAGATATCTAAATATGAAACTTCAGAAGAAAATATTGCCTCTTGTTCAATCTATTGTAAATTCCTATCAACATCAAATCACGTGCCTATTTCTCTTAAGTTCAAGTATCAATCTACTTTTCTCTATAATTGTTTTATA
>CM023950.1:13852733-13865961 GCA_013407115.1 Glycine latifolia
ATCACTCATCTCGGCTTGCAAACAGCCGACCTCCACACTTCTCAGGATTAACTTGAACATTCTATTCTTCTCCATCTGCACTCAGGCTATCAGTCGTCCTTGCTTTTCTTTCAAGAGGAGAACTCGGTCTGTCATGATAACCGAGTAGCCTTTCTCCATCAGTTGTCCCACACTAAGAATATTACTTTTGAGTTTAGGCACGTAATACACATCTTGAATGCGCCCAACTTGTCCATCTTTTTGCAAGAAACTAATCGTACCTTGGCCTTTTACACCGACCTTTGAAGCGTCTCCAAAGGAAACATGTCCGGCTTCTGTTTGCTTTAGACTACTGAACAAATGCTTGTACCCACACATATGATTGCTTGCTCCAGTGTCTATAAACCACTCCATCTCGGATGCATGGTTGACTTCACCTCCAGCCATCATCAGAACTCCTCCGTCTTTTACTTCTTCTGCAGCATAATTCACAGTTTCATTCGTTCTTCTTTCACCTCGGCAATCCTTCGCAAAATGACCAACTCGGCCACAGTTGTAGCATCTATCCGAGTTGCAATCTCTTGAATAGTGTCCATACTTTCCACATTTAAAACATTCTACATTTGAATGTCGGCCTCTTCCACGTCCTCGGCCTCCTCGCCAATTCTGCTAACTTGATTTAGCCTGCTCCTTATTCCATCCTTCTTGACCTCGGCCTCTACCTCCTCGGTCATATCCACGTCCACCTCGGCCACGTCCTCTACCTCAGAAATTTTGAGAATAGAGTGCTTTCTCGTCCTTGACTGAAACTTTTGTCTGGAGTGCTTGCTCCAGTGACTCTTCTTTCTTCTTTTTCTTTCTTTGTTCATGTGCCTCCAACGAACCTGCAAGTTAGTCAACGGTGAACATTGCTAGGTCCTTTGACTCCTCAATCGCACATACGACATTCTCGAAGTCATCAGTGAGAGACCTCAGAATTTTCTCCACCACTTTGGTATCGGGCTGCACCTCTCCGCTTCTCTTTAGTTGATTCACTACGGTCTGGACCCGAGTAATGAAATCGGATACCCTTTCTCCTTCCTTCATCTTCATTCCTTCCAACTCTCCACAGAGAGTTTGAAGTCTGACTTGCCTGACTCGATCAGCTCCCTTGTAGACATTTGCAAGAATGTCCCACGCCTCCTTTGATGTTGTTGCGCCAACAATTTTCTCAAATCCGGAATCATCAACTGCCCGTAACATCATATACAACGCTCCTTTATCTTTCAATCGCATCTCTTTCAACGTTTTGTTCTGCGCCGCCGTGTATCCTGTCATGGATGGTGGTTCTTCAAAACCATCATGGACAACCTCCCAACTATCATTAGCTCCCAACAGAGCTTTCATCTGGATACTCCAGTTCTCATAGTTAGCCTTTGTAAGGCGGGATAATGGCAAACTACTACTTGGACCACTCTCCATTCTCTCAAGCTCTGATACCAATTTGATATCACTAATTTGATATCTCACAGGCCCTCTTTCTATCACACACACACACTGGTGCACTCACACAAACACAAACACAAACACAAACACACAAATTTTACTGGGGGCGAAAACTCTCTTTCTATTGCTAATAGTCTGCCAAAGCCACACAGATCCCTTTACATCATATGCTATTTATAAGCAACGAAATTAAACCTAAACCTAAAATAATTCAAATTCAAATCTAAATAATATCTTTCCTAATATTTTTCTATAATATCTCTCTCCATATCTTATCTTTCCTCATATCTTTTCTACTCATATCTTTTCACATATTGCTCCTTTTAAAATTCAAACTACATAAACAATATTTATTTAAATGTTTATCCTAACACATTTGCCTTTACCTTGGGCCTCCTAACTTGTATTTTTGCAGTCATCCTGGGTATAACCTCTGAAACAGAACTTTATATTTTTGTTAAAAAATGTTTTTTTCTTTGAATTTTAATTGAATGTTTACTTATGTTATTTGCAGCAATTAAAGAGTATATATGGACATATGCCACTCTTGAGTTTGCACTTGTGGCTTTAACCGTGCATCTATTTTATACTATGGTGAGTACGAATGTAGAGATTTCTTGTTCATTATTTTAGGATTGATGCTAGATGAATCAAAGGCATAATAATGACTATTACTTCAAGATTTTCATATTAATAACCGCCATGATTAATCTGTTACTTCTGCCTCCTTGGTTGCAAGTTACAACTTTGAATTAATCTGGTGCTTCATGCATTATCCTTTGTGCTCTTCTGGAATAGAAGTGTTAAGATGTCCTCCTTGGTTGCAAGTTACAACTTTGAATTTACTGAGTCTAAAATACTTTCAATTGACTCCGTTATTTACGTGAGTTTTGTTGTCTTTGACTACAGTCTTGGTTCTGTTCTTCCCTTTCAACTAAATTGAATTTGCTTGCCTCAATTGTATTGCAGTTTGCAGTATTTATTATGTAATTAACTGGATGAGTTTTACTCCTTGCAGCTTGAGAAGGAAGTTGAAAGGCTTCAAGTACTTAAATCAACCAAAATGAAAGAACTTTTACGGAAAAAGAAGTTGGAGTTAGAGGAAATATGCAGAAAAACACATCTGACTACACAAACAGTTTTTCAAAGCCAACATTCACTTGAGCTTCTAGACTATCGTAAGATTTTCCATAAGTTTTTGAAGATTGCTGTTAATTAAATCATTCTTTATTTATTGTATAATGATTCCACAGTATGTGCAATCTTAATTTAAAGCCTTTAAGGATGCATGTTAACTAACCAAGGCATTGGCCAGTCACAAGATCGTCTGGTGATAAATAGTCATGACCAGAAGAACAATGATATGGCTATTAATTAAAATTTCTTCCATTCTGTCATATGTTATTCATAGGATTGCTTTAATTTTTTTTATTTCTTAAGTATTTTACCAGTTTGTAGTTGTTTGACAAAATGTGTCATGCATGTCACTAGTTGTTCTATCATCCATTTGATAGAGTCATGCACAGTGCATGTTATATCAAAAGGAAAAGTTCAGAATATTCGACCTGCAGATCATTCTCAAAATATTAGTAAGGCACTATCAAAATCTTTAAAAGGTATCAGGGGAAGTTTTCGGTCTGAAGATTTAAACAGGTGCGTCCACAAGTTTTACACTTAGAACTTCCACATTCCGTTCAACTATTGTGTTCAATATATTTTACAATTTGATGCTGGAAAAGAAAATGTTGATGAATTATCTAGTTGTTATCTTGGACTTGTGCATTCAAATTCGTAACAATACTTTTCCAAGTTATCTGCAAACCTTAATTGTTTACTACAATTCCATTAGCTAACATAAATATATTGAATTATTAAAAGTCAAATATAAATTACCCGCTTGTGTCTTGGTAGAATTTATTATATAAATTTCATTATTTTTCTTAAAAATATTTCTTATTTATAACTTATAAAACTGTAATTATTTTGAAATATCTCTATAAATTGAAAATAAGCTTACTATATTTTTATTACACATTGTTGATAGTTAAACTCTTAGATTCTACGCAAGTGAATCGATTACTATTATCAAATTAATATAGACAAAGGAGAATAGTCATGAGTGCTCTGGTTCTTACAAGATGCTGTTGCATTTTTTATGCTATTATGTATACAGAAAATCGGACAAGTATGTGTTCCACGAAAGAGAAATGATATCTTGCATTTTAGTCCATGTCCTTTTACTGTTAGTGTTTTGTATTTTTTTTTTCTGCATTTGAAAAATATATAATTATATTCATTTCAGGTGGCTATTTTGACGGAGTTACTTCCTTGACTTTTGGTGTTGACATTCAAAGAATTCGGTGGCTGGGCATTTTACAGGTAACTTCATCCATATTCCATTACATAATCTCTTGTAATTTCTTCACTAGTTTTCATATGACTCTACCTCATAACCGATGGTTCATATTGGTATGACAAATGCCTTGACTTTAACTGACTAAATGCTCTTGGTCCATGATAAGTGTCATATTTTAGTTAAATTCAAGCTCACAATGCTGACACTTATCTTTTGATCTCAATAAATTTGTTTATAAACTTTCCCTAAAACCTAGTTGATTTGTATTTAGTACTTATGTAAATGTTGTTTTTCACATTTTGGAAGATTATTCCAATCATATTTGGTATTTTGATAGGTTTCAATGGTATCCGAAGCATCTAAGCAAGTAAGACAAGCACAAAAGGGCAAAAAGGTCAATAGAGGAAATTTTTGCAAGCAACATGGCCCAAAACTCGCATGGGCTAATGACTTTTCTTCACCATTAAGAGTTAACTTGCCCAGGCTAGTATTCTATGTGTATTTGGCTCGCCCAGGCGAGTGGCATTCTTCATCATTAAGGCTTTAACTCGCCCAGGTGAGTGGAGGTAGTATATTTTGCTCGCCCAGGCGAGTGAAGGTTCCAGAAAAAGCTATTAACTCGCCCAGGCGAGTGAACCAAGGCCAAATTGCTCGCCTGGGCGAGTGAGCTTAAGCAGGTGACCAAATCCTATAAATAGGCATGCAAGGTGAAGATGGAAGCATAATTTTGGAGGGAGAGAAGTGAGAAACACTTAGGGTTTAGAGAGAGGTGAGAGAAGAGAGAAAAGGAGTGGAAACTCTGCAGGAACGGACCGAGGATCACTACCTTCGTCATGTTTTTTGTTGATCTCTTGATCTACACCATGATTGGTTAGTTTCTCTTAAGGATTGGATGTAACCTTCTTACCTTTATGTATTTCTTTTGATATTTGATATATGTATGAATCTTTTCTACTCATTCTGGTGATTTCATTATGTTCTTAATGCTTGATTCTACTTGATCACTAGTTTCATGAAATTGGATTCTAAGTATAACTGGAAAGTACTCTTAGGATTTGAACTGAATGATTTTACTTTTTACGTTACGTTGCTAGGAATAGAGCATAACGTTTAGATTGCAAATAGCACACGATTTATGATTGTAATGCTGGGTTATTTACTTCGTATGGGAGGGATCGATATTTGATAAATATCCTTAGAATTCTCGATTGTGAGAGATCGATTCGGGGTGAATTAATGTGTGCATCAGTAATGATGGAAAATGATTTATACATGGTAATATTAATTGAATACTGAGAGTATGAAAGATGAAATCCAATCCTACGTTCTTTTCAATTAATTTCATTTTATTAGTTTCCGTACTTTTTAGTTATTTTCCATTATTTTCACAAAACACATAAAATTTCGCTCATACTCGTTGTACATAACTATTAAACTGTTACTTTTATTTAAATTAACTGAGTAACTCAAGTCCCTGTGGAGACGATCTTTTATAAATTCTGTAACTTACAACGACAAATTGGTAGGCTTGTCAAAAGTCTAACAAGTTTCCGGCCAGGGACTTGAGTCGCTTACTCCGTTCTTTTAGATTTAATTTTCAGTTTAGTAGGACATTTTCTTTACTTTTGTTATTTGTTTTATTTTTGTATATATTCTCTTTTGTTATGTGTTATTTTTACTAACCTCAGTACTTGCGGGTTGTTGTAGTTTGTTCTTTTTTCTATATTTGTGAGATAAATTTCCTGCAAATAAAATGCTATTTGATCTAGAAATTACCTAGACTAAAAGAAAGAAACAGGAAGAAAAAGAAACAACCAACCAATAAGTCACCGAGTGAATCTTCTATATAATTCTCCTTTAAAAAGCCACTTGTAAATTGATATTTTGACTAATAGAGGAGGAGAAGAAAATGGACCACCAAGGAGGACTCTTGGTTACTATGCTTATCAACAAGGACCAAAGCATTACAACAGTATAGTCATTCACTCTTTCAACAACAAGGTTGTGGAATTGAAGCCAGCATTGCTCAGTCTGATTAGCTCACACCTTTTTGCTGGTATGGATCATGAGGATCCATACACACATTTGTCTACCTTTATGGAACTATGCAGTACCATGTGTGTAACGACTCGGATTATAAGTTGCTAATCTGGATGCTTGACATGTGTATTATATATTAATTAAATTACATATGTTATATTGATTGATAAATTGTTTTATTTATAACTTGCTGTTTGGGTGCTTTTGTCTTGGTATGCGTGCTTCATGGGTATTGGACGTAAGTCAACTTTGTTGTGCTATGGTTGTTGGTTATGCACGTTAAGAGGACGTGTTGTATCAGCTGTGCTTATAAGTAGCAGGGTAGCACAGCAACAAGCTTACTCTTCCTCTTTCTACCCTTGCGTTTCCTCTGTTCTCTCTCTCTCTAACTCACCTAGAAACCTCTTGTTCCTAACCCCTACTTTGTTATCTCTAACCTACGAGAGCCACCGTAGCTGCTGTGGAAATCTCGACACTGAGAAGCGCTTTGTGGTTGGAGCTGAAGCATAGGACAAACACACTGTGAAGTTTGTGAACTGACTCCTAGTTAGGTAAGGGGAGTTTATTGTGTTTCTTAACAGCTTTAGGTACCACAGTTTGGGGGCCAGGGAGTCCAGCCGTGATGGTAACTACATGTCCCTGATGCGTGTGATGGTCTTCCCAGAAAAGCTACGTCTTTTATGAAGGGGATGTGGTATGCCTTGAATCTGTTGAATGTTGTTTTGTGTTGATGTTTGGTGCTCTTGGGGGAGGGAGTAAATGTTTTAAGAATTCCCCGTGCATGTGTGTAAAGTTGGCTCTTTGATGCTGAAAGGCTTCTAAGACACTTGTGGAAGTGTTTGTGAAGGTGATGAGTGCCCAGATAGGTTGGCCGAGTTACATATATATGTGTCACCCTTGTTTGTTATGTTGGCTACCGAGATGAATTGGTCGAGTTACATATATACGTGTCACCCTTGTTTGTGATGTTGGCTACCGAGATGGGTTGGCCGAGTTACATATATATGTGTCGCCCTTGTTTGTGATGTTGGCTGCCGAGATGGGTTGGCTGAGTTACATATATATGTGTCACCCTTGTTTGTGATGTCAGCTACCGAGATGGGTTGGCGAGTTACATATATACGTGTCACCCTTGTTTGTGATGTCGGCTACCGAGATGGATTGGCTGAGTTACATATATATTTGTTAACTTGTTTGTGATGTCGGTTGTTGAGATGGGTTGGCCGAGTTACATATATATGTGTCACCCTTGTTTGTGATGTCGGCTACTGAGATAGGCTGGCCAAGTTACATATATATGTGTCACCCTTGTTTGTGATGTTGGCTGTCGAGATGGGTTGACCAAGTTACATATATATGTGTTACCCTTGTTTGTGATGTCAGCTGCCGAGATACTTGTTGTGATTCATTTTCATCCTTGTAAGTTCTTTGTTTCTACCCTCTTTATACTTGTTGGCTTACTCTCCATTGCCCCTTTTTTCTCTTAGTTTTAGCCTAAATATCATTTTCTTATCCACCCTTTACCCAAGCCATACATTACAAGCCTATAAAGTCCTTTTGATCTTTTGATGCATGTGTATTTCAAGTTGAATGAATTATAGTCTTGTCAAAATTTGGATGTGCTAGTTACATGTGGTGTTTAAGTGTAAACATAAACCTATACACATTAGAAGAGGTTGAGTGTTGCTCTTTGAAAGAGATTTCTATCACCTTGAATCATTCTTAATTTTAACTTGACTACTTTTTCACTTTGCAATTTGTGATTATGTGTTCATGGATTGTTTGAAACCTTAATATCATTCTTCCATTTTTCATCTTTCTCACTTTTGTGCATTGTTAGGATCCATTGAAAAATGTTTATGCCTTGTTCTTACCTTTCTTTTAGTTTGTGGTTTACTTTAGTTTGAATTTTTCTCTTAGTCTTTCTTTTTAGTTTTGCCCAGGAGTGCAAATGTTTAAGTGTGGGGCATTTTGATGGAGTGTCTTTAGTTAAATATTTTTCTATCATTTTTAGCTTATTTGAATTTTCTTTTTTATTTCCCATTCTAATTCAGTTTTTGTCTTAGGCAAGTTAGTGGGCTTAATTGTTAATTGTTGCGTATTTTTGGATTTTATGCTCACTTGACGTATCTTCCTTGTATAGGACCTACAAAGCGCTATGGAACTTCGAATTCAGAGTTCTTGTAGTCCTTGGAAAGATAACGAAAAGATCTAAAGGTTTTCCAGAAATAAGCCGAGGTCGATTCTACCATTTGGAGGGTCATTTTAGGCTTTGAAGTCATAACCACTGCACTTATATTTTGGCCTGCGAGTTGGACTTTTATTGGTGTAAATAGCCTAAATAGTTAGAGTTGATGGGTTGTTCATGGCCCATTCTTTTCTTTAGACTTAGTCACTATATATTAGTGACATTAGGAGGAATTATGACTTTACATTTCATTTTGCAAAAATAGTTTTACATTTCTCTTTTTAAGTTTTTAGAATCAAAACCCTTTCTCTTATTTTCTCTCAATTGTTCTTCCTTGTTCTTCATTTTCGTTTTCCCTTCTTCCATTTTCGTGCACTTATTTCATAGGGCTTTCATTGATGATGATCATGGAAGGCTAAATAATCAATCAATCCAAGGATCCAACCCAAGCAAGAGAAGAATTTGAGTTCTAGTTTGGTATTTCGAATTCTGTGTGAATGTTCAATTTCTTCTTCAATTGCTATTCTGTTTTCATGATTATGAATGCGTTTAGGATTGAAAGCGGATTAGGTTATGGATTCATTTCCTAATTTCGAATATAAATCACAGATTAATTGGATGATATTTCAATTAGGGTTGTGGTTTCAATTAATTTAGGGGTTAATTCGATTGAACTGCTTCTAATGAAATTGAATGAACTTTCACAATAGGATAAATTTCTGAGAACGATGATGATTCGAATAGCTTGGTTTGATGAATTGGATTGATGCTTTTTAATCTATTTTACATTACTTGTTATCAATTCTGTTAGTTTCTGCAATTTTCATTTATTGCATGCAAACTGTTTGATAAAAATCCCCCCATTATTTACTAGTCAATTGAAGTTGGAATCATATTGATTGTGTCTCTGAGTCGACCTAGGTTAATCCTGTGCTACAGAATTAGTGTAGTTTAATTGTTTTGAAGTGATGCAACAAACACTTATCAGGCTTCAGTAGACCAAGTTCCCTTACACCCTTGTGTGGGCGGTAGCCGTGAGATGCCGGGACTGGGTGGTGGTAAACCTTGCGAGGACCACGGTCAGTGCATCATTGTAACCGTGAGATGTCGAGACTGGGTGGTGGTAAACCTTGCATGGACCACGGTCAGTGCATCATTGTAACCGTGAGATGACGGGACTGGGTGGTGGTAAACCTTGCGAGGACCACGGTCAGTGCATCATTGTAACCGTTAGATGTTGGGACTGGGTGGTGGTAAACCTTGCGAGGACCACGATCAGTGCATTGTTGGGCCCTTGTGTGGGCGGTATGTTACATAGGGGGTGTATGACGTATTACCCTTACGAGGAAGGATTGTGTTCCTAGTTGGGTCATAAATTGATGGTGCCTACGTAACATACGACATTTGCATGGTGGAAATGGGGTTGATGATTGGCTGTAGGGTACAGAGGTACTGGGGGGCCACGTCTGTTGGAAACTCTTTTTGACACCCATTGGCTGATCACCATGGGGGGTGATTCATATGCACAACAGAGTGACCCTGACAAGCTACTGCATCATCTGACCACAGGGATGGCCCATTTCCAGGATGGTACCACATTGCATAATGAGAATTGAGTTAGGAGCATGCATCATGCTAGATTTTGAGTTGATTTATAAAATGGTTGTGGATGTCCTCATATGTTGGTGTTTGATGGATGCTTGGAATGTTGTATTGATATGTTGATGGTCGTGTTGCTTCTTGACCGGGTTGTGCTCCTTTCCTGTTGTATTTATTGTTGTTATTTTATATGATAAACTCACCTTTGCCTTGTTGTACCTTGTGAATTGGTACCTGTAATGATCGTGAACCGGGTTTGTGTGAGCAGATGGACAGCAGTAGGTGCTTTCGGGGGAAGGCCGGGTTGTTTGGAGCCGCCATGTTTTGTCGGGACGTCAATGGACCTGATCTGGGGCAGGAGTTTCATTTTGCTAAATGCATCCCTTTGATTTAATGGATGCACTCCTTGTTTTGCTAATCACACCCCTGACTTCTATTTCTCTTTTACTTCTATTTTCACTGTAAAATACTTGATGAATATTCTTTTGAGACATAATCTTTGTACTTGTAATTAAATTGTGTTTTGTAAGTGCGTACATATATTTGCAATGTTTTATAAGTACCTTGATCTACGTATATATTCTATGATGATGGTTGTTATATGCTCGCAACAAATTTACCACCATTTTCACAAGTAACCAAAGGAGTGTTCTTTTTATTGAAATGAATTTAAATCATGGTCATGTGTTAGTAATATAGTAGCGATGTGGCGGGTTGTTACAATGTGAGCTTCTAATAAAGATGTTGAAGCTATCTACCTCAGCTTTTCCATTCTCTTTGACAGGTAAGGCAAAGACTTGGCTCCAGTCCCATCCAAACAAAAGTCTCAACACTTGGGAAGAAGTGGAGGAAAAATTCATTACAAGATTATTTCCTCCATCCAGATTCATAAGCGCAAAATCATCCATTGCTACTTTTTCTCAAGGTTTTGATGAATCTCTTTGTGAAACATGGGAGAGATTCAAATCTTTGCTACGAAGGTGCCCCAACCACAATTTTGATGATACTGTGCAACTACATATTTTCTACAGTGGTTTGAAGCCTCAAACAAAGATGATTCTTGATGCCTCAGTTGGAGGTACGATGATGTCAAAGAGCCTGGAGGAAGCAATTGTAATCATTGACTCCATAGCAGCCAGTGATTACCAGTCTCACCATGATAGATCTCTGATTCAAAGGAAAGTTATGATGGAGCTGGATACTCATAATGCAATTCTAGCTCAAAATAAACTCTTGACTCAACAATTAGAGGCCTTAACAAAATAGATAGGCCAAGTTCCTCAACAATTCAGCAAGCACCTGATGAATGTCAACAAGAGGAGGTCCATTATTTGCAGAATCAGACAAGACCTCAACAGAACTTTCAAGGAAATTACCAAGGCTACATAGGTGGTCCAGGTTCAAATCAGCCTTATGGCTGGAGGCAACAAAATGATAATACATATTATGGTCCCACTAACTCTTCTTTTGCAAGTCCCTCTAACAACTCTTATGTAGGTTTTTCAAATATGGGTCCACCACAACAAGCTCAGCCTAATAGAATTTCAAAAATGGAAGATACTCTAACTCAGTTTATGCAGATGTCCATCACAAATCAAAAGAATATTGAGGCTTCCATTAAAAATCTTGAAGTTTAGGTTGGACAACTTGCAAAACAACTATCTGAGCATAAAAGTGGACCTTTTTCAGCAAGCACACAAGTTAACCCAAAGGAACCAAGGGAGTGTTTTAGAGTGGATGTCTTGGATGAAGTAATTTTTTACTCCAAGAGGTCAATTCAAAGAAAAGATTGTTCAGAGAAAACATAGACAGAAGCATTTGAGGAGATGAGTGAATGTGAAGAAAATGAAAAATCAGATTGTCTCCAACAACTAGATGTTTTCAAAGAAATTCCTTACCAATAATCTCTCTATGAAGAATTATCAGAGGAAAAGAAGAATCAAGAATCAAAGATGGAGGTAAACGTAGTACCTCAGCAATTGAATTATGTTTTTCTTGCAGGTGATTCAAAGACACCAGTTACTAATGATTTAAGTCTTTTCGAAAAAGAAAAGATACTGGTGAAAATTATAAAGGGAAACATAGAAGCCATTGGCTCTCCATTATTGTCCAATTGCTGGAAGCCTGAGCCATAACAAAGGCGTCCAGCTAAAAAGACGTTAAAGAAGCGCTCCTGCGAGGCAACCCAGTGTTTTTAAGCTTTGTTTTAATTTGTTTTATGTTTTTGAATTGTATTTCTTAACTTTACTTTTGAATTTTATGTCTTATGTTTTTAAACATATCATCTGTTTTGTTAGAGCTACCATTTCAAAGGTTGGTGACAGGTCTATTTTTAGGAGGAAGCAAAGCAGATGAGGATAAAGACATAGTAGATCCTACTGATTATCTCAATGGAGGAGACTAAGCTCCTCAAAACCATGATCTTCAAAAATCTGTGACATAGTCTTTATGTTTATTTACTGCTTTGTATTAAATTTAGTACTTTATTTTCTCATTTACTTTTTTATTAGATAATTGCATGCGTTTATGATTTTTATATGCAACTCCGATGGCGTACATAGAGGGTTACCTCTTTTTGGAAGTACACATTTTTGATAAATTTTTGTTTTAATAGTATAGAATATGTTTAAAGCTTTTTTGGGACTTAAAAAGACAAATATTTCTGGAACATAACATGTTTTGAAAAGAATCAACAGATTTGAAAACTGCTTTTTAGATTAGAAAACAAAATTTATTTTTGAAAACCTTGAGAAAGAAAAACAAAGGAATGACTTTCTCAAATACCAAAAGAAGGTAGATATTCTTACATGGATTTAATAATGAAAAACTTTTGAAAACACTAATTTGACTTAAAACATGAAAACAGACCTTAATCTTAAGTGACTGAGTGCACCCACATAAATTGTATTGAGTGTCCTCATTGATATGATCTATAGTTGATTTTGAATGAATTTCTAATTGTCATATGTCATGACATATGATGTATGGATATGATTTAGGCCTTCTTTCTTCTTGAACATTTTAAAGCCACTGGCTAAAAAGCTACCCCAATATATGATGATTTCCCACTTGCTAGACCTTTTGAACCTAAACACTTATGATTTTATTGGAACACTAACCTAGGTTAAGAATTTCCTACCTTACCTTAGGTTAGGAGAGCAAAAGGGATTTTGTTAGAAAATTTTATCATTTGGATGGCTAATGTGATAAAAAAATGTTTTGTTTTAAAATGTGGTTGAAAAGAAAAAGAAAAAGAAAAAGGAAAACAAATTCCTTGTGTTTTAAATTGTACAAAGTATTGTAAATTCTATAAAGTTGGTGATTGAGAGGTTGATATGAGAAACATTGATAAACTTGGTAGAAAGAGAAAAGAAATGGGAAGTGATAATAGCTTATATTATCTTTGTTTGCTCTCCTATTCTCAAGGTAACTTTGAATATCCAGAAAAACCAATATTCCTTTTCAAGCCAGGCCCAACCCTAAAAAGTACTAAAGATCTATGATAAATATGTATTTTGATTTGATGGTAAATGAACTGCAAAATTGATCTATGACATATCAGTGTTGGAATTGAGAAAAAA
>CM023950.1:13873074-13908649 GCA_013407115.1 Glycine latifolia
TCCGCGTGGGATCTGGCGCCAGCCGCGCCACAGGGAGGGTCCTTACACTTTGCCTCCCCAGCTGTCAGGGCTGCATGATGTTTTCCACGTGTCACAGCTGAGGAGATATGTGGCAGACCCATCACATGTGGTGGAGCCCGATACCGTTCAGATTAGGGAGAATCTGACTTGTCCTACACGACCCATGCAGATTCTGGACAGGATGGAGAAGAAGATTCGGAGTAGGACCATTCCCATAGTCAAGGTACAATGGGAAGGGAGAACACCTGAGGAGGCGACTTGGGAGCGGGAGCAGGAGCTTTTGCAGCGGTACTCCGAGTTGCTTGACAGGTATAGACTTGAATTTTGCAGTCAAAATTCTTAAAAAGGGGGGTTGAATATAATAACCTTGATTTGTAAAAAAAAAAAAAATTGCCTATGTGAATAGTGGTGCGATTAGTGTGGGATCCGGAGCCGTTAGTGTGGGAGACGCGCGGTTAGTGCCAGAGATGGTGCGGTTAGCGCCAGAATGCTCTAGAAAGCCATTTCTTGCGCATTCTTGGCGCGATTAGCGTGGGGATGGCGCTGTTAGCGCGGGAACGCGGTCAGAACCCCTATAAAAGGCAATTTTCGTGAAAATGGGCCAAAATCCTTGCTTTCTTCTTCCTCTGAACGCATTCCACCATTGTTGAGCTTGGGAAGCTCCATACCTTGACCAAACTTCATCAAAACACTTCCCTTTCAACATGAAACTTGTAGGGAATCATCTTATGAGCTAGAATCCTTCATCACTTTTTCCTAAAAGCCATCAAACGGAGAGATCGTTTTCTCTAGAGAATTTCACAAAACTCGAGCTCGGCGAGGAAAGGAGGCGATTCTCGGACAGCCAAGCTTGGGGAAGTGGTCCACTAGCCTTCCTTGTCGTTTTTGAGGTAAGAAACTCGAGTTTTACCTTTTGATTTGTGATTTTGTCCTTGGGATGAATAGTGACCCTTTTGAGCTAGAGCTGGAATTAGGCTTGGGTCCTTTAGAGAAGTATGCTTAGAAAGTTGTTGTGATGAAGGATTAGCTTTGAAATATTGATTTTATGGACTTTAGTTTTTGGCCCTAAGAAATGCATGCGTAGGAAGAATGTTGTTAATCGTTGAGTGTTGGCCTGTATAGAGCATTGAGCACTTTGTATTGGCTTATACCGAGTCTTGGGAAGACTCTAGTGCCTTGGTTAGGTCGAGATAGACCGCTGAGGGTCTGGGAGTGGTCTATTGAATTGGTTAGTTCATATAACCTTAAGATAGAAGATTAAGAGGTTTGGACAGAGAGGAATGATGTTTCCTTTCATTTTAACGGTTGAGAACCGTTGTTGTTTTGTTTATGCCTTGTGTGATTGGATTGAATATTGATTGTGCCTGTGTGCCTTTATATAGGGTGTGACACCGAGCGTGTCAGTGGCGTAGACCACGGTTTTGGGGTTGAACCGCAGAGCATAGCTTTACCAAGTAAGTTCTTCGCTCTTGGGGAATGTTTCCCACTGCTTGTGTTCCACCATACTCCGAGGGAGTGATGGTTGCATACATGATGCATGTGCATCGAATTGGTTATTACAGTTTCTCATGATAATATGTATGCATGATTCTATGCCTTGTGTGGATGGTTATCTGTTGAATAGATATTCTGGCCAGTTAGATAGATATGGATCTCCCTAGGAGTAGAGCGTAACTCGTAGTTTGGTTTGCTCACGTAAAGGGTCATGATGATCCCTTAAGATCAAGAGATAGGTGGTCCTGTCGCGGTTGAAGCCTATTCTCGGAGGTGCCATATACGTGCATCCATGTGTAAAGGGGTAGCTCCCGATGGGATGACACAGGTGTGAGTTCCGGTCTCACACTGAGGACTGAGAGTCCCAGATGCTGATGATGATGCATCTTGTGGTGGGCGTAGTACCGTGGATATACATTAGAGCTAGATGATGGCTATGCATTGTTGTGAGGGCCGGGAGGCCTAGTGATTGTGATGCCTTTGATGTTGTGTGTCATGGAAGTGAGCCAGGGAGGAGGAGAAGCCTCCAAGAGCCCTGAGCTTACTGTCATCCCGTGTGGGGATTATGTTTTTGCAGGTGATTCATCTGGCAGAGATGATAGGTCTCAGGGCGGGAGGCCCCAGTAGAGACAGTTCCTGTGTAGCTGCTTGGCAACACTTTGAGAGCTTGGAGGCTCCTTTGTTTTGGATTTGTTATGTATATGGACTTTATATGTTTTGTATGCCCTCGTGTGAGGATGAGATCTTTGAGATCGGGGCATATGGTGCTTATTCTTTTGTATGACCACAGGAGTGGCTCTGTGGATGATGATATATTGTACATAACCAGTTTAAGTTATGTAGTTATGTTTCTCCTGCTATATCTGTTGGATTACTTGGTTATCTGCCTTTATGTTATCTGGATTTGAGGGGCTAGTGGTGGTTATGGCGTTTTATGATTTTGTGGGTAACGTATCGTACATAATGAATCAAGAAATACGGTTTTGTTATCGCTTCCACGGGTTTTTATTAAAGTTAATTATTGCGCTTATCTGATTAAGTAATTATTAATACACTGGATGCATACGGGGTGTTACACTGATTACTTTGCATGGCTTGAAGTTTTTCTTTTAATCTAGTGTACATGTCAAATTCTTCATTGTAGTACACAACCAATGACATTTTGAGTCTTCTTTTGAGCTTTCAAGCTTATCATTTTTTCTGAGTGACTCATGACAATCCTGAGTTTACTTCAATTGTTGTTCTTTATAGAACTTGTCTTTTCTGAATATACTTAAGAAAACTTATTAGTACGCATAAACTCAAAAGGCTTATGATTTGTGGTCAAAAGGTTTGTCATAATTAAAAATAAAACATGATTTACAGGTGGTTGGCTAACATCGGTTATACTAAATTGACACTAAGATTACAAGATAATGTGATTTTGCGAATATTGTGTTTGGGTTTCCCATCGAGTACAAACCAACAAGTTTAAGTAAATATTTCTTTCACAAAAATGTGATTCTCGAATTTTCTTTTCCCACAAAGAAAATTTAAGCATTAAAGTGCTTCTTCGCTCCAAATCTTCAACCCTAATTTCTCATACTCCCAAAGTGTCTCTTGCTCCAACTTCGATTTTCTCCAAACCCTAAGCCTTAAACTTGATCCTCCCTTCTAACCTTCAACCTTGACCAATTTTCCCTCTTTTATTTCTTTTGAATCGCTATTGTACCATTCATTTTGTTTGTCCGTAGGAAGCTCTTCGTTTAGAATAAGCTTTCAACTAAAGGAGCTAAATTGCACCTTCGATTTCTTCTGAAGAAACTTTTGTTCGAAGAAGTTTTTGTCTAAATGCAATACCCCTCTTTGATTGCTAGCAAATACAGTATGCTTAAATCAATTTGCATTTTTCTTATGTCACAATTTGCACCATACAAAATGCACATTTCTCTCTCTTTGCATGTAAAACTTCTAATTGTGAAGCTTCACCATCGCAACTTGCTAAAATTGATTCACCGAATTGTGTTGTGCTTATGGGAAATTAAATGTTGTGCTTCTAATTGCAAAGCCTCGCTTTTAATTTTGTGTCATGCCTATGTGAAATTGAATGTTTGATCGATTTCGCATTTTTGTTTATAATACTTTTATGTTTATACTTGTAGAGTTCGTGTTCATTTTCTCCAACATCTTTGGGTGCTTAGACATGGCACTGTGCAGCAGATTCAATCTCTTGAAATTTGACATAGCGTTGATTGCTTCAAAGGTTTGTTGTTGGAAAATTTTTGTTACTTTCCTTTTTCGGTTTTGTGTAATAGCTCATTGCTCTTTGCTCTCTGCTATCTTTTCACCACATATGATTTTGGTTAACCATAGAAGATTTGGTTATAGTTGTTACTTCAGTTTCTTTGTTCAAAGGGGATTTCTTATAAGTTGTAGTAATTAACCAAAAGAATATTCTCCTTTGATTGTTTCACCTAGTACTGTTGTCTTGTTACACGAAATGAAAAATGTATGAAACTAAGATATTTGT
The DNA here is from genome assembly GCA_013407115.1 of Glycine latifolia. Taxonomy (NCBI): domain Eukaryota; kingdom Viridiplantae; phylum Streptophyta; class Magnoliopsida; order Fabales; family Fabaceae; genus Glycine; species Glycine latifolia. Next base: position 13,877,099 of record CM023950.1, read on the forward strand.
TTGAAATTAATCAAGATAATGTCTAATTAACTTTAGTGAAGACTTCTGATTAAGATCTTTGTTTGCACTCTTTGACTATTGTTAGGATTATGTCATCTAAATTACTCAAGCAACATGGCTCAGGGATATGATTTCTTGCTTTTGAAATCCTTGTAGAATGGTTCATTTGTCAACTTTATGACTTATTCAAGAATTGTTCCAGGGGTCCAATTAGATACTTGGTGGTTTTCTTCATGCAACAACTAGCTTGTGCTTTTCATTTTTGTTTACTATCCAGGTAAACAAACCATTATGTAGCTTAGTGTTTAGATTACTTGTGCCTTTCTATCTAACATTTTTGCAACTTGGTGGTAATCCTATATGCCATAGTAGCTCTCTTTGCAAAGGGAAATTCAAGAGCTTGGATACTCGGATCTGATAAGGAGTTGACAACTGTATTTTATTAAGTATAAACATTATTAAGACTTAGGATAACCTTTTAATTTTCCATGTCCAATTATAAGTTGATAGCTATGTTTTTGTTTTGTGGTGGTATATTTGCAAGAAATATTGGGTTTCATTTGTCATGTCCAATTTAATTTCAGAAATCTTGGACTACCTTTTTTAACATTGGGTTTAATTTTTGGTGCAGTGTGATTGGTAAAATACAATAAATCACACTAGAAGGGGGTTGAATAGTGTATTAGATAAACATTGAACACTTTTTGCAATGGAAATGATTTTATAAATGATTATAAGTCCACAAAAACTATCGTCCAATGAGAAGTTTTATATTTTCACATAAAGCAATGGACTGTCATTCAACAATTTATAAATAGGGTTTTGAAGTAAAACTTTTGTGTAAAGATATGTAAAAAATGAGCCTTTAAAATATTGTCAAACTTAGAGGATAGTAGTAGAAAAACTTAGTTTTATACTAGTTCACTCAACTTGAGCTATGTTCAGTTCTCCTTTACTAACCAATAAATGGTACCACTAATCACAACTGATTACAACAAGTATTCTATCATTTCACTCCTAGCTTACAAGTATTTTCTAGGCCACTAGTAGCACAATCTTTAGACTCACCTTGAATCTAAGAACACCTAAGCATTATTTTGTCACTAAGCCACTCTTGACTTTCACAAACAACAGTTTGTAGAATCAGATTTTAACACCTAGAGAGTGTTTTTACAATGAAGTATGTTTGGATAACTTTACTAAGTAAAGGTTGAACTCTATAAGCATAATGTTTCTCTCTTCTTCTCTTCTAGAACTTTAGTATGGTTTTTTTATCAATCATTCGTTGCTTTTGCGAAGCCTTGATGCATTCTTTATATTGAGAGATGAACATATCAATGTAGGATCTTGAGGATTCAAAATCCGATTGTTGTCAATCTTTAATCCTCTAACTCCAGATGGTGACAAATGATTTTGCCATATGCGTGTCGAGATTGATCTTGAATCAAATTTTTTTGAATTTGTCCCTTAAGCATTCTATATAAAAAAATTTACTTTAATGATAAGTTGTTAAAGTGAGTATTTAACTTCATTTGTGAGTCTTACAATCCGTTAATTTCTCTCCTTCAAAACCTAAAAAAATATTTTATATTCTTGACAAATTTTTAAAAAATGATGTATGTATAAACAATGTTAAATCATGTGTTCTGATGGTAAATTTTATTAAGCAATATTCCTTAACTTAAGTAACTTTTATAAACAATAACTTCAGAGATAACTTAATATTAATTATCTCATACATGTATGAAAAAGGATTGTTGCTCATAAAAGTTGTATATTAAATTTAATATTCTTGCAACAATGAGGGACCTCTCTCACTTGAGTGTCCTCATACACATCCTTATCCTACATACTAGCTTAGTAACCACTAGACTAACGACCTCATGGGTACACATATTAAAAACTTCTTAATATGTGTACCCTAGTAAACATTAATAATTTTGAATTAAAGGTAATAGGTAGATTAATGGATTTTGCATGGAATATTTAACTTATAACATTATTTAAATATCAATTCAACAAACAACAAAACACATTTATATTCTTAAAGTAGTATTAAATAAAGATATTTTAAACTAAATACATTGATATATATCTTACACTTATAAATACTCTTCCATCTGTGTACACTAAATTTAAACATCAATCATTTTGAAACATCAATACTCTATTTTTACCCTAGTTGTAGCTTGGACTTTTATGAAGGAAAATTAATTCCTTAAATCCTTATAGTGAGAACCATCACCCAATAAACCCCCCAAAAGCATCATATTGGATCATCAAGAAATCTTAAACGAATAAAGCATACATGTTTCTGTTGCAACAATGATTTATCTTTAGTCTTCTAGCCTTTAGCCTTTCCTTATGAGCTCTAGTCTTCTCCAGTCAAATCACTCCTTAGAGGATATTCTCTCTAGATGGGAAAGAAAGAAAACTAAATTTGATTTGACCTATTGGGGACCATAACCCTATATCTCTATATATAGTGTTTTTTATATTGTTGGGCCAGTAAGCTTCCATTATACTTAATTGGCCCAACACTGGTATCCACCAATTTATCCCATATTTATTTAGGAATCTATTTGGACATATTTAATTGATCACTTTAATTTATCCAATATATATTAAATGTTGATTTTAAGGGAAGCTGCAAGAAGATTGAAGCAAGGTTGAAGGCTTGATGATGTTTTAGCTTTTTACATGCCCAATCATTTGAAGGCATTTGTAATTTGTCTAAGTGGTTCAAGTAATTTGCCTTGTGATCTTTCATTAGCATGTGCATTCTCATGATCATACATATATGATTTTCAGTCTCAAAGAAATCAAATGGTTTTATAAGAAATTAAGTTCTCAATGGCTAAGTCTTTTAAAAAAAGTAAAACTTACTGCTTTAATCAATTACACAAGCAGTTTAATCGATTAAAGACATTCATACCATTATGGAAAAGTCTTGAAGAACAGTTTAATCGATTACAAGCTTCTTGTAATTGATTACACAATGTTTTATGAAAAACCATGCATCACTGGAATAATCGATTACCTCATTATGTAATCGATTATCTTAATTCGTTTGTCCTGATGCTGTTCTGGTGTAATCGATTATAGTACGGTTTAATCGATTATTTTGTTCATGAAACCATTTCCAGAAAACTGATGAACATTTTAATCGATTATTTAGTTGCTTTAATCGATTACATATGACAATTTAATCGATTACACCAACGGATTAATCGATTATTGTCAGTTAATTCTATTTTTTATAAAACTTTGTGAGTCTATTCTCTATAAATGAATAATAAACGAATTGTTCTATACACATGAGTGATTTACCCAAAAGACAAAAAGCTTTCTAAGAGTTTCAGAAATTGATTTCTGAATGAAAAAAACATTTCTTGTAAGGATCAAGAATTTTGAGTTTTTTGATAAGATGTGTTAAAGAAAAGAAGGTTCTCGAGATAGGGATTCTGAGCTATTATTTTTTACAACCTGGAGAGTGTGGTAATCTCAATTCATTTCATTCATTCATATATGAAAGATTACAGGTTGTGTTTATCTTGAACCTATCTTTTTAGATGTTTTAACATTTTCTGTTGAATTGTGATATATCAATTTGTTTCTTTTCAAGCATACTAGAGTAGAGTTCTCTAGGTTTGGGGTTCTGAGTAGAGTTCTCAGTATCTTGGTGATTTGTATTCTAATAGGGTTTTAGAACTAGTATCTTTGTCTAGTGTTGATAAAGAAAGTCACTTGTGAATTGCTTGTAAAAGATTCTTTGATATAGTAATTACTCTAACCTAGTGTGGGTTGGAAGCAACTGGACGTAGCCTCCAAGGTTGAGAGGTGAACCAGTATAATTGCATTGTCTGTTGTTTAAAATTCTGTATGTTTCATTACATGTCTTTCTGAAATCAAGCATTATTATAAAAGAAACATTTTCTGTCATTGCATTCATAACAAAGTTTGATCTTGGGTGAAGAAAAATTTCTGTATTTGAAAAAGGTGAACTAGTGAGACGATCCAAAGTTTTAATTTCGCAATTTGTTTCAGAAAGTTTTAAATATCCGGTTTGAACCAATTCACCCCTCCTCTTGGTTCATTTGCAGTGTATTCATTGTATTTTCATTAAATAGTATAATACAATTATTAATATAATATGTAGCACATAATAGTGTTAGGAAATTTAATTTCCTAACAGTCTCCTATTTGGGCTTCATATTAACTTGAGATAATTATATCATATATCCTTAATGCGCAACTGTATGCTATTTATCCTTAGATTCCTCCTCAGATACAATATGGTCTATCTCCTATATCAATAAGATATCATGGCGGCTTTTGTCACTGTTAGGTGTAACTAAACCTTCCATGGTCATCACACCAATATATTTAATGACATAGATCAAGTATGGATGAGTGGCATGGAAATTACATGCAATGTGATCCCTACCATGCCTATTTCCAGTTGGTCCTTCTTTAGTCCTTATGAGATCAATCCTTAATTTTCTACATACACAAAGCATAACCTCAAGCACAAAATATATACATTCAGAGGGAAAATAACATCAAAATCTTTATTTTGCAAAAAATAAACATATAAATGTCTTTACATAGAACACCAACATAAAGAACTCCCACTAAACCATAGTTTCATCAAACAAATCAACATCGATATGAGCAATATGCTAGAGAAAGACCTTAGGGACTAAGCCTTTAGTAAGCGGAGCTGCAAGCATGAAATTCATCCATATGTGTTATATGGAAATCTGATCAATCTGAACTCTTTCTTTAACAACCAGAAACTTTATATCGATGTGCTTTGATTTTTAAGAGCTTCTGTTATTGTTGGAGTACAACACTGTTGACTTATTGTCACAGTAAATCTTTAGCGGCCTTTCAACACCGCTTACTATACACAACCCTGTGACAATTTCGCAGCTATACCCCATGGTTGGATGTCTCAAAACAAGCTACAAATTCAGTGGCCATAATAGAGGAAGCTATGAGTGTCTGCTTAACATTCTTCCAAGAAATAGCTCCTCCAGCCAACATGTAGACATAACCTGACGTGGATATTTTACTATATTGGCATCCAACAAAATCAGAGTCAATATACCCGATGATCTCTAATTCATCTGACCTTTGATATGTGAGCTTTTAATCCTTTGTTCTCTTTAAATAATGCATAACCCTTTTAGCTGATTTCCAATGATTCATCCCTGGGTTACTCAAGTATCTACTCAATACTTCCACTATGATTGCTATGTTAGGACGAGGGCAAACTTGAGCATACATTAGATTTCCTACAGCTGATGCATTGGGAATCTTTTCCATTTTCATTGTCTCAACTTTATTCTTTGGGCATTGTTCGAGATTAAACTTATCTCCTTTAGATATGAGAGTATCTCCTAATGCACAATCTTCATGTCAAATCTTTCCAAAATCTTTTCAATATAGCTCTTTTATTTGTATTTCTAATACAAAAGAGGCGTCACCAGAATCTTTCATCTCAAAATTCTTAGTGAGAAATTTCTTGGTTTCATGCAATAAGCCTATATCGCTCCTGGCAAGTAATATATCATCGACATATAAAATCAGGAAGATAAATTTACTCCTACTAAGTTTATGATATACACAATCTTTCACCATGTTCACCTCAAAACCATAATAAATTATAACTTGATGAAACTTGTGATACCATTGACGAGAAGCTTGCTTGAGACCGGGATGAATTTCTTTAACTTACAAATCATAGACTTTGAATCTCCAAAAACAAAGTTTTCTGGTTGGGTCATATAAATTGTCTCATCAATATTGCCATTGAGAAATGTTGTCTTAACATCCATATGATGTAGCTCTAAGTCAAAATGAGCCACAAGTACCATAATTTGTTAGAATCAAAGAAGCTGAAGCAAAGGATTCAAAGATGATTGAAGTAAATGAGTTTTGATATTTTACATGCCCAATCAATTTGATGGCATATGTAATTGTGATTAAGCTTGGTTCATTAGATAAAGCTTTATAATCCTCATTAGCTATTGATAATTAATGCATTCATACATTCATTTGATAGGAATTAATCATGTGGTAATAAGAAAACTTATAGAATTTCATAAAGGCAATTAGGAATTGTATAAAACATTTTTTTCACTGCTTTAATCGATTACTTAGGTGAAATAATCGATTACAGGCGTGTGTATGTTTTCTGGAAAATGCCTTATGAACATTTTAATCGATTACCACTGGCTCGTAATCGATTAAATTTGCTTCACACAGAATTAGGAACTTCCTGTGATAATCGATTACATAAGCTTCTGCATAATTTTACACAGCATGTTCATCTGGTTTAATCGATTACCAGATGTTAGTAATCGATTAAATATGCATTATTAAGTTTTAGGCATGGTCTGTGTTAATCGATTAAATAGGTACTTAATCGATTACATGTGTGCATTGTAAAACTTAGTTTATCTGGCTTAATCGATTATAAGGTGATTTAATCGATTATTCCATTCGTATCAGATTTCTAGAATTCTGATGAACAATTTAATCGATTATATGGATAAAATAATCGATTACAATAGTTAAAATAATTGATTACATTGACGGATTAATCGATTACAGTTAGTTAAAGCAGTTTTTTTATAAATAGAAAAGCTGAGTCTGAGTGAGACTAAGTAAGAAAGAGAGAGATACTCGTGAATACTATTGTAATACACATTCTCTAAAGCTCTCAAGTGTACCCAAGGCTGAAATTAGTGAAAAACTCATGTGTTGAGTGTCATTGAGATTTACAAGAGATATGAGTCTTGATACTCATTGTTTGAAGAAATATTGAAGCTAGTGCATAAAGAGGCAATCAAGAAACTGTGGTAGTCATCTTTTGCATATGATCTCAGTTGATTGAATCATTCATATCATTCTAATAGCTGAGGATTATGAGGTGATATCTTTCTTGTACCTAAAGCTTGAGTTTAGTTGATATTTGTTGTATAATTGTGTTGTATTTCCATATAACATTTGGATTCTTTAAAGCTTTTTCTAGAAAGGGTTTCTAGAGGGAAGAACGGAGAAGGGATCTCTGGTTCTTGATCTTTTGAAAAGTCTATAAGGAATAGATTTTGAATTTACCTAGGGAGGGTAAGAGAGATCATTTTGTAAGCTTGTAAAGAACAGATATTTGTTATAGTGGAACTCTAACCAATATTTGGTTGGAAGAAAACTGGATGTAGCCTCTGGGGTTGAGAGGTGAACCAGTATAAATCTTGTGTGCATTAGACTTCAGTTTATATTTCATTAAATTCTTGAAGTATAGAATTTGTTCATCATATAAACTTGGTTGCAGCACAAGAGTAATTTGATTGATGAAGTAAATTAATTTCTAATTGGTTTTAAATTTATACGATCCTTTTAAAGTCTTCCGTTGTTATAAATTTTGAAAGGAAATTTTAAAACTCTAAGGCAAAACCAATTCACCCCCTCCCCCTCTTGGTTTATTTGCATAAGTGTTCATTGTATTTTCATAATTGTCCTAAAAGAGTCTTTCAAAGAAACCAGAGAAAAAGTCTTTTTATAGTCTATGCCTTCCTTTTGAGTGAAACCTTTAGCAACAAGACGAGCCTTACATCTTTCAATATTACCTTTTGAATCCTTTTTGGGCTTAAATATCCACTTACAACCAGTAGGTTTCACACCTTCAAGTTACTTGACAAGATCCCAAACGTCATTGTCTTTCATGGATTTCATGTCATCCTTCATGGCATTGATCCAATTATGAGCATTATAACTTTCTAAGACTTGTTGGAAGTTTATTGGGTCATCTTCCTTTAAGCCTAAAATATTATCATGCTCTTGGAGAAAAACAATATAATCATATGAAATTGCACTTCTCCTATCTCTAATGGATCTTCTTAATGACACTTCTTGAGGTTGCTGACTTTGTTCCATAGGTACTATTGGGGAAATTCATTGTTGTCTTGTTCTTGAATGATGTCAGGAATAAGAGCTTGATAATTAATTATTTGTACTGGAGTTGTATCTTGAATGATGACAATGTCAGGAAAAGAAACAAAATTCTCTTCCTCAAAGACAACATTTCTTACTTTATCTTCCCCTTCAAAGTCAACATCTTCAAGGAATCTCATATTTCCTGTCTCAAAAAAAGGATCTCGTAGTGGGATCATAAAACTTGAAGCCTTGAGAGCATTCAACATATCCAATAAAATAGCAGCTAATAGTTCTTGAGTCCAACTTTCTTTCATTAGCCTTGTAAGGCCTTGCTTCAGCTGGACAACCCCAAATATGTAAATGCCTTATGTTAGGTTTCAATCCTGTCCATGGCTTATAGGGGGGTTTTGGTTACTACCTTAGTTGGAATCCTATTAAGGATACAAACTATAGTCTTTAATGCTTCCCCTTAAAGTGACTCAGGTAAAGAACAATGACTAATCATGCTTCTCACTATATCCTTAAGAGTCCTATTCCTTCTCTCCACAACACCATTTATGCTAGGTTTTCCTAGCATTGTATATTGCAGGACAATTACACATTCCTTTAGGAAGTTAGCAAATGGTCCTGGACATTGTTTCTTGATCACCCAGATATACCATAATACTCACCACCACGGCCATATTTAATAGCCTTAATTTTCTTTCCTTGTTGAAGCTCAACTTCGACTTTATATTGTTTGAACATATCCAAAGATTGTGACTTCTCATGAATCAAATATAGGTAACCATATCTTGAATAGTCGTCTATGAACATAATAAAATATTGTTGACCATTCCAAGAGGAAGCAGGGAATGGTCCACAAATATCTGTATGAATTAGTTCTAAGACATCAGTGGCTCTAGCATCTACTTTCTTTGTGTTTGTCTGTTTCCCCTTAATACATTCAATACAAACTTGAAAATAATTCATATCAAGGGATCATTCCATCATCCACAAGCCTCTTAGTTTTCAATTTAGAGATATGACCTAGGTACTTGTGCCAAAGAGTAACAAAAATCTCATTTAATTTTCGCTTTGTACCTTGCGCATTAGAGTGCAAAATTTCGTTATCAAAAGTAATAGTATCTGTAACGACCTAAAATTTCGATAACTGAACATATATGTTTGAAGTATTCTTAGATTATTTGATTACTTTATTAATTAGGATTGGTTGAAATGTTGTTGATTTATCCTTGTTCAATTGCTTGGTGTGGATGTTAAGTTATGTGGAGTTTGTTTAAGCTACATTGAAATTGAGTGATTTTGAGTTTAACTCAAAACCTATTTTGGTAAAATCACAATTCTGGATTGGTTAATCAGGATCCTAACCCAAATATGTAACTGTGACCGTTGCGATTGGCGGAATAACATCCGAAACGTGAGATATTAATTTTTCACAGAAGCAGTGAGATTTCAAAAATTGGGTCAACTCGCCCAAGAGAGCCAAAATTTTCCTGTACGAGTAAATTCGGTTATAAATTAGCACAACAATGTAAAAGCACGAAAATTTTGGTCTTCTTATTCTCCAAACAACCACCCAACCCCTCCCCTTCCTCCTCCACCAGCCACAGCCACCAGTGATCGCCACGAGCTGCTGTTTCTTGCCGTTGAACCACTGCATGAAGAGGAACACTTTAATCGGAGCAGAATATTCAAAAATCAACTCGAGGATTCGGTAGAGAATGGAGCCTCTAATCCTTCTTTCACGGTTTCTTCGAGGTAACCGTGTTTTCTATGCCTTCTCCTAGCTAGTTTGAAGCCTCTCTTGGTATCTCTTGTGATTCGGGTACCTGGATGTTTTTACACTTCCTTTGAAAACCCTTTGAAAATGTGACGTTGTAAAAATTTCCTTTTTATAATATTGATGTCATTTTTTGACTCTCGTTGAGCCCCTGTCTCATTGGTGTGATCGGAATTTCAAAATGATGTCCTTTTGATGTAGACTTTCAAAACACCATTTTAGCCCTTTTTAAATTTGAGTGGGTATTTGATCTTGAATGTTGATGTGAACCTTGTCTTTGAAATCTATACTAAATTATCTTCGATTTTGTATATAGAGCTCTGTGTTTGGGCCAAAGCACATGAACTTGAGAGAGCTCAAAACGACGCTACAATGAGCTTACAGAGGAAGATAGATAGATAAGGAGAGTTTAGTATTTGGTTACAGTTTTTGATACCATAGTTGGGGGTCAGGGAACCCAATTATGGAGATGTATGCCTGTCCCTGTTGTGTGCTGGTTTTCAAGAAAAACTATGTTTTAAACTAATGGGATGTAATGTATTTATTATTGATGTATGTTTGTTCCTGTTGTGTGCTCGTTTTCAAGAAAAACTGTGTTTTTAACTAATGGGATGCGATGAATTTGTTATTGATGGATAAAGCTTGTAATGATTGGATTTTTGGGAAAAGTCTTAATTATAGAGGAGACTTTGCCCAAAATTTTATAAATCTATTCTCCTATTTTCTATGTTATTAAACTTTAAATGGGCATGAGTTTGTTTTATACATTATAGTTCTCCTTTTTAATTTAGAATTTTTCCTAAAATATCAGTTTCGTGGTGTCATGAATGTTGAATGTATGAAATTTGTGTTGTTTGAAGACCTGAGGAATGTGAATCTTAGGCATGTGTTATAAGTATATATGTGGAATGCGATTGCTGGTGATGTTAATGATATTGAGATTGAGATGCTATTGATGTTGATGATGTTGAAAATGAAATAATGTTGATGTGGTTGATGATGTTGAACTGAGATAATATAGTTGATAATATTATAATGAAATGATGTTGATGTTGTTGATGATATTGAGATGAGATGATGTTGATGTCGATGATGACATTGATGAAAGATAATGTTGATGTTTACAATGTCATTGTATATTGTGGATACACATGGGGGGTGCATGGCTGGATATCCCTGCGGGGAAGAGTTTATGAATTTTAAGCATTCCAGAAGAGAGAAATGGATTGCTTAGAATTCTAATCTCTATCCACGTTAGTACATTGATGAACCCATGGTTGTATGATGTGTATGTACATTGGGGGTTCATGACTTATTGGATATCCTTGAGAGGAAGGGTTTACGAATTTTAAGCATCCCTATAGAGGAAAAGGGATTGTTTAGAATTTCGGTCCCTATCCACGGTCAGTGCATTGATGATGCCCATGTTTCATACTTCATAATTGCATGGATGGAAATAGAATGAAGGTAGTGTGTACCTGTGATTTTTATGGGATAAAAATGGTGGGTGATTTCTCTTTATGGCAATTTTAATTGCCTCTAATATTTTTGAGTATTTTTTAATTTTCTTATTTAATTTGAATATTAAATTATTGGAATACATAATAGAAGTGTCGGTTGTGACCGCCTCTATAATTTCTCAAGATTTTTTTAGTTTATTTTTTATACTTTAAAGATTGATATTGAGATATCAAGAATATCTAATGTAAAAATAATGTGTTAGGCCTTAAGTTTTTAGTAATATAAATTAATCTTCTTAACACATTTAGGATGAGTTTCAACTGCTTTTATGTATATTTTTAATATTTTAAAATTTTAAAATTTTATTAATCTTTGTACCAATTGTATTTACTTGACTGTCAGTATCCACAAGTAATTTAATGTTTTAAAGAGTTTATTCATCTTTGTGATGGTTACATTATATGACTACCGCTATCACCAAACATATTTTTAATATTTTAATTAATTTATTAAACCCTACGACAATTAAGTTTATTTTACTACTGCTATCACCAAAACTATTTTCTCTCGGGGTCTTTTCATTCTTTCCTTTTGATTTTTACATGGAAAAAAAGACCCTCAAGAGCAAAACTCTCTCAAAATTTCATTCTCCCTCCCTTACAACCAAAAATCCCCAAATTTCACTTAGATGGTTTTGTCGTTTTGCTCGTTGTTCCATCGTGCTGCACGAATGAAGAAGGGAGGCTCAGTTGGAATTGCGTGCTCTCTTAAAATGGTAGGTGCATTTTCTCTTTCTCCTTTCATATTTTGATTTTCAGATTTGTGGTTAGGGTACGGTTTAGGTACTATGCGGATGAAGAAAGGAGGCTCGGTTGAGTTTCTGGCAAAGTCAATGGCTCAATTGGGTACTACGCGGTGGGGAAGTGGTTGCGAGGGAGAAAGGGAAGTGGTGTGGTGGGGGAAAACTAAGAAGTCACGACCACAAATGTTATGGTTTTCAAAATTAATTATTTTGATGTACAAGATGGGGGGACATTTTCTAAAGAAGATCTTGAAGAGAGAGCTAAACTTTTAGGCCAATTTTGGAAAATATCCTCCAAATGGGAATCTTTGTGTCTTCAAAAATCTAGAAGAAAGTGTATAAGAGAAGGTGATGCTAACTCAATTTTTTCATGCGGTGGACAATGGGAGGAGGAAGAGAAACAACATTATGGGTTGAGTCATTGACAAGGTGTGGGAAGAAGAAACCAAAAGAGTGAAAAATGAGGTGAAGAAGTATTTTGAAAAGACATTTCAAGAAAGATTGTGCAAGAGGCCTAGATTGGATGGGTGGAATTTAGGCAACTTGTGGAGGAGGATAATAGCAAGCTTGTGGAACCTTTCAAAGAAGAAAAAGTAAAACACACCATGGGATTGTGATGGTGATAAGAGCCTGGACTTTGATGGTTACAACTTTTCTTCTATGAAAAGGTTTTGGGATCTTCTCAAAGGAGATTTACTAAGACTTTTGGATGAATTCCACACTCATGGAGCCTTGTCGAGAGGTAGTCATGCATCATTTGTTACTCTTATTCCAAAAAGAGAGAATCCATAACACCTTGGAGAATTTATACCTATCTCTCTAGTTAGATGTATACTTAAAGTAATGACTAAAGTATTATCCAATAGATTGAGAAAGGTTATTTATAAAATCTTAGATGATAGATAATGTTCATTTTTGGGAGGGAGGAATATGCTTGATGGGGTGGTGATTGCAAATGAAGTGGTGGAGGAAGTCAAGAAGACAATGAAGGAATGCCTTATCATTAAAGTGGACTTTGAAAATGCTTATCACTTAGTATCATGGGTTGTTCTTTATTACATGATGGGGGTAATTAGGCTTTTGTTAATTAGCAATGGATTAGAGGATGTTTGAAGTCAACCTCAGTATTAATGCTGGTGAATGGAAGTCCCACAAAGGAGTTTAGGATGCAAAAGGAATTGAGACATGGAGACCCTATGACACCATTCTTGTTTCTCATGGTGGTTGAAGGGCTAACTGTGTTGATGAGACAAGCTTTGTTGAAGAATTTAAAGTCAAGGGTTTGTGTTGGGAAAGATCAGGTGGAGATCTCTTTACTTCAGTTGCCGAAGATACTTTCTTATTCATGAGATCCCCTTTAAGGAGTGTTATGTGTATTAAAAGTATGCTTCAGTGTTTTGAGTTGACTTTGTGACTAAAGTAAACTTTCATAAGAGTTGTCTTGCAGGGATTGGATTACAAAAGCGGGTGGTAGATTCATATGCATTGTTGTTATATTGCAAGACTATGACCATCCCATTTATTTAAATGGGAATTCTTGTAGGGGAAAATCCAAGTAAGGAGACCACATGGATGTCGGTAATAAATAAAATGCAAAAGAAGCTTAGCACTTGGAAGCACAACAATTTATCATTGAAAGAAGGATTTGTCTCATTAACTCGGTACTCTCGGCTCTCCTTCTTTTCTATCTCTCTTTGTTTAGACTACCTTGGTGTGTTTTGAAAAATTTGTTGAGGATTCAAAGAGAGTTCTTGTGGGGAGGGTTCAATGAGAGAGAAAAACTACCATAGGTGAAGTGGGAAAGAGTGTGTCTACCAAAAGAGGCAGGGGGTTGGGTATTAGGAACCTAGATGCCTTTAACAAGGCACTTTTGGCAAAATTGAAGTGGAGGATGTTACTAGATGAACAAAGTTTGTGGTGTAAGGTCCTAATTTCTAGGTATGGGGAGGATGATTGGAGGTCTGTGAGAAATGATAGGAATAGATTACAACAATCAAGGTGGTGGAGGGACTTAAGTGAGATTTTTGATAATGGTGAGGAAGGAAGTTGGTTTCATGACAATATTACTAAGAGAGTGGGAGATGGCAGTGGTACTATGTTGTGGCATAGTAAATGGTTGGGTGAATGCTCGTTGGCAGAAAAATATCAATGCATCTTTGCTAACTCGGAGCAAAAAAATAGCAATATCGGTGATGTTGGCACTTGGGAGGATGAAGGGTGGTATTGGCAGTTAAGATGGCGGAGAGATTAGTTCATGTGGGAAGTTCCAATGGTCAAGAAGTTCCTGGAGAATAAAATGAGGGTTCAATTGCGATAGGGGGTGGTAGACTCATGGACTTGGAAGCTCTGTAGGCCAGGGGTATTCTTGATGAAAGATGTGTTTGAATTACTTGTTATGCATAATTTTCAACCAGAAAATGAGGAAGTGTTCACTAGAATGGCAATTACTGGTGCCATCTACAGCGCATGCCTTTGTATGGCACCTGATTCTCTACAAGTTACAAACAAAAGCAACCTTAGGAAAAGAAACATTTTGTTGACTGGGGATGAATTGCAGTGTCCATTCTACAAAGCTCCTGAAGAATCTCCTCGCTACTTACTTTTTACTTGCAGCTTCTCCCAACAAATATGGGTCAGATGTTATAATTTGGTTGTGAGTGGATATGGTCCAACGCAACATCCCATCGAAGCACTTTAGCCAACATTATATGGGGAGTTTCTCAAAAATTAATTAATAATAACGCCAATGCTATTTGGTGTGCAATAACCTGGGTACTTTGGCAACATCACAACATTATTTTTCAAGCTGAGGAACTTGATGCAGGAAAATTTTAGGATGAAGAGATTTCGTGTTTTACATTTGTGGGAGTATTTGAACTGAAGAAGATTTCAGATTTTTGGGAACTGATCATTTGGCATGATGCTTCCTATAAGAATCCAAAATGTTCTTGAGAGTATTTGTTTCTCCTTCTTCAGCCCTGCAAAAAAGAAAATAATCATTAATAAATAATAGGCGTGAGAGAATATGAGATCCTCTGCACACCTTAACTCCATGAATTTCCCCTCTCCTCTCATGATATTTTAGAAGTGATGAGAGTCCCTCAATACAAAGAATAAAAGGTAAGGAGACAGTGAGTCACCTTGCCTTAATCCTCTCCTAGGAGATATATGCCCAAATGAATCACTATTTAAATTAATATTATAATGGAAAGTTTTGAGACAAAGATGATCCAACTAAGTCACTTCTCATGAAATCCCATTTTTCTCATAACACTTATTGAATAATCCCAACCAACTTTTGTCAAAAGCATTTCTAATGTCAATTTTGAGAGACACCTCACCAGTTTTCCTTTTTGCTTGCATGTCATATGATGGATTATTTCAGAGGCCTGTTGGAAGGAGGATATTTGAGAAAAATGAAAGGTTTAGAAAGATTTGGAGGAAGAGAACACTTTATTACTACACAACTCTTTTTCTCTTGGCTTGATACAAAGGGGTGGAGAACTCTCATATTTATACTAGTAGCACCTGGATCGTGAGCCATCTAACTCAATCAAATGCTAGGCTAAACATAATCAATAGTATAGTAGTAAACCTGGATCGTTTCACACTTGGAACTAGCATTGCATTGTCAGTATTAACAGGAATGTAAAAAGGGGAGTTTGAGTTCCATTTCAAACATATTAGAATAACATAATGTAAGAAGTAATTTAACGATTTAAAAATGAGTAACCAACTCAAAATTGAGATTCCTTGGATATCTATCATCGGATAAGATAATAAACAACTTTGTGGTTGATTCTAAACAAACTGAAATCTCTACATTCGCTTAGAACATCCTTCCTACTAGACAATCCCCTAGCATTCAATTAAACACGACATGTTCACAATTGCAATCGCGCAGTGATAATTTTAAATCGGTCTAATTAATGATCATTGGATAAATCAACCTAAATACTAAATCTAGCATTTAATCCCTTCCTTCCCTATTATCAGAAAATGCACAAACAATGCACTGAAAACATAATACAACAACTAGATACATACAGAAAAATAGAAAATCAATAAAAATGAAATATAAAGGGAACAAAAAAACAGAAATACAACCTACACCAAAACAAGAATTTCTACCAGCCAGAAAAACAAAACCTAGAGAGCAACGAAAACAACAAAAACATACAAATACAACTAAAATAGAAAATAACATATATAGGAGATAGCTCAAAAACAAAAATGAAGCATAATGCAAGGGTAGAAAATGAAAAAGAAATCAGAACCTAGAAACATATACAAAAACATACACAAAACCATGATCAAAACCGTGATCAAGAGCAAAAATGAAAATAAGGAAAGAGGGGAAACAAATCTGAGCAAAAGAGAACAATCCTCTAGATACAAGAAATCCTCTCCATTATGAGTTGGTTACAAGGATCCTAGCGTACCATAGTTAAATCTGCAAAAGAAAATACAAGAAAAGATGATGAAACCATGAATATCAAAAAATGGTATAAGCTTCTCCTTGTTTCTCCCTATTTTCGTAACTCTCTATTTTGAGAGGCACACACTGATCTAATTCACTGCATTCCAGCATTGACCTTCTGCTAAAAAGGAAGAGAAAATATCTCACTTTTATTTCTGGGTGAAATGACATAATTGCCCCTAGCTATTACATATATTCCAGATTTCTGCTGCTGAATTCAGAGCCAATTTTGTCCATCCATTTGACATAATTTGAGCTCAATTTTTTATGAAAGTTGTAGATATTTGAATTATCTAGAAAAAGAAAAAAATCAGCTCAAACGGACATCTGTAGTGAAAGTTATACGCGAAATACCAGAAGATGTCAAATCTGCCATTTTAACTAAAAAGATATATAAATGGAATTAAAGGTCTAAAGTATAATCAATCCAAAATACATTTAATTACACACCAAAAAGTAAGAAAAGCATTAATCAAGAGTAGTAAATAAGTGGTATAAAAATCACTTATCAGCCAACACAATTCTCATCTAATGGCTACAAATCATTCTCTAGAATTCTCCACACTCTCCTAGCTTATATATTTATAATAGTGGTTTCTAGATACACTTATTCTCTAAATTTTTAAGGAGATATCTAGAGTGGATTATTCTAGATTTTTGGAAAAACATCTCTTCAATATTTCTAGATATTGGGTCATTTAACAACTAAGCCTAATGGACCTAAATCAAGTTTATTATTATTCAACACCCCCTTTAAACTTGATTTTTGTAACTCCAAACAATCTTCTTATCTGGACAAAGTCTTCATTCTTAAGTAGCTTAATGAGGATATTTGCAGCTTGTTCTTGAGACTTCACATACTTTATATGCACCTTCTTTCTTGTGATACATTTCCTTATATAATGATAATGTGTATCTTGCTTCTGTCATGAAAGATTGGATTCTTTGCTAATGCTATTGTAGATTTGTTGTCAACATAAATATTGGTTGGTTCCTTTTGTGGCATATTCAACTTCTTCAGAAAACTCCTTAGCCAAATAGCGTGGCAGACAAATGATGTAGCTGCGACATACTTGACTTCACAAGTAGATAGACTGACAATAAGTTGTTTCTTTGACATCCATGTGAAAGCAGTATCTCCCATGAAGAACACAAACTCGGTGGTGCTTTTTCTAGCATCCATGTCTCCATCCCAATCTCTATCACTATATCAAACAAGTTTATAGTCATTAGATGGTGAGGAAAACAAGCGAAAGTCAATAGTACCTTTAATGTAACAAAATATTCTCTTTCCAACTTTCAAATGTGTTGTAGTTGGAGACTCTATGTAGTGACTAACAAACCTAATAGCAAAGAGAATGTCAGGCCTCATGCATGTCAAGTAGAGCATACTTCCTACTAAGCTCTTGAAAGATGTTGTATCAATCTTTTCTCCATCACCATACTTGGATAGCTTGGCTCCACATTCCATTGGGTTGTTGATAGGCTTGCAATCTTTCATCTTGAATTTCTTCAACATTTCCCTTGCATAACCTTGTTGGGTGATGAAAATGTCTTCTTCTCTTTGTTTGATTTCAATGCCAAGGTAGTATGCCATCAGTCCAATGTCATTCATCTCAAGTTCCTTCTTCATCATTTTCTTACACTGTTCAAACATGCTTGGATTGTTTCCAATGAATACTAGGCATCCACGTACAAGCATACAATTAGAATATCTCTCTCCATTTTTTATTTTGACATATAATGCATGTTTGTGAGGACACTTGATGAAACCGTTCTCTTGGAAGTACTTGTCAATTCGACTATTCCAAGCTCGTGGTGCTTGCTTTAGCCCATAAAGCGCATTCTTTAGCTTCAATACTTTGTCCTCTTGTCCTTTGACCTCATACCTTGCTGGTTGTTTGATGTACACTTCTTTTTCAAGTGATCCATTAAAAAAATGATGACTTTACATCCATTTGGTGTATGCTCTACTTTTTTGAGCTGCCAAAGAAATAATTAGTCTTATAGGTTCCAAGCAAGCAACGGGAGCAAATACCTTGTCATAATCGATTCCTGCTTGTTGACTATAGCCTTTTGCTACTAATCACGTCTTGTATCTATCAACTTCTCCTTTGGAGTTTTTTTTAGCTTTGTAGACCTACTTCACACCAATCGCCTTATGCCCTTTTGGAAGTGAGGTTAACTCTCATGTTTTATTCCTCTCAATCACCTTGATTTCTTCATCCATTGCATTTCTCCACTTCTTGCTTTGGACAACTTCTTGAAAACTCACTGGCTGACAATCAACAAAAAGACAAAACAAAGTGAGATTATCTTGATTCTTTGTTACCTCATGAAGTTCTTGCAAGCTCCTGAAGCATGGTACTCTTTCGCTTGAACTTCCAGCTGACAATGGTTCTTCTTGTTGACTTGCAGTTGGTGAAGTTGGGGGAGTAATAGTCTATTGTATTTCTTGCTCCATCCTTGGTTGATCCATTTCTTTGTCCTCCATCAAGTTGGGAAGTAAGTTGTAGTTTTCATCTTGTAGACCCCAATTCCATTCTTTTTCTTCATTGAACTCCACATCATGACTAATAATGATCTTTTCATTATTCAGATTATAAAGTTCATAGCCTTTAGAATTAGAATCATACCCAATGAAGATGAACTTCTCACTTTTTTCGTCAAGCTTTGACCCCTTCTCATCATGGATATGCGCATAGGCTATGCTTCCAAACACTTTGAGATGAGAGATCCCAAACTTTCTTCCACTCCATGCTTCTTGCGACATCTTTCCGCACACACTCCTTATTGGCGAACAATTTAGAAGGTAGACAACAGTTGTCACAGCTTCGGCCCAAAACTCCTTTGGTATCTTCTTACTCTTGGACATGCTTCTTGCCATGTTGAGAATGGTTCTATTCTTCCTTTCAGCTACTCCATTTTGCTATGGGCTTCTAGGAACAATTAAAGGCCATTGTATTCCATTATGATTAGAAAATTCTTGGAATTCGTTAGAATTAAACTCTTCACCTCTATCGGATCTCATGGCTTTGATCTTACGTCTACTTTCTTTCTCTGCACTGGCCTTGAACTTCTTGAAGACTCCAAACAACTCCAATTTTTGCTTTAGGAAATATACGCACGTCTTCCTAGAGAAATCATCTATGAAGAGAAGAAAGTAATTACTCTTACCGAGTGAGCTTGACTTTAATTGTCCACAAACATCAGTATGTATGAGCTCGACCAGCTTGTTGGCTCCTGACAAAGCCTTCTTCGAAAAGTTCTTTCGACATTGCTTCCCAAGTAAGCACCCTTCACATAGCTGATCTGGTTGACTGATGGAAGGAAATCCTCTCCATTTTCTTCTTATATAGAAATTCAAGAGCACCAAAGTTGAGGTGTTCGAATTGCAGATGCCATGGCCAACATGCATCCTTGTAGCAGGCCTTGAGACACTTTAAATGTTGTGTTGAATGTTTAGCAGAAAAATTCTATTTCTTGACATAGACACTTTAGCAATGAAGTTATTTTGATTGTCTCTTAAAGAAAGAGTATTATTCTTTTAAGTGAACATCATACCCTATCTCTAAGAGTTGCCTAAGACTTAAGATATTATTCTTCATATTAGGCACACAATAAACATTAGAAATGAATTCATGCCTACCATTTTTAATCAGATAAGAATTTTACCTTTGCCTTTCACCGATGTCTTTGCTTCATCTTCAAATGAGACATTTCCATTCACCGATTTGTCAAGTTCCACGAACATGTCTCTCTTTCCATACATGTGATTGCTTTCCCCTGAGTCTAGATACCATGTATTCTCTTGTTCTCTTAGGTTGTCATTGCATACCATCAATAGAGTGTTATCTTCGTGACTCCTATCTTCACATAGGTTTCCTTATCCTCAATCCTTCTTGTAGGTACTCTGCATTCAAAAGCATAATGGTCAAACCTTTGACGGTTGTAACACTTGCTTTGAGATTTTCCACGCCTTGGTTGGGAGCTACCTCTTCCAAGACCTCTTATTGAGCTCTATCTTCGATCTTCATTGGCGTAGTTGGTGTTGAAGTTTACTCTTCCACGTCCACTATCTCTTTCCTGACCACAATATCCTCCTTGTTCTCCTGTGTTTCCAAAGTCTTCTTCATTTTCTTTGGAGTTGAGTTGTGACTGAAGTACTTGTTCACCAACCCCTTGCTTCTTCTTTTGCTTCTCCCCATAGGCTTGTAAAGAGGTAAAGAGTCGCTCTAGTGTCATAGCTTCTAAATCTTTTGTTTCTTCTATGACAGTGACAATATGATCGAATTTTGAATCTAAAGATCTCAAAATCTTCTCCATAATTTTTACAACATCTATTTGTTGGTTTCAAAGGAGTCACTTGAAGAATGGACAAAAGATCAAGCTTTGTTTTGAACTTTCAACATGCCTTGAAAGACTTGAAGATTAATTTGTGATTAATTGTAAAAGGAAGAAGCATTTCTGGTGATCCAAGTGCATTGCATTCATATCATTCATTTAAATCTTTAATTAGAGTTATAGAATTCACAAGGCTTTGATAAACTGATTAAGTGTTTGAATTGAAACAAAGGTTTTTGGAAAAATACAGTTTTCTACTATTTTAATCGATTACCTAAGAATATAATCGATTACTTTGTTCTTAACTCTTTCTGGAAAACTCTTCCAAAACAATGTAATCGATTACGTATCGGATTAATCGATTATTTTACCTTCGTTTTCATATAAACTGTCTTGATAAACACTTTAATCGATTACCAATAGACTGCAATCAATTACAGAGGCCAAATAGAAAACCTCAAGCTTACTGCCTTAATCGATTACCAATATTAGTAATCGATTATATTGAATGCCTCTGCTTAACTATTTCTTATATAATAATCGATTACCAAATACTGTAATCGATTACATAGTTCAAACATGTTTTATGAAGCTGTCTGTCTTAATCGATTACCAAACACTGTAATCGATTACACAGTGTATTTTAAAGTTACACTCTGAACTTCAAGTTTATAAAGCTCACTATGTTAATCGATTACAAGACGGAATAATCGATTATTTGGTTCGTTGCCCATACCCAGATTTTTATAGAACACTTTAATCGATTACATAAGTGAAATAATCGATTATTGGGCGCGTTTAATCGATTACTGATAGTTGCAAAAGTTTGTTATAAATAGAACCCTTGCTAAGCTTGATTT
This sequence comes from Glycine latifolia, assembly GCA_013407115.1. Taxonomy (NCBI): domain Eukaryota; kingdom Viridiplantae; phylum Streptophyta; class Magnoliopsida; order Fabales; family Fabaceae; genus Glycine; species Glycine latifolia. The sequence continues at coordinate 13,898,773 of CM023950.1, forward strand.
GTAACTTGATAATTTCGTATTCTGAGCATACACTAAGCTTTCAAAATACTTTCTTGGGGATTTCTGGGTTCTATGAGTTCTTGCTTTCATTAAAACACTTATGGGTTATTGAGTGATTCTTGAAGCAAGAAAAGTCTTTTTAAAGCTTAAGGAAGAAGATGTTCTGAGTCTTGATTTCATCTTTTAACCTGATTCATTCATTCATATGCATCATCATTCATTGGATCATCAGGTGATTTCATTCCTTAGCTTTGTGGTTGTAATTCTGCTATGATTTTGTATTTGAATTTCTATTGTAATTGAGTTTCTTACTTGTAATCTAGAGATAGGATTTCTCTAGGGGTGTGCTGAGTAGTGTTCTCAGTGGGTTGGTCTCTAAGAACCTAATAGTGTTTTAGGTTTTTGAACTTTATCAACGGTTGATAAGGGGAGATTTTGTAATTACTGGTAAGACTGAAAATTGCAATAGTGGAACTCCATTCTAGTGTTGAGTGGAAGAAAACTGGATGTAGCTTCATAGTATTTGAAGTAAACCAGTATAAATCCTCTGTGTCTTGTGTTTAAATTCATTCTTGCTTATTCTCTATATATATTGATTGTCTTGCTTTGCTTATCAATTTAATCTTGAGCTATTGCATACCTTAAACTGAGCATTTGATTGAATAAGGATTCTTGGTTTCAAAGTGATAAAGATCCTAAGGGAAACTCTGATTTTGTTAAAGGAAATTTTTAATTTACCAAGCCTAACCAATTCACCCCCCTCTCTTGGTTAAGTGTGAAGTGTTCCTATATTTTACACTATTTTTTTCACCATTTCTTTTTAATTGATTAGTCACCACCAAGACTCTAGAAAAATAATAGGAGATACTTTCGCCATCTTTCAAGTGTAAAGTTTCAAACTCACTTCTTAGAGTTTGGAGACATACCTTCTTGAATGGTTCAACACCCTTGTAAGAAGTTGGTAGCTTCTCTCATGCTTCCTTTGCGGTGGTTGCCTCTGAAATCTTCTCAAAAGCATCATCATCTAATTCTTGATAGATGAGATAAAGAGCTTTCTTGTCTCTCTTTCTTAAATTCTTCAAGCTATCCCTTTTAGCTTAGGATAGAGTAATTCTTTCTTTTGGCTCATCGTAGCCTTTCTCTACCATTTCCTACACATCTTGTGATCCAAGGAGGGCATTCATCTTAATGCTCCAATTATCATAGTTTCTCTTGGTGAGCATAGGGACTTGGAAAGGAACCATGTTTCTACTTGCAATCTCTCTTAAAAAAATATCTTAAAGGCTCTGATACCACTTTGTTGGAAGGGAGATATTTGAGAAAACGAAAGGTTTAGAAAGATTTGGAGGAAGAGAACACTTTATTACTACACAACTCTTTTTCTCTTGGCTTGATACAGAATGGTCGAGAACTCTCCTATTTATAGTAGTACCACCTCATTAACCAAGGCTAGGATTGTGCCAACACAATTATCATCTAATGGCTACAAGTCATTCTATAGAATTCTCCACACTCTCCTAGCCTAGATATTTATGATGGTGGTTTCTGGATACAACTATTCTCTAGATATTTTTATGGATATATCTAGAGTGAATTATTCTACATTTTGGGCTAAACATCTCTTGGATATTTCTAGATATTGAGTCATTTAACAACTAAGCCCAATGGACCTAAATCAAGTTTATTATTATTCAAAAAGGCCAAGAGGACATTGTCATAGATTGAATGGTTTTGTACAAAACTGATTGTTGTTGAGAAATACATTTTCAAAGAAAGTTTTTGAGACCACTAGCAAGACTTTTGAGAGGATTTTGTAAAGGACATTGAAAAGGGATATTGATCTAAAATCTTTCATATTGGTGGGATTTCTATTTTTGGGGATAAGGATTATGGTAGTTTTGTTTAACTCTTATGGGAATTTTCCTAATTCTAGCCAAGCAATCCCAGAATGGAAGACTTCATTACCACAAAGGTGCCAAAACATTTTTGTAAAAAGTTAGGTTAAGTCTATCTCGGCCTGAGAATTTGTCAAAATTCATGGCAAAAAGAGCTACATGAAGTTCTTTCAAAGAGAAAGAGTTCAAGAGAAAGTCATTGTCATAAGTAGAAATGCAATGGGAAATATTATTGATAAAAGGCATGAAAGTATTACAATCATTCTTAGCTTGGTACAAATTATTGAAATAAGAAGTAGCTACATCAGACATATCCTTGTGGCTATGGACTAGAATTCCATCTTCACAAGTGAAAGAATAAATGTTGTCTATGGCTTTTCTAACACTTATTTCTTTGTGGGGATTTTTTGAATTGATATCTCCATCTTTTAACCATAAAAATTTTGCCCTCTATTGCCAATATGACTCATATTGAGAAATGATAATTTTTAGCTTCTTTTGGATTTCTGGAAAAACATAAAGTATCATTATAATCATGTGATTGGCGAATAACATCAAGCTCAGGTCGACAAGCATAAATTTGATCTCTGTATTGCCTTTTCAAAACTCAACTACAATTGTTCATCTACTTGGTGCATTAGTTTAATTTTGAAACAATATCATCAAATAATGAATTAGTCCAACCTGTACGAACAACTTCATCCAGTTTAGATTCCAATAGCCATGGTTTTCAAACCTAAATCTTTTTTTCTAAAAAAAAAATCTTTTGGATGCGTATAGATGAAGAAGAATAGGTGAATGATTTGATCTAGAGTCTATACCATTTAACAACATGCAAGTTGGTAACAAATCCATCTAATCAATAGTTGCAACTTGCAAGTGCTCTGTCCAATTTCTCCTCTATTGTGTCATGCTTCCCTCTACGCTAGCCAATGTGTACTAGTACCCCTCCATAGGAAGATCATGGAGGTTATAGTCAATCATTGCTTCACGAAATCCACTGATGAGCCAATTATGATGATCTAGTAAGCCAATTTTGTCATCATTGGATAAAAGATTTGTGAAGTTTCCAAAGATGAACCAAGGGTTAGTAGGGTCAATGGATAAGGAACAGAGCAAATCTGAAGTGTCTTTACGTTTGTCTCTTTCAGGATAACCATAGAAACCTGTTAGTCTCAATTCACGAAAACCAAGTTAGTGAATAGTGACATTGCTGAAATGAGAAGAGAAGTTTAGAAGATGGCAGTCAAAAGGTTTTTCCAAGAGGAGAGCAAGGCCCCCTTCTCTACCAATGTTGTCAACAAAGAAGCAAGGATCAAAATAGATTTGAGAGCAAATTTCTTCTATATGGCTAGAAAAAACTAGGGTTTTAGAAAGAAAGGTGATGTCAGCTTGGTAGATTCAAACAAGGTCTTAGAGAGATTGAATTGTGTTCGGACTACCTAGGCCTTGACAGTTCCAATCGAGCAAACTCATTGTCCCTGGTAGACCTAGTTGCCAGGGCCCACCATTAAAAAATGAAATAGAGAATTAGGGTTAGTTTTTAGGTTAGGGTTTGGTTGTGAGGTAGGGTTTGGTTGAGAGGTAGGGTTAGGGTGAAGAGTAAGGCTTTGATTTGAATGAGGAGTAAGTTTTGGATTTTATTCTTTTTAAACATAATGTTTTTATCTCATACTTTTATTATATAATTTTTGTGATTCCTCCTTTTTAGAAATATGTATTATAGTCTTTATTATTGTTTTGTTGATGTTAAATGATAATGCTAAATCATAATAACAAATAAAATTTATATGAAATCAAAATAAAAAGGATTAGATTAGAGATATTAAAAGTATTTAAGGTAATTACTTTTAGGTTATGTAGCTGTGAAGAAATGTGTCCTAGGAATGTTCTGCTGATGGACTAAAGACAATGTTTCAAGGTTATTCTTCTTACGTATTGAAGATTTAAAACAACAAAAAAATAACAATGATATTCAAAAGTTATATATAAGTGTCTAGCTCAGTTGGTGGAAACATAATGTGTAAATTATTATAAATTTCTTGGTACCTGTATTTAATTCCAATGGATAAGAAAAAATATAGAAAGAATATTGGCTAAAATATCTAGTTGAAAAGAGAGTGGTGTTAATGTGTTCTAGGTTAGCTCCTAACTATAACAAAAATTTACTTAAATATACGTTTCTATTTTCATAAATATAACTTTTTTAATTCTAATCCCACTTAAGGCTCAAGTGTGTATTCTCCAGGTCATATGCCGACTGAGTTATGATTTTCTTAAACTCTTTGTGTTATCATGCTTGAGGTTGAGGGGTTGTATATCTTCTCGATCATATACCGATCGAGTTATATTAGCCTTTGTGCTATCACGCTTAAGACTAAGGGGTTGTGTACCATCTTGGTCATATGCCGACTGAGTCATATGCTGATCATACCGACCGACCCCTAGTCTAGATGTCATCCGACCTCATCTTAGGATAGCAAGAGTCATATACTTTAGCTTGATCTCAAAGTTACATCAACATTATGCAACTCCTACACAACCACCCACGATGCACATTCGAGAATCTCATGATACCAGTTACATCGATTATGGAAAAGGACCCCAAAAATATTAATATCTCATTGAATGCGATCCAAAGTATATAACCTAACAATTGACCTAAGAAGAGACAAATGACACATACACACTTGAATGCTTACGAGTTAGTTTGATCTCCAAAACCCTAAATACGAACCAGCTACGTGAACATATTTCATTTTAATTAATTTTCTGAATAAAAGTAAATTAAGACAAATAATTTCAATACACGCATAGTTTTTATTGTAGTTCAGACATACGTTTTATTCAATTTCAGAAGCACAAAATTTTTTATCTATGGACTATGACACCAATCGGACATGAGTGGTCCATTTGGCATTGTTCAATATTGGATATGGCTCTTTCATGAGTGTTCTAGCCGACACAACCGAATTGCCTAACATAAAAAATTGAGGAAATCATTGCTGCCATATAAAAATCGAGAAAATGATAGGAACGTCGTGAACGGTTATTGGCAATAAGAAGGTCGTGTTGTTAGTTGTCACTCGTAAATGTAGATGAATATAAAAAATCAGCTTGAGGGAAAATATATACAAGAAATTGTTGGAGCAATAAGTGGGGAAAAAGTGTCACATTGAGTAGAATTAATTAAGAATGTCCAATAAAGGATATATAAAATATGTTATCAGTATATATAATTTCTTAAAATTTTGGGTTAGACATGACATTTGATTCTTTTGGAATCCTGGTTATTTTATTCTTTAACTTTAACGTATATTTATATTGTTTCTAAAATTTGTAATTTATAGTTATATAATTTTCTTAATTCTTAATTATATGATATACTTATTCAATATTTTATGGATTATTTATTAAAATTTTTAATATATGCCTACATTATTGAGTGTTTTAAATATTTTTTAATCTTCTAAAGTACTATTGAATAATTTTTTAAATTATTTAATATCTTGTAATGAATATATTTATTTATTTAATTAATAAATTTGTAAATCATCTTCAAGATTAATTTTTAGGAATTAATTTTTTAAAATATTTTTAAATATATTTTTTAATATTTTATGGATTTTTTATCATTAAAATAAATTTAGGTTAATATAATTAATTTTTACATAATATTTTATTTTATTTTAGTCAATATTGTTTTTCATTGAGTGAGGCAATTAGTTTTAAACAAATTTTAAAATATTTTACCAAAAATTTTTAACTGAAAAGAATATTTAAAACTAAAAGAAATAAAAATTACTAAACAACTTATTGTACACTATTTTTAAAATTTTTATTTTAAGCTTTAACTTTAAGTAAAATAATTGAGCCCACCATAACCAAAATGGTTTTCTTAATTCAATATTATTTTCAATTCGTATAAATTATAAATTATTATAATATCTTAATCTTAAAGAGACAAGATTTTACTATTTTCAATCTAATATTACATAAAAGAGATATAAGATGGGTTGTATAATTAATGGAGAAGGGAAAAGAGAAAAGAAGAAAGATAGTGGGTTTCTTCTCCTCTACGTACAAAAAATTAACATCTTGATGAGACATTTGTTTTCACGAACTAGTTTATTATCTTTGGAAAAATACTTGTTCATAAGTGAAAATTCATATATATCCTCTTACTAATACACCAAACTCCCTCATTCTTTCATCATGACACGTGTTTAAATTTTTTTGAATCTCACAAAATTTGTTCAAGTCCAATTAATGTTTCCACAATTTTATTTATGACATAGTTATTCATATATATATTTTATGATAATTTTTCCTTTGTGTCTAATGCTCCTTTTTTAATAGACCATTTCCGCTTCTCTTTTAATTATTATTGTAATCATCAAAGACATTTTTTTAATAGGTATTTGCTTCTCTTTTAATTATCATAATTATCGAAGACATTGTTTTTATTTTATTTTGAGCCTGTCATGTATGGAAAACCTCAAACCATTAATATGGTGTTGCAATAAGCAAACCAGTAGTCCATGTTAAGGACAGATTGATCGTCAAAGACATGAGAAGGAGACGAGGGGGTGTAATGAGAATATTTTCAGGAAAAAGTAATTTAGCCAAACACATATTTTAATCATTCATGACAATATAAAAAAATAATATCAATTAATTTTAATAGTTAACCAAATACAATTTTTTAATAATACTTGAGTATAGAATTCTCATATTATATTAAAAAAAAATATTCTCAATATTAAAAAGTTTATCTGTAAAACAAATGATTCCTAACAAACCAACATATATGCTGATAAAAAACTCTAATACTGGATAAAAAAATCAAGACAGATTAATTTCATATTATAATATTACAATAAAATTTTGATAGTTCATTTTCTAAATAATTTAATATTCTTACAAACCTAAAAGTATTTAAATTACTTATGAGAAACCAATAAATAAATATACATACAACTGTATACATTATATAAAGCATAGTAAACCAAAATACTAAAAATATAATGCATTAACTAAAATGCGATAAATTCGATTATTTTTCTAATAGCTAGTAACACAATTTATCATAATTTTAACCGTACCATATCTCATTTTTTCTTTCAAACGATTTCACAGCTTTAACTATCTTTTAACAATAAAAATAACAATAGTATTTAAAAAAAATGAAAGGAAACATATTGAAAAGAGTAACCTTAACAAGATCTCTTCTTATTTGTTGATGACGAGGACTAATCATTATTTGTTAAAAACAAAAAAAGGACTAATAACTAAGAAAAATCAAATTAGCGATTTTCCCAGCTATGAATAGTAAAATAATAATAAATTTAGTATTTTTTATGAATAATAACATATAAAATACAAAAAATTGGGATAGTTTTTGACTGATTGATTTTTTTTTATTATAGAAAAATTACACACTTCAAGATAAAAAAATAAGTACAATAAATCTCTTTTTTCAATTACATCTTTTCCATATTTTGAATCCAATACTTCATTTATAGAATTCAAGATAATAAATCATTTCAATTTAATAAGTTGTTTGAAATTTTATACAATTTCCTTAAATTATTTTAAATTTTATATTATTTTATATAAAAAAAAGTGATCTCATTTTGAGTTCTCCTCTTCCCATAAATGTTAAATCTTATAGAAGTTCAGACTACTCTATTCATATATCACTAATAGTATATTATCCAAAAATTAATTTTAAAAATAAAATATTTAATTATAATCAAGGACCATAATTTAGTATTCCCTGTTAGTACATAATTTTTATCCTACCAATCTATTAGAAATTATGTTTAGTATATCTTTTATGATAATTATTTTCGAATTCTATAAACTTACAAAACCTAAACACATGGTCATTTAAAATTGGATGAGAATTTAAAAAAGTGCATATTTTATTTTCTTTCTAAGTTAACTAAGTTTTAGTCCTTAAATTTGTTCAAAAAATTTTAATTTTTAGTTCTAAAATTTTGTTTAACGAATAAAGTCCTACAATTTTTTTCAATTAAGAATTTTATTTCTTAAACTTTTGAAAAATTTTTAGTCCCCAAAATCTTATTAATAAATAAAAATAATGGATTCAAACTTTTATTAAAAACTAAAAATTAAAATTTTTAAAAATTTAAAAATCTTAAACAAAAGTTTAAGAATTAAAAACCTTAAAAAAGTTAAAAAACTTTTACCCATCAGACAAAATTTAAAAACTTAAAAATCAAATTTTTAAAAAGTTAAGAATTAAAAACTTAATTAATTAATCCTTTCTTCTTCTTTTTTTTTATCTACCTACTATCCATCTCTCTACTTTATCTCTCCATTTTCGCTTATGAATATTAAAGACTAAAAACCTATGAAAAAAACACACACACACAAAATAAACAAATACCCCAAGGTACTCTACTGCTTGAACCCGACTTTGTCTGTGGTCCACTTTCTCTTCACTTTCTCTGTTCAACGACTGACTCCTCCAAAACCCCACAACCCACCCTTCTTCTCATGTTGAATGATCAAACACCTTCCACAAGCCATGGCACAGAGCAACACCACATCGACAGTGCAGAAAACGAACCACAAATCAGAGAAATCTTCGCCTTAACTCCTTCCCCAAGAAGAGAAACAAACTTTGAAACACACACACACGGCCACAGCCAACACTCATCTTCTCTGTCCATAGAAGGTGGTTCCAGCGAGAATTTCAGCATAAGTCGAGAATTCAGTGCTCTTGTTCTAGCAGGCTCAAGCATCGACCACGACATCACCACCCCAAGTCAAATGAGCTTGAACATGATGATGCATGGTGATGAAGAAGGTGTTAATAGCAACAACACTAATAATAACAATAACTACAACAACTTGGGGAGGATTGAAGAGGATGAGTTGTTGATGATGGAGGAGACTAACCCTTTGGCGATTGTGGCGGATACCAATCCTTTGGAGGCGGTTTCGTCGTCGCCGCCGCCTCCAAGGCGTGGTGGAGGGACTTCTTCTTCTTCTGCTACTTCAGGTGGTGGCGCTGTGAATGAGATGACAGTGCAGAGAGTGAGGAAGGAGGAGATTGAGGCAAAGATATCGGCGTGGCAGAACGCTAAGGTTGCTAAGATCAACAACAGGTTCAAGAGGGAAGATGCTGTTATCAATGGGTGGGAGAATGAGCAGGTTCAGAAAGCATCTTCATGGATGAAGAAAGTTGAGGTATGTTATGTATCAATTATGAATATTATTTTGGGTGGTCGCTGGTTCGCCGAGAGTACTAATTCTTTGAAGTACCGAAAGATAAAGACTAATTCTTCGAAGTAAATTGAATTTATTAAGGGACTAACATCTCATAATAGATACTCTTTCATGCATACATACTTGGGCATCGAACCTAAGCGAGGGTATATATAGTAGTAGCTAATGAGTTGAATTTTTGGTTACTTTTTTTTGGGGGTGTTAGTGGGTTGGATAGTGATCATGATTAGTATGGTTGGGATTTTATGGTGATGGGGTGCTGGTGTTATGATGATTACTCTGGAGACTAAAATTGAGGCGTTAGATTAGTCCATGGTTGATCCAATCTATCGGTGAAGAACAGAACGATTACCTTAATTTCTTCTGGGTCTTCATAAAAATGGTTTTTTTTTTTTTTAAGTGAATTGAATATAGTTGACATGTTAGGGAATAGGGTTTGACACCATTTGATGATTGCATCATTAATGTTATTTTTTTTGGTGACTGGACTCATTATTGTTATTTGGACTCTTGAATAATAGATCACTATATTTTAAGTTTTAAACAAAATTAGGTGGGAATTATTTTCCCCATGAACCGGCAAAGAAACCTACTTCCATTATGAAATTATGAATGCTTGAACGAGGTCTAGATTGCCTGTCAATTTTCATTTTCTTTTCTTTCCCTCTTTAATTATTATTATTATTATTATTATTATTATTATTATTATTATTATTATTATT
>CM023950.1:13908659-13927071 GCA_013407115.1 Glycine latifolia
CCCTGAACAGAAGTGTCAGTGGAAGCAGATATCCTTTGATTTTTTATGTATGTTTGTGGTTTTAGCATGCAATTTAAGGGCTTGATCTTTGATCATATCCAGGCTTAAAATCTATGTCTTCTCAGGTTGAAAAAATATGTAGAATTTGGCCCCTTAAAATTTTCCTTTTCCTCTTTTCTTTTTCTCGTTTGGGCTAGGGAGGATGTCATGCCAATTTCAAAGTAAAATATCATCCAGCTGCAAGCATATTCTGTATTTTTTTGTGAGCAAAAGGATATTCTTTTGGTTACTACTTAATTATTAGTAGAGTTCAATTGTTGTAAAGAGTCAAGAGTAAAAAGTTTTATACCATAAAACTAATTAGAAATTTTTTTAAAATAATTTTTAAGATAATTATTATAAAAATCTTTTAAGAATATCTGAAGTAAGCATGGTAATATCTGAAGGAACTCCTTTGGGTTGCATCCATTGCCTTATCTTCAACTCTACTTTTACAGGCACAACAAAAAACGGCTGAAAATATTGTAGCTGCCAGCAAATAGGAAGTTGTCCAATGATTTGATTTTGATGCCACTTTCATTTTCGGGCTATATTACATTAAACTCTATTGGACAGTAAAACAGAACTTTGACAAACAAAGTGCACACTACGTGTAATTACAATTTTGTCTATCATTAACCAAAAAAAAAAATTGCCCTAATTGTGCAGAGGAAGCTGGAGGAGAAAAGAGCAAGAGCACTGGAGAAAATGCAAAATGATGTAGCAAAAGCTCATAGAAAAGCTGAGGAGAGAAAGGCATCAGCAGAGGCTAAAAGGGGAACTAAAGTAGCCAGGGTTCTGGAGGTTGCCAACCTCATGAGAGCAGTTGGAAGAGCACCTACCAAAAGATCTTTCTTTTAAATTATATAAAATGAATGTTATGTTTTGAAACCACATTTGTAGACAAAAGTGACCAAAAAGAGAAACATAGAGTGAAAAAGTTTGAGCATAATAGATGACAGTGCGATAAGAGCCCCTTTTCCTTTTGAATTTAACTTAAAGGATTAAAGAGGGCTTGCAGTGAGAGAAGCATAATAAAGAAAAAGAAGATATGGGGTGTATATATTATTATATTATATATTATATAGAAACCAATTGGAGTGTTTTTGAGTGATTGATTAGTGCATTAGAATTAATTTATAGACCTGATGATCATTTGGTTTGTTGTGCTGATTAAACGTTTTGTACATTAATAATATAATGCTTATTATTGTAATTAGTTGGCTTCCACTACATGCAAATGCATTGCCGACACGTAACTGTGTGTGTCCATCATTTTATGCAATTTTCTCCACAATGTTAGATTTTGACATGCCAAACAGGCCCTCACAAATCTTCTTAATTAGTTGTTAATTTTCATACCCCATCACGGGAAAAAAGAAATATTTGTTTTGTTTATGAGAAAATATCTTGCAGACTTAACGCACTAGATAGAGTTGAATGACCCACTTAATGCACGGATTAGTAAAGTAAATCACTAATTCTAGTTAGAGAACATGACTAAAAATAAAGTTACGCACTTAAATTTTGTTCATTAGTAAATGAAGAACTAAGTTATTCACTTATTCAATTCAAGTGAAAAGATTAGACATGTGACAACTTAGTAGACCAGAGACACTCAGGTGAAAAAAAAAGCAATTGAATAGTTGATGCTCGACTTTTGCACGGAAATTTCGCAGTGATGTGGCTAGTATTTCATCACCTTAAGTAACTAGAGTTTTCACGCTTTCAATAAGAACTAAAGTTTAATACAGTAGGAATAATTTTCGTTTTCTAGTGTGTTTTTGTATTTGGAGCGAGAGTCTCCAGTGGAAGGCAATTTTCACCAATACTGGTCTAGAAAAGGATTGAGTGTCAGCATGGAACACATAGTCAACAAAGCTATATACAAATTACAATGTCTAGTTAGATAAATTCATTACCTTCCAAAGGGAGAAGATTTTGGCCATGAAATATGATCGAGGCATCTCTCTAAATGTTTCAGTATCTCCTTTTCCCGTGTACAAATTGATTTTCAAGTCCTTAGCCCCACATTTTTGCCCAATCCTGTATGCATGTGCTACTTACTACAAATTATTATATAGTTTGAGATAGTCTCGGTTAATCTTCAAGTGACACAATCAAGTTTTTCAATTTATGAGAAAGAATTAATAAAATTCGATTATGCGTCATGTAAAAATTGACCTGAATCATAGACACATAGTGGTTTCAAATCATGTAATAATTTCTCACCACTAATATTTCTATGTCAGACAATAGAACTAAAGAAGTATCTGTCAGGGATGTTGTTTTCTTACGCAGTATATTAATTCTCAGTGGGTAGCTAATAAAACAATCAAATATTTTTCATTTATCTTAGATGTGCTTCACAGATTTCTTGAACTATTCCTCCATGCTTGCTTGTTTGTCTTTGGAGTTTTTACCCAAGGCAAGGCATAAAAGGACATATTATTTCTATTATAATGCAGAAACTGTTTTATAATTTGAAACAGTAACTAAATCCATGATGCACAGTATTTCAAAATAACTGTCGTATTAGTACTATTCAAATCTACTTACTCCATTGCATGCTATAACCCTGCTTTCATCATTTTCATGAAGTGTAATGCGTAAACTTCTGGTCAAGTTCTGGATTTTCTACAAAGATTACAAATATACATGATTTGGGTTCATTTTGGGGTTTTTTTTCCCAATATACACCTCTTTCCATCAAATATTATCCAATATATACCTCTTTTTGAAAAAAATCTCAAAATACACCTGTTTTTAGTGAAAGTGGGAAGTCTGGGTTTGGAAACCGGACTTCTCAGTGTGCCCAATTTTTATTTTTTTTGTTTTTTTTTAAAAAATAAAATTTAAAGCTTGGAAGTCGGGAATTCAGCCCCCGACTTCCGTACGTGACCTTTTTTTAATTTTTTAAATGTTTTTTTTTTGCAAATTATTATTTTTTTTGTATTTTTTTAATTTTTTTATGGTTTAATAATTTAAAAAAAGGAAAAAATGATGAAAAATAAATAGATTAAAAAAACGCAGACTTGTAAAAAAATTAAAAATAAAGTGGATATATAATTATCATATATCATTTATATTATATGATAAAATTTAAATAACCAAAAATAACAAAAAAAATATGGAACATACAAAATGACATCATAAATAAAATACATAAAGAACAATATTTTTCGAAAAACAATACTATGAAGGTATGTTAGGACAATTTGTTCTGTTATGTCATTGATATCGGGAAATTCCACATTTTTTCCTGGTATCCCGTTCAATTTCTTCATCCATTTCGGTGGGAATGCGATTTGATACCGGACGACCCTTTGCACTTCTTTTTTTCCTTGGATCTGGACCCCACTGATCTCCTTCATATTCTTGCCACATTGATTCGTGTGGCAGTAAACCAAATGAGTTGTCGTAGATGTTCAATATGTTTTGCAAAGTAAATAGCAGTGGCACATAATTCATATGATTGACATTGACAGATTTACAGGCAGCCATGACGTGAGAACACGGTAAGTGTTTAGCCTGATATTCACCACAATCACAATTTTGGGATCGTAACATGACCCTAAATCATGCAAGGGGTCTAGGTGTTTCAAGTGGGGCTTGGGTCTTTGTTACAAGAAATGTGTGATTATGTCTGTCGAATTCATTAACAATGTGCGTATTTGATTCCAGTTGATTTCTATTCATTGCCTCAGAGACGACTTCAGAATACTGTGAGCCGGAGTTGATCATTGCTTGGTTTTGTCGACACCTAATTGTAAAAAGCTTTGCGGTCTTGAAATACGTCTCCTCAACCAAAGATGACACTGGCAAATATCTTGTGCTTTTGAACATGAAATTAACCGACTCAGACAAATTTGTTGTCATATGTCCCCAACGTTTTCCCTCATCGAAGCATTGTACCCAATCTTTTTTTTGTAGCCGATCAAGCCATTCAGCTGCACTTGGTTTGTTCACACGAATATCCCCAAGATGCCGCTAGTGCATTTTCTCTGTGTATGCGTACCCTGTAAATATTCAATAAATTTATACGTAATGAAATATTAAATAAAATATATTTTAGTGGATAAAATATTAAATATTCTCACCAGCTCGCATGAGTGATTTCTTCAGATGTTTGCAGTTGGGGTTACCGCGAAGGAAATTTAGTGCAATGTAGCGCAGACAGAAGAAATGAGATGTGCCGCCAACCAATAAGTTAGTTGCGTTGTTGTAGGCACTTATAATCGCAGCGTGCCTATCTGAAATGAGAGAAATGTTACTTTGCGGAGTAACATGCCTTCTCAAATTCTTTAGGAAGAATCCCCACGCTGAAGTTGTCTCCCCTTCTACAATGGCGTAGGCAATCGGGAAGATATGGTTAGCACCGTCTTGTGCTGTAGCTATCAATAATGTGCCTGTATACTTCCCGTAAAGCCATGTACCATCTACTTGTACGATGGGTTTGCAATGTGCAAACCCATTAATGCACGGACCGAAAGACCAAAAGACACGTTTAAACATTTTTTTTCCAGGTATCATCTCTCCGTCTTCAAACACGGATTCTGTTTGAGCAACGACAACAGTCCTGGGAATACAAGATTGCAGAGCTCCCAAAAGTTTTGGCAAATTGGCATATGATTGTTCCCAATTTCCATGAATCATCTCCAATGCTCTTTGCTTTGCTAACCATGTCTTTTTGTAGGACGGAGTATAATTCATAAACGTTTTGATCTCTGCAATCAACGTTTTGATGGAGACTGTTGGGTTTGTTTTGATAATGGGTTGGATGATTTACGCTATCACGTGTTTGTCAAGTTGCCTATGATCTTGTGTGAGTATTGGTGCGACGCAAGTGTGTTGACCTCTGATACTTTTGATAATCCATTTGTTATGCTTCTTTGAATTGGATGCACATAAGCTCCACGTGCAGCCATTCACATAAACCTTGGTTGGTGATATTGCAACGGAGGTGACGTTGGTATGGCAAAACCCTCATCATCGCTTTGATCATTGTTGTGATCAAACAACTCTTGATCCTCATGCTCACTAAAATCATTCATGTTTCCTTCGTGAAATCGTATAATGGGATCTTCATTTGGGTTTGATGTTTGTGTTTGTGGTTGTTGTGATGGGGGTGATGGATGATAGTATTGTTGGTGAAAGGAGGTTTGTTGGGCATCAGAAAAAGAATCATTTTGGGATAGTAGTTGTGTGTATGAAGTGTAAACGTCAAAGACGTCTTGTGTTTCAAGGTCTGTGTATGAAGGTGGTTGTGGTTGTGGAGAAGATGGTTGTGGTTGAGAAATATGCTCAGTAACAACATACAGTTGGGCAGAACCCAATTGTGGATTATGGACAAGTGTTTCCAAGACGCCTCTAAGATCATCATTGTCGTGTAATTGTGCTGAAATATAACGTGTTTCGGCAGGATACAATGAAACAGGGACACGATATAACAACTGAACAACTGTTTCAGTTGCTCGAGTAGCGAGACGTTGGGTAATTTTTCGAATAAGTTGTGTTAACGTAATAGACCTACTTACGTATAGAAATATTGGGCTTGCACATGCGTACGTTGATCCTTCAACAGGGTCGTCAAATATACGACCATGATAATGAATGATAAATGCTATATCTTTACGTGGAGCCATGGGTGGTGTTTTGGGGATGTGAGTGGGAAGAGTATGAGAGTTAGGAATAGAGGTTTGTATTGTGAGTATGTTGTTGTGTGTGATGTATTCTTAATTGGTGGGTTTATATATAGGGTCGAAAAGTTAGGTGGGACGATTAGGTAGGAACGTTTAGGTTGGAGGGTTAGGTGTGACAGTTAAGTGGGAGGATTAGGTGGGAACGTCTAGGTTGGACGGTTAGGTAGGATAGTTAACTGGGACGATTAGGTGGGAACATCTAGGTTTACAGTCTGTAGTCTCATAAAGGAGAAGACCGCATCGATCACGGTGTCCACGCGGATTACTGACATCGGCATTAATGCCTTTGCCGGTGCATGTGAGTGAACAATGTGACGCATGCGCAGACCATAGGCAACAGACTCTCGGTCGCCTCACAGACTGTGGACCGCATCGATCATTGTGCCCATGCGGATTACTGACATCGGCATTGATGCCTTTGCCGGTGTATGTGAGTGAACAGTGTGACGTATGTGCAGACCACAGGCAACAGACTCTCGGTAGCCTCACAGATTGTGGACCGCATCGATCATAGTGCCCATGCGGATTACTGACATCGACATTGATGCCTTTGCCGGTGCATGTGAGTGAATAGTGTGACGCATGCGCAGACCACAGGCAACGTACCCTCGGTAGCCTCATAGACTGTGGACTGCATTGATCGCTGTGCCCACGCGGATTACTGACATCGACAGTGATGCCTTTGCCGGTGCATGTGAGTGAACAGTGTGACGCATGCGCAGACCATAGGCAATGGACTCTCGATAGCCTCATAGACTGTGGACCGCATCGATCGTTGTGCCCACGCGAATTACTGACATCGGCATTGATGCCTTTGCCGGTGCATGTGAGTGAGCAGTGTGACGCATGCGCAGACTACAGGCAACAAGCTGTCTGTAGCTTCATAGGCTGTCAATTACCAGTGCATGTGAGTGAACAGTGTGACGCATGCGTAGTGAATTCAGGATCATATTATTATAGTAATTTGAAAATAACAGCTAAAAAGCATGAAACAATGACAAAGACATTTTAAAGACTAACAAAAAGATAAAAGTAATACAAAACCAAAATACATGAAATTATTCATTCTAATTAGGGAATTGTTGAGGTGGTGCTCCATCTCCGCCCAGCTTAGGTCATTAACTTGAGAAGGTGACGGCGAGTTTTGAACATCAACTCTAAGTTCCATACATATTACAGTCGTCATTTTTTCAAATATATCGAACATGCACAACACACCTTCTTCGTCAATAATTGGAATTGCCATATACTTAACACATCCATGGGATTGGTATAGAGGACAACGATACCAAAGTGCAGTAACTATAGGCATAACACCATTATCTGTAATTGATGACTGTATGCTGTTGATTATGTCTGTCAGGGTCATTGTTGAATTCAGCAGTATCGATTTTGTCTTGTCACTTCTGAAAATTGCATTTCCACTAGAACTGTGGATGACCTCACCATTGATATAAACATACGCACAAATTGGCTCGGCACTCATTTTGCTTGCTCTCTCTATTTTCGCACAATGTAATTTGATGCAATTATGCAAAAGCTGTGCTGATATGATGCCATATATATAGCATCAGTCACAGGCCCATGGTTCACGTGATTTGGAATCTCGATGCATGACAGTTAGACATTTGTCTTAACATGCTTTGGAATCTCGAGGCCTTACCATGAACCAAAGTGTAAACGTGGTTTCGGATCCCGAGGCAATTGACATTATAAATTGATGGGAGGTACATGTGAACTACACATTTTCATCACCCAACTTCAAATTTTATTTCACTCATTACCATTTTACAATTAAACCTTGTTGTCATGGCTCATATACCTCTATTGCATCATCAACACGTTCACCGTTCACGTACCATAAATAATGACTTAATAAGTTCATATTACCATACAATACCTGAACCGCAACCACAAATTATACCACTATTATCGTCTACCGGGTTCCAACATATTGCCCTAATTAAACAATGCAGAATTGATCCTGCATTAATCACTGCATTGGTTGAAAGATGGAGGCCTAAAACACACACCTTTCACCTGCCATGGGGTGAGTGCACAATCACACTAGAAGATGTTGCACTGCATCTAGGCATTAGGGTCGATGGTCGTGTTGTGACAGGACCTAGCTTCTTAGATTGGAATGATTGTTGCCACGAGTTATTGGGAGAAGTCCCTCCGGATAATACACGTAAGGGAGCTGCAGTGAAGCTGACATGGTTGCATAGCATCTTGCGCGCACCATTACCTGAAGAACCAACAATACACCAACTACAATGCAGGTGTAGAGCTTACATAATGTACATCATTGGTGGTGCTCTAATACCAGATAAATCTGGAAATAGAGTTCATCTAATGTATTTGAACCTATTACGTGATTTCAACAACATAAAGAAATATAGTTGGGGTTCTGCTTGTTTAGCAAACCTGTACAAAGAACTGTGTCGGGCATCATCGGAGGTTGGTAGAATTATGGGTGCTTGTGCCATACTGTTGCAGTCATAGGCTTGGTACCGCATGCCTTTTATTGCACCAAGAGTCTTACGGCCCGAAACAACTTATCCACTCTCTAAAAGGTTATTACAAATAATGATATCAAATATTTTCATTTGAATGAAGCACATTATAACATTTTAATGATTAATGCCTTAATTTCATTTTTACATTTCAGATGGAGTGGTGGTAGATTACAACATACAGGAACACCTCATGGTGACTTGGTCGGGTATAGATCTCGTATTGATCATATGGAAAGCCATCAGGTATGTTACTATCATGAACGACACCATCAATATGCACATATTACAATTAGTAGCAATGTTGCATTGTTTACATATATTCCAGTTCTGTTGGGCCCCATATAGAGGATTTGAAGAGCACCTACCAAGACATGCATACAGAGACATGGACATTTGGTCCGCATGCACTGCAATAATTTGTTTTTCCATTGTGGAATGGCATCAAACAAATCGGGTCAAGCTACAATTTGGTTTACATCAAGATATCCTTGTTGATCCGATTAATATTGATCAACTTCACCAAATTGACATGCGAGGTAATCATTACAGTGACTGGATGGAATATCATGCGGGATGGATTAATTTCTGGAAAACAAACGCAATGATGTTTTAACTGGACAATCGGTTGAAGGGCCATTGACACATACATTGGAGTATATGGAATGGTATAGGCAAAACACTATTCTATTATTGTCGATTGGACAACAACTAAACAATCCATGCACAAAAATTACCCATAATGCTGCAGGGACAACCTTTGAAGAAGCACAATTTCCAGATCCACCACCTCAATCAATGTTTTGTACTCCATCACCTATTCATCAACCTTTTGGCCAGACTCGCGAGTCAATAAGTGCAACGAGCCATGAATGGATGACCAATTTATTTGGTGTCGATTTAAATACACCAAGTTCTGCGACATCATATTTAGCTTCTTTGCAACAGTTCGATGCACCTAATTCATTTGGAGAGCAAGGACAAAGTTCTTCAGCTGTAGCAACCCAAAATGAAAACCCTGAGACAGAACAACAACAACATCATGACGGAGAACTAGTGATACATGAGAGAAGAAATCCGCGACATAATCGATGTCCTCCGCCTTGTGGGACTGGTTATCGTCTTGGACATTAAAGTATAAGTTGTTGTGCTAATGTTATCAACTTTGTTTAACTACCCTTTTGATGTATGTTTCACAATTATGTGCAAGTGGCCATGCCATGTTATGCAATGTTTAAGTGGTCTTCAATTTTTGTTCATAGTTTTCATGTCTAACAACCCAAAAAAAAAATATATCGTCTAACAGTTTCATCAACAACGCCCTCAAAAAATGGCCAAAAAACCAAAAAAACATGTTTTCGACCCTTAAAACAATGTTTAAGTGGTCATGTTAGGCACTATATTGATAAAAGCAAAAGTTGGAATAATGACATGTCTCAATTAACATTGGATACCTGACTAACCTATTCCAAATAATGGACAACTGGCAATATAGACAACTGCCAATTTAAATTCAATGTGTGACATCGATAATGATCCTAAAATCACAGTCTAAAATGACAACACTATGCACTTTATCGATAAAAGCAAAAGTTGGAATAATGACATGTCTCAATTAACATTGGATACCTGACTAACCTATTACAAATAATGGACAACTGGCAATATAGACAACTGCCAATTTAAATTCAATGTGTGACATCAATAATGGACTGGTACACTACGTACAAGGCTAAAATCACAGTCTAAAATGACAACACTATGCACTTTATCGATAAAAGAAAAAGTTGGAATAATGACATGTCTCAATCAACATTGGATACCTGACAAACCTATTCCAAATACACAATTCTAACCTTATCATAATTCATTAACATCAACGTGACAATTATTCAGTTGTCTATAAATAAACAAAACTCCCTCAATACAGCCACACACTTCGACACAATATACCCTCCAAAACAAAATTCAATCTTCATATTATGGCATTCTTGGGAGAAACAAGCACTCAAACCATTGCTAACTCGATATTAGCATTCATTTTTCCAAATTGATCAATCATATACAGCAAAACTAGTGTTTATTTTCAATGTCCTACTCCAATACCAATGCGAGTTCCTACTGAGTGTTCTTTCCAAACACTAAAGAGTAGAATGCACAACACCCTTCAGCTAACCAATGACCAATCTGTGCATGAAATCTACTATCAACAACCATCCATCGATGCAGGTCAGCAATATTTTTTTCATTCTCTGCAACTGAAAATGATGATGATGTTTGCACAATGTTAATGTGCCATGAAAAACACCCGTGTGTTGGTCCTATAGAATTATTATGTATCATTGACAGAACACCCGATGGTATACTGAACCTACTTCGATCCACCATCACTCATACTCATGATGCAATGTTGTATTACAACGGCAAGTGGAAGATACCACAACAAGGCAATTTTTTTGGTTACTCCTTTACTGGAACAAATCCAATAAGATTTCAAATTCCTTCCTGATGCAACATCGAAACACTCAAGGATATAATCAAGCAAGTTGCGCCCCTAGGGGTTCCTCTTTATGGAATTCACGAATCATAGGTGGTCAAACAATTGTTCTTCCGACAACCAAGCCATTCAAAATATTCAGAAAAAATCATCGAATATGAAATAATACAACTGAAAAACGATGAAGACGTATTAAAGGTGTTAGCAGAATCCAATTACTGGAAGCGTTTCTGTTCAATAGAAATTTTAGCTATTTTTAACAAACCAATAATCCAATTACAGGCAGAAGACATGTCCGCTGCACAACATCTGTCAAATTATGATTAGTTTCCTCATTTTCATATTTCAATTGTTATTGTTAGTACGTTTCGTTATTTTCATTTTTTAATATCAGTTTGTTGTGTTTGTCTCTTTAATTACTATTGTTTGTACTTGCTGTTATTCTATTATGTTTTCATTATTATATTTATTTATCTAATTATTGTTATTTTTTTGTTTTAATGTTTTAACTTAGATATGATAATTATATATTCACTTTATTTTTAATCAATTTATTTTTTAATCAATTTTATCTTTTTTTTATTTATTTAACCATTATATATCCACTTTATTTTTAAAGATTTTTATTTTTCCACCACTTTTCCCTTTATTTTATTTATTTTAACATTAATAATTAATAATTTTAAACCAAAAAAATTAAATAAGTTCATTTTTTAAATAAGTCTTTTTTTGTTATTTTTGTTTGTTTAAATTTTATCATATAATATAAATGATATATGATAATTATATATCCACTTTATTTTTAATTTTTTTTACAAGTCTTCGTTTTTTTTAATCTATTTATTTTTCATCATTTTTCCCTTTTTTTAAATTATTAAACCATAAAAAATTAAAAAAAAATAATTTACAAAAAAAACATTTAAAAAATTAAAAAAAGGTCACGTACAGAAGTCGGGGGCTGAATTCCCGACTTCCAAGCTTTAAATTTTTTTGAAAAAAAACTGGGCACAGTGAGAAGTCGGGTTTCCAAACCCAAACTTCCCACTTTCACTAAAAACAGGTGTATTTTGGGATTTTTTTTTTCAAAAAAAGGTGTATATTAGGTAATATTTGATGGAAAGGGGTGTATATTAGGAAAAAAACCTCATTTTGGATCCTAATAAAAACAACCATCAGAGCAAAAGAAAATGCAGCACCAGTTTCTAACAAGAAAACTTCTACCAGTCATCGTCTATCTAGAAATGGCAACCGGGTGGGGATAGGTATTGCCTCCTCAACATATATTTGTACCGGTCCTCATACTCAACTGCTTAAAATTTGTTACTCCATCCCCATACCCATTGGGCTTCAGGTATACCCGTCCCCACCCCATTCTCGGTTCAAATTTTTAAATAAGTTTTTTGGTAAAAAAATTATATTAAAAATCTGAATTTAGAAAAAATAAAATAATTGTTAGACATTTATTTTTAACTACTTATATATCAATAAATTCATTGCAGCGCATTTGTATACAAAAATCGTCAAGAATCCTAAATTATGTAAAAAATTTAAAATAAAATTAACAATAAATAAAATTAAGTTCATGAATCATACTATGAAGTTGTGCCTCTATATTAAGATGTCTAATGCTTGGAGGAAAAATATGTTTGTACCTATTTACAAAAACTAGGGAGATATTCAGAATTTTTCTAACTATAGAGACATTAAGCTCATGAGTCATACTATGAAGTTGTGGGAGAGAGTTATTGAACATCGCTTGAGGAGGGAGACCAATGTTTTTGTAAATCAATTTGGATTATGCATGAAGATGTACCATAGAAGCTATTTTCTTGATGTGGAAATTAATGAAAAGGTATCGAGAAAAGAAAAAAGGCTTACATATGATGTTCATAGATCTTGAGAAAGCATACGATAAGGTCCGAATAAAAGTTTTATGGTGAACTCTTGAGATGAAAAAAGTATCATTAAAGTATGTTAATGCAATCAAGGATATGTATGAGAGGGCTACCACATGTATAAAAGCTTGTAATGGAACATCAAGGGATTTTCCTATCATGGTAGGTGTATACCAAGGTTTTATCTCTTTGCCTTAGTGATTGATGAACTATCAAAAGATATTCAAGAGGAAGTGTTGTGGTGTATGCTTTTTGCAGATGATATTGTGCTTATTGATGAGACTAAAGACAGTGTTAATAGGAATCTTGAATTATGGAAAAACACTTTGGAGTCTAAAGGATTCACGATAAGTCAGAGCAAGACTGAGTATATGAAGTGTGAGTTTTCGCTGGGAAGAGTTGGTGATCAAAATCCTATGCATCTACTTGGTCAAAAGGTACCTAAGAAAGATGTTTTTGATACTTGGGATCAATTTTGCAAAAATGTAGAGAGATTGATGAGGATGTAAATCATAGAATCAGAGTAAGGTGGATGACATGGAGGAGTGCATTTGGGTTTTTGTGTAACCGCAAAATTTCCCTTAAGCTAAAAGGAAAATTTTATAAAATAACTATAAGACCTGCAATGTTATATGGAGCTGAGTGTTGGTGATCACATATGCAACATGAGCATAAAATAGGGGTAGCAGAAATGAGGATGTTAAGGTGAATGAGTAGTTATATGAAGATGAATAAGATAAGAAATAAAGATATTTGATGAAAGGTAGCATTAGTACTGGTTAGTGAAAAGATGAGGGAGCATAAATTGAGGTGGTTTGGGCACGTAATGAGATGACCCCTGGATGCTCCTGTAAGAAGAAAAGTTTGTTACCAAGAGTTCGTCATAAAGAGAGGCAAAGGTAAACCGAAACTTACCTGGGAAAAGATAATTAATAAGACTTAATGGAGTGGGATATAGATTGGCAGAAAATGTGTCTTAGGACGGAATGAAGAAAAGTTATAAGCTTGGTGGAGGGTTAGACCTGTTATTATCTCTATGTTCTAGACGGTCCCTTTTTAGTTTTTTTCCTCTTCATTTTCCCCCTCCTTATTTCACCCTTCATTTTTTTATCTTATTTTCTTTTATTGTCTTATTTCCCCATTTCCTTAGATTTTTTTTCCAACTTCTTCGTATCTATCATTGGGTTCATCTACCACCAATCCTAATTAACTTGGGTTAAAGGTGTTGTTGATGTTGATGTTGAAGTAATAAATAAAATTAAGACTAACACATTTGTCTTCCGTGATTCCATTATTTTTTAAGGTAAACAAAATACCGCAAACATTAAATAACATAACTTAGTCATAGACACTAACCTAATGTTCATCAAATTACACCAAATTAGAAATAAATAGAAAATGAAAACAATTTTCATCATCAAAATAACCACCAACTTCACCAAAGATGCCATCGACATTTCTTCCTCAACCTGGTATTTATAAAATCAAACATCATATTTTAGATCTTGTTTCAAATCTTAAAATCAAACATCACATTAGTAAATAAGTATAGTTATTACTTTAACGATCATCATCGGGATGGGTACAGAGACAAGTATGGGTATGAGTATGGGTATGGGTACAGGGCGGGTAGTGACATGCCCATCCCCGACCCCGATTAAAAATGTTGGGTAATCACCGAACCCAAACCCATACCCGGTTAACTCGGGTATTCCAAATCAAAGTCGGGACGGGTACCCACGGGTAAGGGTTTTGTTGCCATGCCTACGTCTAACGAACATTACAAAAGATATTCAGAGTTTTCCAACCTTTTCTTGGTTAGAAGTGGTATATATACATAATTACTATGGTAAAACTATTAGAAAATTGTTATGGAAGAGTGATCTACGAGTAAATCCACCCTCCATCGTCAGAATATTGTTGAAATAATGAAGTATAACAACTCTAACAATATAATGTCACAGAATTTGATATCAGTCCAACATTATTTTTGTTCCCATAGCTCCAACATATTTCATCTTTTAACATATCCAAATTTGCATAAATTTCTCTGCTTTGAGGGTTGCCTTTGTCACTTGCTATAAAATAGTGAACCTCATTATCTATCTCAATCTAGCTGGGAGCTGTTTCTTTAATTAATTTCAAGTCATTCATAGTCATTCTCACCTTTACAGCCTCTTCCGACATGCCTCCTTCAGCATACATGTTTGATACAAGTATGTAAGAGGAGGCCTCATCGAGGGTTAAATCAAGAAATTTTCTGGATGCTCACATTCCAAGTTGTAAATCACCACAAAGCTTACAGGACTCGAAAAATGGGCTTTTGTTGATAGTATTCATGGCTTTGGATGGATTTCTGGCACAACCTAAAAGATCAATCATACAAGAGAAGTGCTCAATCACAGACCCAATCACATACTTCGATTCGATCTCATTGAATAATTGCAACCCAGTTTCCCACAAACCTGAGTAACTACATGCTTGGAGAACAACCAACATTGTAATCTCATCAGGAGCAAAACCTATTCCTTCATCTCCTCAAAGAGAAAAAGTGCAATGTTTTCTTCATCATGAATAGCATATGCAAAAATTTTGGCATTCCAGGTAACATAATCACGGTTCATGCAACTAAATATTTGATAAGCATCCTGAACAATGCCACATTTAGCATACATAGTAAATACAACATTGCCTACAACAATATCATTTTCAAGGCCCACCTTTAGTGTGTAAGCATGAAGACTCATCCCAGTTACCAAGCATGCTTGGTTAGCAGATAAATAAAGGAGCCGTTAAAATGTTATAGAGTCAGGTTTCACACCATTAAATCTTAGTTTGTTGAAGAAAACCATAGGGTCTTCTTCATCATCTCTTATTTTTTAATTCAAGTATCCAACTAGAATGACATTAAATGAATAAATATTTTTATTTGGGAGCTTGTCAAAAATCACTCTTGGAGATGATAGATAATGCATATAGTTCTCATTGGATAACCTCAAGCAAATAATACTAAACTCAACCATGACGTGGACAAATCTCCATCCATCATAAAGAACAATGCAATAGTATGCATATAATCATATACATAATTTGCAGTTTATTCATTGGGTTTTTTCTAATGTTATCATTCAAACAATAACTCACAAGGCATAGAAAATAAAGAGATCAAAACACACTAATCTTTAAACAAAAAAAGGCTTGTTTATTGCCCCAAAAAATAAAGAGTAAGCAAGAAGAAATAGCTTGATTTCACATTATTAGTATAATTTTTTTAGATGCTTCTCTGCACACCCTTCAAAATCTAATTTAGAAAGATAATTGAATTAATTTGTGAAGCCAGAGTAAAACAAGCATTGTCGTGAATCTTCATCTATTTTATGTATGAAAAACAAAATATGAAAATTATGATCTTGAAGGAAAATTTTGTAGTCATAAAATTGACCTTTATTCATCAGAACAAGCGGAGGAAAAAAAAGTAAAATCCTTAGTCCCCAAGTTCACACCCATAATCCCCAACAATCCCCTTCCAGAATCAATGAAACCCCTAGTCCCCAAATTCACACCCCCAAAATCCCTTTCCCACATCAATGAAACAAGTTTGAGTTCACATTCAACAAAGAAATCAAGAGGATAATGCAGTAACAAAAATGAAGAGAATGCAAATAGAATTAATAACAATTCAACCTTAATATTTTGGGATATCCATAGGCCAAAATCTTAGAAAAGCTTGTTTCCAAAAACATCATATTTGCTTATGGATTTTACACTCTCAAAAACAAGTTCTTGTCTTTCTCTTTCAGCAATAACATGGGTCAAATTGTTACACATAATTAAGCTAGCCTTAATTTATGAATAAGCAATATTGTGCACAATTACCATGGTCAATTTTGTATATGCCAATCTCAGAAAATGATGGTTAACCAATTAGTACGTTTAATTAACAATCTTTATATGAAAAGTTAACAACATATGGCTAAAACTAAAATTTAAGCTACATATGAACCTAAAACATTAATAGCCCAGAAACGTCATCTATGAATTGAGTTCTCTGTTGATATTCAACATTCACATCATTTCTCTTAAAAAACCAAGACAAATGTTAAAAGTCGATTATGCTGAATATAAAGTTTCAAAATCCTTTTTTCTCAAAGTCGATTGTCCAACATTTGAATTATGCATTGACATAAGCTAAGAGGCAGAGGCAGACCCACGTGTAAGAGAAAGGAGGCAAGTGCCCACCCTTAAACTTTGAGGTAAAATTACCTAACTACCCTTCTTTTTACATTTTTCACAAAAATTATACTTAACTCTAGCTAGCCAGTGCATCTTGTTCTCCAACTCAGTCCTTCGCTTCTCTCGTTCCCCCTTCTCTGAGTCTGAGACTCTGATGTAGTCACACAACTGCTCAGTGCTCACAGCCAATGGCGAGACTCCAACGTTGTAACGCAGTCTGAGACTCCATCTCAATCCTCCGTGCTCTGCCTCTGCTCATGGCCAGTGGCGTCCTCAAAAGGATTTTTGGAAAAGACTCCATCATACATTCATGCACGCACGGCTACGGCCTCCATCTTAGACAAGTTGATTTCTGAAATCTGATGTATATTGTGCTGCAGATTTCTAAATCTGAGTAATTTCTAAAATCACAAATTTTGGTATGTTGATGTTAAAATATTTGCCTTTATTATTCAGGAGTTCATATTGGAGGCCTGCACAAGCAGCTGTTAAGCCCAATTCCCATCTCCCAGTGTGCAGTTTATGTTGGAAATAGGGGGAGCATCTTGAAGCTTGAAGCTTAGGAATTGAAGAAATATTTTGAGCTTTTTCACATGCCTTGGAATACCTTGGAAGAATGTAAATCCATAAAGTGTGTAGAGTAGTCAATTTGTTGATCCTTGCATTGCATGCATCTAATCATTCATGTGCCTAAATGTTTTCATAAAGAATTGAAGCAACCCTTGATAAAAGAACCAAAGAAGCAATGTTTTTGGAAAAATGTAAATGCCACTGGTTTAATCGATTACACAGTAAGATAATCGATTATTTGCTTCGTTTTCAAATATGAAAAAGCTTTGAAGAACAATTTAATCGATTACCATTTATTGTAATCGATTACACAGTGTTAAAAGGAAGTCATGCTTCACTGCTTTAATCGATTACCACTTATTGTAATCGATTACACAAGGTTCTTAGAAAAGCTTGTTGCATTGCTTTAATCAATTACCATTTATTGTAATCGATTACACAAAGCTGTTCTGAAATGTTGTGCTACTGGTTTAATCGATTACAAGTAGTATTAATCGATTATTTGCTTTGTGATTCAAACCCATAAAACTTATGAACATTTTAATCGATTAAAATGGCAATTTAATCGATTACATAAGGCATTTTAATCGATTATTAGGAGTGTTTAATCGATTATAGTTAGTTATAAAGTTTTGTTATAAATAGAAGTGATGCTTGTTTTGTTTTGTAACCTGTGATATTCAAATTTCTGATTACATTCAAGTCTTCACAAAGATTGAAAGTGTTTTTCTGAGTATACAAACCTCTTGTCCCTCTCTTTAATCTTCATGGGTGTTTGAATGATTTCTTGGGCAAGAGTATCACAAGAAGAATAGGAGAGCATGTTCTGATTTGCTTTTGATCATTCAATCCTGATTGGTAACTCATATGCATTCATTGTTATTGGATCATCAGGTTGTTTCTCTCCATTCTCTTTGGGTATAAATTTGTTTTGTAATTTTTGTTAATTGGAGCTGTTGT
>CM023950.1:13927171-13991510 GCA_013407115.1 Glycine latifolia
ACTTTTGATCATTCAATCCTGATTGGTAACTCATATGCATTCATTGTTATTGGATCATCAGGTTGTTTCTCTCCATTCTCTTTGGGTATAAATTTGTTTTGTAATTTTTGTTAATTGGAGCTGTTGTAAATTTGTTCTTGAGGCTTGCACTAGAGTAGTGTTCTCTAGGGAAGAACAAAGTAATGTTTTCTGGTTCTTGTTGATAAGGTGTCTAATAGTGTTTTAGATTTCCTTTCTTTATCTAGGGTTGATAAAGAGTAAATGTAATCAAGCTTGTAAGAACTGAAATCTATAATAGTGGAACTCTAATCTAGTGTTGATTAGAAGAAACTGGATGTAGCTTCTCTTGAGAAGTGAACCAGTATAAATCCTTGTGTTGATTCTCTGTTCTTTAATCTCTATTGGCTATCTTATTCATTGGTTCTTGGTATTCTTATCATTCCTCAACAAGTTATGTTTTGAACCATTGAGATTCTGAGCTGAGTAAATTGATTGAACAAAAGCTTTCTTGGTTTTAAAGTGATTAAGATCCTAACTCTGATTTTGAAAAGAAAATTTTAAAAGACCAAGTTTTAACCAATTCACCCCCCCCCCCCCCTTGGTTATTGTGGGTATTTCTTTTGTTTTTAGTTTAGAGTTAAAAAATAGGTTGGTTTGAAATTTACTATTCTAAATCCATTCATTCTTCTACTAAATGTATTTATTTATTTTTGTTTTATTCTTTTTTCATTTGTGAGAAAAAAATTTATATACTATGCGTACTTATAAATAATTTGGATAGTGTGTGTATTATCCAAATTAGGTGGGAACTTTAGGATGCATGCTCTGGGTAGGATTTCTGGAAGAGACACAGAAAATGATCTTTTCTGATTTGTGATGCATCTAGAGCTTTAAGTCATGCTCTCTCACAATTTGTGGGTAGTATTTTGTTGGACAATAAAATAGACATATTTGGAACAACAGTACTTTAAATTTGTTAATGGATAAGCAAATTGTTAATATTTCGGAGTATGGCCATTTTGCTTTGTATTCAAATTATACTGAGATAATATTTTGGAGTTTGGCCATTGTTTTTCGGGTATATATTGATTCATTTTTGTCATTTGCCATTTTTTAGGATGGAAAGGTATTTAGGTTCTTTTTTTTATGAAGTCAAGTGGTAGTAGTGCTAAACGTTCTCAATCTGAATCTTCATTTATTGATTTAGTTCAAGATAAACAGAATGAGTGTTCAAGAAAGGGAAATGATTTGTATGTTCCTGATCTGGGTAAAAGACATCCTATTATAAGATTTGCGAAGAGTGCTTAAGTAAGGGAAATGATTCGAAGAATATATCTAACCAATGGTCCTTGTCAACCAAAACTTTGCAAATTTCCTCAATCCTTAATTGGGGGTAAAATGCGTAGATTTAATCCTCAATGGTACAATGAGTTTGGCACTTGGTTGGAGTATAGTGAATCAAAAGATGTTGTATTTTTCTTACATTGTTATCTATTTAATTGTGAGCATGGTGATGGAAGGGGTGGTTATGATTCATTTGCGAGAGAAGGATTTAGCAATTGGAAGGACAAACAACGCCTTCTTAAACGTGTTAGGAAAGTTGGAAGCATTCATAAGTTGTGTTTCAGTGCTACCAAAGATTTGACATTGTTGTGTCTGACATTTCTGACAAAGCAAAACAGGATTGTCGTATTTGTCTGAATGGTTTTATGCGATGTATTTGATATCTCATATGACCAGGTTTGGCTTTCCGGGGATATCATGGACAGATGCTTCAATGAATCAGGGAAATTTTGTGGAGCTTGTAAAATTCTTTTGTGAAAGCAATGAGGAGGTAAATAATGTATCTTTGAATAATGCCCCAGAGAATCTCAAAATGAATGCTCCCTCAATTTAGAAAGATATTACTAATGTTGCAGCTAGTTTAGTTACCACAGCTATTATTTCAGATATTGGGGATAATTTATTCTCTATACTAGTTGATGAAGCTCGTGATATATCAATTAAAGAACAAATGGCCATTGTTTTAAGATATGTGAACTAGAATGGTGACATTATTGAGCGTTTTCTTGGTCTTGTTCATGTTTCAGATACTACAACTAGTTCACTTAAAGAAACGATTGATTTAATTTTTGCCAAAAATGACTTGAGCTTGACAAAGATTTGTGGTCAAGGTTATGATGGAGCAAGCAATATGAGTGGTCAATTCAGTGACTTGAAAAGCTTGATTTTAGTTGAAAATAATTCTACTTACTATGTTCACTGCTTTGCACATCAACTTCAGTTAGCTCTAGTGGCTTGTGCAAGAAAGGTTTACGCATTGACTGACTTCTTTAATTTTATACCGTTGGTGTGTAATGCAGTTGTTGCTTCTTGCAAAAGACCAGATATTTTGAGAGAAAAGTAATTTGATGAGATAGTCAAAAGTATTGCAAGTGATGATGTTCAATCAGGGAGAGGCTTGAATCAAGAAATGAGTTTGTCACGACTAGGGGACACACGTTGGAGCTCACATTACCGATCATTGGTAAGTCTGTGTACATTGTTTGATCCTGTGCTTGATGTGCTAGAAATAATAAAAGATGATACAACCCTTACGCATGCAAAAAGGTCTGAAGCCTCTGGCCTTATGATGCATATGCAAACTTTTGAACTTGTATTACTTTTGAACCTGATGATCAAGGTCTTAGCAATAACGAATAAGTTGTCAAAAGCACCTCAGAGAAAATATCAAGATATTATGAATGTTATGACTTTTGTAAAAGTTTCAAAGGTGTTATTATAGAAGACGAGAGATAAAGGATGGAATAATCTATTTCAGAAGACTTCTGAATTTTGTATAAAACATGACATAGATATCCCTGATATGAAAAGTGTACTTGCATTACAAGGGAGAATAAAACGTAAAGGACGAGTTACTCATCTGCATCACTTTAAGGTTGACATATTTTATGCAGTAATAGATACTCAACTTCAAGAGTTGAATGATCGTTTTAGTGAAGTTAGTTCCAATTTGCTAGAATGCATGGCATGTTTACATCCGTGCAACTCTTTCTCGGCATTTGACAAGAATAAGTTGTGTGAATTTGCTGGCTTTTATCCTTCAGATTTTGATTTGAATGATTTTTTCATGCTTGAATATCAGCTCGACACATATATTGTTGATGCGCAAAGTGATCCTGATTTTTTTGAATTTGCAAGGAATAGCTGATCTTGCCAAGAGGATGGTTGAAAAGAAAAAACATATTGTGTATCCTTTGGTTTATTTACTTGTAAAGTTAGCATTAACTTTTCCTATAGCAATTGAATCTGTGGAAAGAGAATTTTCTGCTCTGAAATACATCAAGATTGCACTTCGTAATCGGATAGGGGATAAATGGTTGAATGATTGTTTAGTGTCTTATATTGAAAAATATGTATTTGAAAGCATTGATAATAAGGCAATTATGATGGAATTCCAAAAAATAAGGCCTAGAAGGATGACATTGTAATTATTTTCATTGTAATATACTTTTGTTGTTAAAATATATGTACTTGAACTTATTGATATCCCACCCTTCATTAATTTCCTAGATCTGCCACTGCTAAGAGGACTTGTAGATTGTTAGGCCAAGCTAAAACTAGTAGTCCCAACAAACTAGGTATTTAACAAAAATGAAGATGAAAGTTTTTTCATCAAGTTAACACTTAATAACAATGTGATGTGGAGGATAAAATCCAAGCATTTAGAAAAAGCATTAAGAACTTGTTGGCCATTGATCACTAGGAACCAAGCACTTAAGTAATAAGACTTTAATCATCATTATCTTATGATGTGAAACAAACCTACTACTAATGGCCTTTTTATACTGATAATCTAGATCAAGCACAAGTGTAGCACAACTATTACAAGTTAAACCTTAAAACACTCTTAATATAATAAGAACCCCTTAGTCCCCAAATTCCCACCCCCAAATCTTTTTCATGCATATGACCACAACCATCTAACTCCCACATGCGCCCATCCAAGTCACACACACAAGACTCTTCCGAAATAAACACCAAAGTTAGAACGACAATGACCAAAGAGAAACAAACAAACAGAAACCAAACCTGCAGAGAAAGCTTTTTAATCCTTCACCATGTTGGAAATCGAACATGAAAGTAAATGTTGAGAATCAATACCGAGAGTGGAGAAAAAAATGCGTAGAAGAGAGGAAAAGAATGCTTTGGACTCACTGAGGAGAGGGAGAGAATTATTTTACCCTAATAAGCCAAATCTTCCTTTTTATTTGAAAATTTTCTAATAATTGAATTTATATTGTTCTTCTTAATTATCCTATTAATATTTATTGAATTAATAATTGACTAATGTCATTTAATATTTTTTGGAGGAAACAAAGATGAAGGTGCCACGTGGCATCACCCCCATAGAACAAAGCCTTCTAAATATAATATACTATAATATATAAGAAAACTCAAAAGACATTTATGTTTTATAGCTGCATCTAATTATTTTGAGTAGAAGCAAATAAATACAAATGATAAAAGTTGCATCTAATATGTTATCAGATTATGATTTGTCTCTATGCGTCTAAAGTTTTCAGATGATGCACTTATAAGATGATCTGATATAACATTTAAGTAGTTTATTTAAGACCTTCATTTAATCCTTTATGTCTAAGATTCTTTTATGCAGACTATTCTCCTAGGATCTGCCAAAGTCCTATGAAGAATAAAAGAAGTCCACAGCCTGGAAGACGTTGATCCTCATCACAAGGCATGCTTTGTTGTTGCAAATTTGTTATAATGAAAGAAGTGACTTCCGTACTGAAGTAGAAGACATGATATCCTATAAACTTGGGCTTTGCATGAAGAAGGGCTATGCATTTAATGCAACAATAAATGCTTCAACGGACTCAGGACCCCAAACAAAGAACAAAGAGAAGAATCCAACATTGAGAGACAATAGATACTTGAAGATGAAGACTAGAAGAAACTTTGAAGACACTAGATACGAATCATCTACACGAATCATTCTTTCGTTCTTTCTTGTAAAGCTTTTTGTAAATTCTTGTAAAGATACCTAGCTCTTAAAACACCTTGTATACCTTGAGAAAAAGACTAAAAGTGCTATGTGATATATCTGTCTGTAAGACGAACACTAATTTTAGTCAATGTGCAAACTTTCAGCAAATCTTGATGATTTGTTTAGAGCCAACAATGGCTTGGTAGAATATAGAATACTGATTTTATGTCAAGCTTGGCATAGAGCCTACAAGTGTAAAAGCCAGAAGTGGCAATGAACAATACTTGTAACTTTGATATACTAGTGGAAACTTGGTGGTTGCCAAGAACATGACGTAGTCTTAGGGTTGAGATAAACCAATATAAATTATTAGTGTGCTTTCATGTTATTTAACTGACAAAGGGTTTGAATTTGTTTTTAGGTCTTATATCTCTTTTTTGTTTTTCAAAGAAAATTATTTTCTTCATCATCTAATAAAGTCTAAATCAAAACCTGTCTAAATGTTTTTAGGTTTATCTGCATCTGACGATAAGGCGTGATTTCTATCTTGAAAAAGTTTTTAAATTTCTAAAAACACTATTCAACCCCGCTTGTGTTATTTGCTTCTACAATTTGGTATCAGAGCTCAGCCTCTAAAGGTTGATCACCTAACAATGTCTAGAGGAAAAGATCCAGATGGCAAATAACCGACATCAGTTCATCACTGAGGGAACATCTCTCACAAAACCACTAGGCTTTATTGGAGAAGACTACCCTACTGGAAGGACAAGATGGAGATGTACATCAAGTCCACCTAGTATAGAATATGGCTCATCATCACCAATAGGGATATTCCCATCACCAGACCTGAAGCTGAATGAATAGATTATGATCTGGCCATTATGGAGCTCAACACTAAAGCCAGATATACTTTGACATGTGCTCTATCAAAGAATAAGTACAATAAGATTTGCAAATATACTTTTCATATCAGGGTTGATATTGTTGTTGTTGAGGTCTGAATGACTGTTATTGTTGTGGACTAGGACCATACCTGAAATTCGGGTGATCTCTCCAACCTGGATTATAAGTGTTGGAGTAAGGATTACATTGTTGTTGAGGTCTGAATGGTTGTCCAGGTTGTATGGCAGAAACTTCAGCATGTTTCTTGAAGAGTAGGACATGATTTTGTTGGATGATCAGGTGCACAACAGATACCACACAACCTTGGTTGATTGGTTGCCATCACATTCTGCTGTTGACCATTAGTAAGTTGTCTCACAAGAGATGTCAACTCTGTCAGTTTATTCTCCAACCTCTGATTATCAGCAACCATAGAAACAAAAACTTCATTTGCAGCAGCCTTAGATGTTGCAGCACCTCTAGTACCAAATTGCTAATAATTGGCTGCTATGTTAGAAATCAACTGTTTTGCAGCAAGAGGAGTCTTGTCCATCGAAGCGCCTGCACTGGCTGCATCTATCATACTCTTGTCCATCAACTTCAAGCCTTCATAAAAATATTAGATCAATAATTGTTCACTGATTTGATGGTGAGGACAGGTAGCACACAGCTTGTTGAATCTCTCTCAGTACTCATATAATGTCTCTTCAGTTAGCTGCCTTATACCACAAATTTCTCTCCGAATGGATGTTGTCCTGGATGCAGGGAAGAATTTCTCCAAAAATCTTCTCTTCATATCTATCCAAGTGTTGATAGGATCTGGTTGAAGGTACAACCAGTCGTTGGCCACACCATCCAGAGAGAATGGAAATGTCTTCATCTTGACATAATCCTTATGAATGTCATGTGGCGCATGGTGGAACACACTACATGAAACTCCTTAAGATGCATGTGTGGATCTTCACCTACAAGACCATGAAACTTTGGAAGCAAATGAATCAGTTCAGATTTTAGCTCATAATTAACCTTAGTCTCAAGATATTGAATACACCAAGGTTGATAAACAACATCAGGTGTAGCCAATTCCTTAAGAGTTAGGTTGTTATCAGTCATTGTATCAACAAAAATTTCAGAATCAAGATGTCCAGAACTAGAAATAGACTCAAAAATAGAAAACTCAAAAGACACAATACTACTATCTAGAACTACACTATCAAATTTATCTAGATTACTATTATTTCTGCTCAATCTGTGAAATGTCCTATCTATCTCAGGATCATATGAATGCAAGTCACTTGAGTGGGACCTAGTCATGCACAATTCAACTCATCAGACACAAAAATCAAAGAAATAACAGAAGTAATAGACAACTACTCTATCAGGACACTATTCATAATATTTGCTAAAAACACCACAGTAAATGACTAAAAATTATTTTTTTGAGTTTTGAATATTTTTTTTCTATATCTATCTTCTTTTATCTATTATCTAGAAACAAATTTTTGATTTTTTGATTTTTTTTTCTATATCTATCTATCTTTTATCTAATTTCTAGAAACAAATTTTTGAAATTTTGAAATTTTGTTTTTATCTATATTTATCTATATCTATCTATCTATCTATTTTCTATCTATTGTATATAAACAAATTTTTGAAATTTTGAATCTTTTTTATCTATATCTATATTCTATCTATTATCTAGAAACAAAATTTTTGAAATTTTGAATTTATTTTATTATCTTTATTTATCTTCTATCTATTGTCTAGAAACAAATTTTAAAATTTTTTTTGAATCATTTTTTTAAATTGATGGAATTATACTATATTAATATCAATGGTACCTATACTATTATCTAATTATGAGTGGATTAAAGTTGGCACACAATGAACCGTGTCCCTGGCAACAGCGTCAGTTTTGATAACGACTGTCGAATCGCTACGAAACAATTAAATTACGCTAATTCTGTAGCACAGGATTAACCTAGTTCGACTCAGAGACACAATCAATTTGGTTTCAACTTTAATTCACTAATAAAAAATAGGGGGATTTTAATCGAACAGTTTGCAGGAAATGAATAAAAATTGCAGGAACATTAATAAGAATTGAAGAAAATTGCATAAACTAACAGAATTGATAAAAAGTGTTGTAAAACAGATTCAAGAATATCAATCCAATTCACCAAACCAAGCAATACAAATTATCATAGTTCTCATATAATGATCATATTATGAAGGTTCATTCAAATCATTTGAAGCAGTTCAATCAAATTAACTCTTAAATCAATTGAAATCTCAAATCGGATTGAAATATAATCTGAACAATCTATGATTAAATTTCAAAATTAAGAAATAAATCTATAACCTAATTCATTTTAAATCCTTAACATATTCATAATCATGAAAATTGAAAAGAGGATTGAAGAAAAAGATGAACATTCACATAGAAATTAAAATACCAAACCAGAACTCAAATTCTCTTTGCTTGGACTAGATCCTTCGATTGATTGATTATTTAGCCTTCCATGATCATTATCAATGGAAGAGCCACAAAATTTATATGAGAAAAAAATAGAAGAGCAGAGATGAAAGGAAAAAGAAAAATAAAGAACAATGAAAAATAGTTGAGAGAAAAAGAGAGAGAACTTTTAATTATGAAAACTTCTAAAAGAAACTACAAATTATGTTTGTGCTCAAATGAAGTGTGTCAATCCACTAACTAATTGCACTAATTTATAGTGACTAAGTCAGTAGAAAAGGATGGGTCATGATTAGGCCCATCTAATCTAACTAATTACTAATTACACAAATTCGTAGCCCAAAACTCAAGTGTAGAAATTCTGACTTCCAAGCCTAAAATGACCCTTAAAATGACAGAATTGGCCTCGACTTATCTCTGACAAAATTGTAGATATTTTCCTTATCTTTCCAAGTACTACTCATATGCGCCATTTGAAGTTTTGTAGACCTCTCTAGGTCTTACACAAGGAAGATAAGTCAAATGAGCATAAAATCCAAAAATAAACAACAATTAGCAATTAAGCCCTCTTGTTTGCCTAAGACAAAAACTGAGTTAGAATGAGAAAATAAAAGTCTAAGAGAAGTCAAATAAGCTAAGAAGAATAGAAAAATATTAAACTAAAAACACTTAATCACAAACTGAGAACTGCTAAAGAGATTTAAGACTAATTAAGCATAAGCTATGAAGGTACTGAAGATGTTAGACTGAGGAAAATCGTGACTCTGACCAGACACTACAAAAGCTTCATGATGAAGGATAGAGATTTTATGGATGACATGTTTGGAAGACTTTACATTCTTTTAAACAATATTAAAACTTTGGATAAACGTACTTCAAGGCTCAAATAAACTTGAAGGTGCTGGACAACTTTCCCAAGGTGTAGGAACCCAATACCACAACCATCCAAGAAGCAAAAGATATGAAAAATCTTGCATGGGATGAGTTGTTAGGAATTTTAAGAGTCCATGAAGTCCACCTTCAAAACAGGTAGCGTTTGCAAAAGAAGAATTTTGTTGCCCTCAAGTTCGAAGAGTCAACCTTTAGAAGAAAAGAAAAGAAGACCTTGTCCAAAGCTTTAAAAGTGCAGATGAAGGAATCTGATGGATCCACAGATCATGAAGTGGCTCTTTTGTCCAAAAAGTTCAAACAGATGATTAAAAAGAAGGAAAAGTTTCAACATTTCTCCAGATGTGAAAATTCCAGATTCAAGAATAAGAACGAAGAGGTAAACAATGATATCATATGCTTTAAGTGCAAAAAGCCTGGACATATGAAGGTTGAATGCTTCCAACTAAAGAAAAAGAAATACTTTGGGGATAGGAAGAAGAAAAGTATGATGGTCACTTGGGATGACTCAAACAGTGAGAAGAGTAGTAGTTTAGACAATGAACAAGCCAACATCTGTCTCATGGTAGACATAGACGATAAGCTTGAGGTAAAAACCTCCTCTGAATCTGATACTTCTCCTTGTGCTTCATCAGACGATGAAGGGGATATGCCCTATGATATTCTTCTTCAGAACTGTCATATGATTTCTTTTCAGTGTAAAAGGTTTAAAGAAAAATTCAAAGCTTCTACTTCTAAAAATAATGAATTAAGGAAATCCAATGAGAATTTGAAAAAGAAGATTCATACTCTAGAAGAGAGTCTAAACCTGGCTAGTAAGACTAATGAAACATCCTTTGTTGAGAAACTAAGAGAAGAAGTAGCATGTCTTATTAATGACTTTGGGAAGTTTTTGGAAAGTTCAAATACTCTTACCACTCTTTTGAAAAGGGAACAACTTTCTCTAAGTCATAGTGTGAGTCAGACAAATGTGACTTATATGGTAAATCTGGATATTCCATGTTCATATGCATACATAAGAAGAAACAGATGTTTAAGGGTACTAGCTATGTGGACCCAAAATCTCAAATAGTGCAATTTTAGATATCCTTGGTAGGAAAAGGTCAGGGTTTAAGCTAGTACCTAGTGCTCATGATACATGACGAGGGAAAGGTCTATGTTCTTTAGACCTAAAGCCACATGAAGGAGGAGCAATTGCCTTTGGAGGAATATGTAAGGGAAAAATCTCTGGTATAGGTAAAGTTGGTATTCGTTCTCTATCCTCCATAGATAATGTCTTATATGTTGAAGGTCTGAAATATAACCTACTTAGCATAAGTCAATTTTGTGATAATGGTTATATTGTTTCCTTCAAGAAAGATAAGTGTAGAGTCAAGACAAAAAATGACTAGTCTTTCTTTACTTCCAGACAACATGATAATCTATATGAGATTGATCTAATAGATCTTAGTCAATAGAATGTAACAGGTCTACTATCTAGAAAATATGAATATAGTTTTTGCATAAAATACTTGGGAATGTCAACTTAAAACATATATCAAAACTATCCCAAAATTAAAGGATTGCCTAAGATCTGTTGCAAAACTCACGTTCTTTGTAAAACATGTCAGCAAAGGAAACAAATCAAAACCTCTTTTAAATCTAAAGATGTTGTTTCCACTTCTAGACTGTTACAATTGTTGTACATAATCTATTTGGCCCAACTAGAATGTTGAGTCTGGGAGGAAATAAGTATGACTTCGTCATAGTTGATGATTATTCAAGATATACCTGGGTATACTTCCTTGCTCATAAGCAAAATTCCTTCAAGGTCTTTGAAATATTCTGTAAATTTCAAAATGAAAAAAGTTTTTACATCAGTGACCATGGAATTGAGTTTGAAAATGAAAATGTTGAGTTCGAATCATTATGTGAAAAGAATGGTATTTTCCACAACTTCTCCTCATCGAGATCACCTCAACAAAACAAGGTATTTGAAAGGAAAAATAAAACTCTGCAAGAGATGGCTAAAACCACGCTCTATGAAAACTCACTTTCTAAACACTTACTGGCAGAAGTAGTTAATACAACATGCTATGTTCATAACAGAATATGGATCAGACCATTGATAAAAAAAAGACATGTTATGTTCAGAACAAAATATTGATTAGACCATTGATAAAGAGACATGCTATGTTCAAAACAACATATTGATCAGATCATTGATAAAAAAGACTCCCTATGAATTATAAAGAGGAAAAAGACCCATCATTTAATACTTTCATCCATTTGGATGTAAGTGTTTTATCCTAAACACTAAATATCAACTTGCTAAGTTTGATTCTAAAGTGGATGAAGGGATTTTTCTAGGATTTTCTGATACATATAAAGCATATAGGGTTTTTAACACTAGAAGTTTAGTTGTGGAAGTATCCATTCGTGTTAAATTTACTGATGACCTAACATCTGATAAAAGACTATCAGATCTTGAGGATGATTTTGGAGATATACATATAAGATCATTTGTACCTTTTAAAGAAACATAGATCAAACAGTCTAAAAAAATTATTCCTCAGACTGAAGAATCTTCAGATCATATGCCTCATATGAATGACTAACAGTTTGTCCATCATCATCCTTAGGATCATAGCATTAGAG
Source organism: Glycine latifolia (assembly GCA_013407115.1). Taxonomy (NCBI): domain Eukaryota; kingdom Viridiplantae; phylum Streptophyta; class Magnoliopsida; order Fabales; family Fabaceae; genus Glycine; species Glycine latifolia. The sequence goes on from CM023950.1 coordinate 13,939,063, forward strand.
ATTAGACTGAAGGATTCAAGACTAGATCATCATTCAAATATCCTGCTTCATGTGCTCTTGTATCTTTAATAGAGCCCAAAACCATAGAAGAAGCTCTAACAAATGATGTTGGATCATTGCCATGGAAGAAGAGCTTCATCAGTTTACCAAAAAGAAATTCTAGATACTTTTTCCGAAACCTAAAAAAGGAGTAGAACAAGATGGGTATTCAAAAATAAACTGGATGGAACAAGATGGGTATTCAGAAATAAACTAGATGAACAAGGAAAGGTGGTAAGAAACAAATCTAGGTTAGTAACTCAAGGCTATAACTAGCAAGAAGGTATTGATTTCACTAAAACCTTTGCTCTTGTTGCTAGACTTGAAGCTATAGGAATCATGCTTGCCTTTGTTATTCATAAACACATAAAACTGATGTTAAAAGTGCTTTTTTAAATGGCTTTATTGAAGAAGAAGTGTATGTCAGACAACCCCCTAGCTTTAAAGATCATACACTTCCAGACCATGTTTTCCAACTACAAAAGGCTCTGTATGGTCTGAAACAATCACCTCATGCTTGGTATGGCAAACTGAGCTCTTTTCTTTTAAAAAATGGCTTTATGAGAAGCAAAGTAGATACAACTTTCTTCAAAATAGAAGTTAGCAAGGATTTCATTATAGTTCAAATAGTTCAGATATATGTTGATGATATTATATTTGGAGTAACTAATGAATCTCTATGTTAGGACTTCTTTGGTCTTATATGCATGCTTCCAATCCTCTGAGCAAAGATGAATTAGGTAAACTAGTAGATTAGACGATCCACAAAGGTATGATTGGATCAATTTTGTATCTAGCCACAAGTAGACTTGATATTCTACATAGTGTATGGTTGTGTACTAGATTTCAGTTTGATCCTCGAGAATCACATCTAAAAGTTGTAAAAAGGATCGAACGATATCTAGTAGGTACCACTAATCAATGTCTGTTTTATAAGAACAATCAAGATTTGAGGTTAGTAGGATAATGTGATGTAGACTATGCAAAAGAAAGAGCACAAGTGGAGGATGTCACTATGTTGGACCTTGTAGGATTTCTGTTGGATACAGGGGGAGCTACAAGAAGATTAAATTAAGGCTGAAGTAATTGGCTTGATGTTTTAGCTTTTTACATGCCCAATCAATTTGAAAGCATTTGTAATTTTCCTAAGTGGTTCAAGTACACTACCTTGTGATCCTTGCATTGCATTTGCATACTTACTTACATGCATTAATATCTGGAATATAGGATTAACTATTTGCATTTGCAAAGAAAATTTCATGACTTATGGTTTTGGAAAAATTAGATTGTGCACTGCTTTAATCGATTACAGGCACTATTTAATCGATTACATGCGTGTGTTTATTTCTGAAAAAGCCATGAAGAACACTTTAATCGATTACAAGCAAGGCGTAATCGATTACCAAGTGCTTTTTACAAATTATGTGTGTCTACTTTAATCGATTACCACGCTTCTGTAATCGATTATAAAGGGTTATTTCATATCTGAGCTTATCTGCATTAATCGATTACCGTTCTTATGTAATCAATTACCAAAGCTTATTTTCACATACTTGATGACTGCTTTAATCAATTACATCACGTATTAATTGATTATTTTGTTCGTGAAAATTTTCCAGAAAGCTCAAGAACGCATTAATCAATTATCCGGTGTATTAATCGATTACTTATGTTAAAATAATCGATTACACTAACGTTTTAATCGATTACATTCTGTTAAATTAGTTTTCTATTTAAAGCTTTATGGATCTGCACTTTAAAAAGAATGAACTACTCTTAAGTTTGTGATTTACCCAAATTTTTCAAAGCTTTCAAAAGTTCAAGATACTGATTTATTGAGTGAAACACATCTTGTGTGAGATCAAAAGATTACTGATTTTTAGAGATGATGTGTTAGAGAAAAAGAGTTTTTCAAGAGAGTTTATTTTGAGCATTGGCATTCATACAACCTGGATTGATTGGTAACTTCGTTCATTTATTCATTCATCCATTAAGGATCACAGGTTGTGTCTCTCTTGAATCTTTCTTTTAGAATTTTTGAGTTTCAATTTCTGTTGTGAATATCAAATAGTTTCTTTCAAGCTTTCTAGAGTAGTGTTCTCTAGGGATAAAGATCTGAGTAGGGTTCTCAGGTTCTTTGTGATTTGTTTTCTAATAGTATTTTAGAATTCAAATTCTTTATCTAGGGTTGATAAAGATAATCACTTGTAATTGCTTGTAAAGAATACTTTTGATTTAGTGAAAACTCTGACCTAGTGTTGGTTAAAAGACACTGGATGTAGCCTCCATGTTAGTGAGGTGAACCAATATAAATTGTTGTATCTTGTGTTCTATATCTGAATATCTTTCATTACTTGTATTTGGGTGATCAAATTATAATCAACAAGAAGTAATACATGCATTACAAGGTGTATCTTGATTGAGAGAAAGTTTTTTATTTTGATTAAGGGTGATTGAGTGATACGATCCACATTTTAAATCCACAAATTGTTTTAGAGAAAATTTTAAATATCTGTTTTAACCAATTCACCCCCCTCTTGGTTATTTGAAGTGTGTTCATTGTGTTTTCAATTTCTTGGGCAAGCAAGAAACAAAGCTTCATTGCTCTATCTATAGCTGAAGTTGATTATGTGTCTGCTGCAAGCTACTATTCATAATTATTATGGGTAAAGTATCAACTAGAAGATCATTCTAGTTTTGAAAATAATATATTAGTATATTGTGAGAACACTAGTGCAATCAACCTATCTAAAAATCTCATACAACACTCAAAGGCTAAGCAAATTGAGATAGGATATCATTTCATTCGTGATTATGTGCAAAAAGGTGTTTTTGATATAAAGTTTGTCGACACATATCATCAGTGGGCTAATATCTTCACTAAGCTTTTGTTCGAGGAATGCTTCGTCTGTATAAGGGAAAATTTAAATATGATTAGTTTATAAGATTAATGAAATACTATTTTTTCAGACGATTGCATTGTTTGATATTCTTAATTTGTTGGACTAATGCTTCTTGAAGTGTGCAAACAGGAGAGGAAACATGTTCACAAAGAAAAAAAATGTTTTAGTTTTTATTGAGAAATGTGTGCCAAAATTCTTGGCATGATTAAAAAACTATTTTCAAGACATTTAATGAGAATTGATACATTGCATCAAATTCTCTAACCTTTTCTTTTTTAAAAAACTACAAAAGGAAAACACATGCACTTGTAGAAATTCTTGGAATTTTTGAACTCTCAGAAGTATTTGTGCTTGTGCAGATAATCGTCTGAGAACTCATAAATTTAAAAACTTTTCTCCTTTATTTCTTTTAGAATTTCTTTGTGAACACACCTCCAAAGAAGAACTAGTCCTTTGGCATCCCCATCATCAACAACATCAAAGATGTCATTCAAGCCTTCCCAAGAGACTAGTTTATCCCTGGGAAGTGGATAAACTTTCAAAAGCTGAAGAAAGAAGGCTTTGACATGAATGAACTCTTTGACAAGGTTGGTTGGACACCTTTTTTGGAGAAGTTCAATACTTGGCATTATGGCCTATACGTCTTCTTCTGAGGAACAATAAGGCAAGACAGAGTCAATATCAAAGGGATTGTTGTTGAGACTCAGGTGGTGATCTATCTAAAATACAACAAATCATACTAGAAAAGGGGGTCGAATAGCATGTTAGTCAAAATATAAAACCTGTTTAAAATGGAAGATGTTATAATAAGCAAATTTATAAGAACCTCTTCTAGTAACTAAAAGTGGATTGTTGTCTAATGAGGTATGAAACTTGGTTTTTAGTGAAAACCTTGTGTGCAAAATGTGTCAATAATGGACAATGAAATACTTTAATAAGACAAACAAAAGTAGTAAAAATACTTCACTTTATACTGGTTTACTCAACCTAAGCTATGTACAGTTCTCATTTACCAACCAGTAAAAGGTTCTACTAATCAAACTTGATTACAACAAGTATTCTTTCCTTCCACTTCTGGCTTACAAGTATTCTCAAGGTCACTCCTTGCATAACCCTTAGACTCCTCCTGAATCTAAGAATACCCAAGCATTGTTTTGTCGCTAAGTCACTCCTGAGTTTCACAAACAGAAGTTTGATACAGAATCAGAGATTCTTTACAACACTCAAAGAGTGAATTTACAATAATGTTCTAATCTCTTACTAATACTTTGTATACTACAAAGGATGGACTCTCTAAGCTTAGTGTGTTTATGACTTTAGTTTTTCTATATATGTTCGTCATCGTTCTTCAATTCTTGATGTCGTATTTATAGGTATAGAGATGCTTGTAATTGTAGAGAGTATCTTCGAGATGGAATAATATGACTATTGAGTAGATTGATCTTGTTTCTTGATATAAGTAGATACTACATGTTTCTGTCTGATAAGATTTGGACTTTTCATATTTGTCATTCATAACTCAATATGACCGTTAGACATAAAAAAGGAAATATAAGATTGATTCGCAGATATATTCCTTTTAACCAAAATCATATAAACTATCATAGATAGATAATTCAAATAATGTGTTCATTCCTATTGGTGTTTGGATGGCTTCTAGTAGATGAAGTATCCACTAATGGATAGATCTCACTTGGTGTTGCTTCATGTCAACAAAACTTTTGACTTAAATGCAACAAATTAGTTATCCAAAATTTATATCTTTGTTTTCATCAAAACATTAAGGAATGTTTGGGTTGTCCAATAATGGATCATCTAGTGTCTAACACTCTCCTTCTACCATTGTTGTTGCATCTAGATGTGCTCTGGGTGGTCTGACCATGGACAAGCTGCTCTACAGAAAGACTCACCTAGAAGGAGGTGACTAGAAGGCTCTCAACATCTTCTTGCGGACAACAAACTTGACCTATATGTGTAGGATGATCCACATTGTGTGTCATTCCTAGGGTTTGCTCACAAGACTATGTCAATGACAAAGATCGTTTCTGCTCTTATAAGACGATCTAATATAACATTTAAGTAGTGTATTTAAGACCTTCATTAAATACTTTATGTCTGAGATTCTTTTATGCAGAAAACATTCTCCTAGGATCTACCAAAGTCCTATGAAGAATGAAAAAAGAGCACAATCTGAAAGACGTTGATCGTCATCAAGAGAAGTGACTCACTATTGAATGTACACCATGACAAAAATTAGAACTCATGATGAGAGAGAAAACTCTGTGTTGTGTCATCGCTGCATGTATGTATTTAATTGAAGTGATTATATGTTTTTAATTCTCAATTTCATGCTTATATATGTGTGTGTGTATGTGTGTGTGTGTGTGTGTGTGTAATTAGTTTGGTGAAGCTAGATAGAGAAATAGAAACTATCTGAGCCAGATTTCAACTCGTGCAAGAATTGCATTGTGCATTGAGTCGTAGGGTAGTTTGCCTTTGTGTGTGGTTTACTCTGAGTATAGGTATCCCTAGGGAGATTAGCACGATCATATAGAAAATTAGCACATTAATCTAGACGTTTAAGATAGGACTTACAGTTTTTGCAAAAAGTAATTTTTACCATTTTTGGTTAAAATTTCAAAGGCAAAACCACCCACTTATGGCAAGCTTGTACATGTTAACCATGGCCATCAAAAGGGCCATTCATGCTTGTCAATTGAGCTTTATCACTAGCCTTAGGCCATTACCTCATCATTTCCTTCACAAAGCAAAAACTTGGAACCTCATTATTCTTCCTCTTGCACAAGACCTTCAAGGGAGGAGAGGCCACCATTTTTCTTCTTCCAAGATCCATACTAGTGTTCTTGAAACTTCTTCCTTCAAAGCTTTGGTAAAAATCTATTAAACCTCTATTTTCTTCTTATTTCCCCATCATTTTCATGCAAAACTCTTATTTTTGGTTCCAATTTCATTTTTTTCCATTCTTAGAAGTTTGAGACATCAAGGACCTACTTGAGCCCCTTGTTCATCCTAGTCATTTGTGTAGCTTCATTCATGGTAAGAGGGGGGGGGGGTCTTTCCACTTCTTGAACCCTAACCTTGTTGTCTTTGGAAGCTAGGCTTCATTGCATGTTGTTTCGATGTTCAAATATTCGTAGCTACTATCTTGGCTAGAGCTATAGGATACGTCGGTTTTATGGAAATTTTAAGGTTACAAATGAGTTCTTTGTGGGTTAAAACTTAGGTTTAGCCTTAAATTTCACTTAAATAAGAGTTTTCTGGCAAAACTTATAAATAAATCAAGCTTATGGACATTTTGTAGAATAGAAAAAATTTGTCACAAAATGGAATTGGTTGTTATAGTTGTATGGACTGTTTTTTTATTAAAGTTTTAACATCAAAAATGAGTTTGTTAGGTGTGAAAATGTAGGGTAACATATAAGATTTATGAAAAATCGATTCTCGAAACACCTAGAACATTGAAAATAAGTTAGGAGCGAAACTTTATAAAATTGAGCAACAAAGTAATTTTAGACAGTAGACAGCTTATCATTGGAGTTCATGCCTTTAGATAAGTTACCTTAGAATTATTTATCTTTTGGAACTGTTTATTTAACTACTATATTATTGTTGAGATAAATTGCATGATTTGATGACAAATGCATCTTTGGGAAATTTTGATGCTTCTCTGCTAATAAATTTTTGAGATGCATGTATGTATAATTATTATTATTATTGTTATTATTATTATTATTATTATTATTATTATTATTATTATTATTATTGGTGAATGATAAGATTGGCATAGTGTCAACTTCGATAAATTATATTTGTGGTGTTCGAATTTACATTCTGCTATATGTATCTGTATATTGTTATTTTATATGTACGCATTATGGTTTGGGTTCGGTTAGAGGGTTTCCAACCCTCAAAAAAATTGTTTGTTATGATTGTTAGATGGTTTTAATCATAGTTGTTATGTTGTCCGATTGTTTTGTGTTACAAGTGATTTCTACCGCTTAAGGGACCACAATTGGTTCCTTGAGAGTAGTACGTAGGCCTGAACCTCGTCTCTCTTTTTTGTATGTTTGTTTATACGCGTTTGTTGATGCAATGGTACAAGGGTTACACATATGATGTAGTAGCAAAAGTCAAGAGGATTGGAGAGAGAATAAGGAACTAATGTTTCTATTTTCTTCTATGAGATTGCGTTGAGAAAATGGATGATGGACAAAGATACACTAGGGTATAGTGGGAGCATAGGTTCTAAGAACTTGGAAAAATTAGCAATTGGTGACTATCCAACATTTGGTGCACTCATTTGTGTGGGTAACTCATAGACCTTACTTTGCTACTCCCGATGGACTCTGAGAATTTGCTTTTTGAGTTGGAAGCCTGGGGATCAATGTATGATGTATCCGTATGTGGCAAAGGTTGGGCCCTAATAGGCGAGAAGTGTATCAGTAACGCTCTTAGGATCTCTAGAGTGTTGTTTGCTTAGAGAGACCAGTCGTAGTAGTTAATTAGGTTACATGTTGTCTTTGTTCAACTACTATGTGTTTTTGGTGTTTGAGGAGTGGAGGACTCACCCCTAGAAGCAACAACTTTCAGCTACTGAAGATGCATAGTACACTGAGGCATCTGCGGGATTGGCGTAGCTTGCAGGGTGAGTGGGTATGGCCATGCACTGTTACATGGACCATACGTTACATCTGTCATACTGGAGTTCACATAGTGTCATTAGATAGACCAGATGTAGTTCCATTAGTATAGATCATACATTGACCTATTCTATCCCATGGGAATTCATCTCTCACATAGAGCTTCGGTATTATGAAGATTCTCGCTTGTATTTTGGACTGGAAGAGCCGCGCAATGATTTGGAATTTTGTTGACTCTAGGGGAGTATGATGGGCAGGGCGACATTCGTCGATTCAGCATGGTGCAAGTGAACCTAGTAGAGGTTACAAATGACCGTGGAGACCATACAAACATGTCGTTTGAGGAGATCGAAGAGTACCAAGAACTTTTGTGGTAGTTGGAGCATACATCCAAGGTGGAGAGTGATGATCCTTCTAAGGACACATCTTAGTTAGTTTAGTGCTTCTGGTGTGGTCTGGTATAGTCCTAGTTTTCTTTACTGATTTTGATGTATTTTGAGAGAGGTTTCTCCACGAATATGTATTTTGTTAAAGCAGGGAAGTAAGAATTTATTTTGCTTACTTTCATACTATCATGGGTTGTATCTATATTATTTCTTTTGTGGCATTACCGATTTTATTTATTTGTATGAAGACTAAGTTATTCTATATCCATGTTTATTTAAATTCGATGTAAAGATTCATTGTTTTTTTATTCACGCGTTTATTTTTTTTATAAAAAAATACAAGAAGAGTTTATACTATTTGTAAGTAACAGTTAAATATTATGACACATATTTCTAAAATAAATTAAATAAAAGTATTTTCAAGCAGTATTTTCAATCTAAAATTTGAGTTGCTACACTAAAGTAGAAGCATGTTATCCTATCAGCATTGTCCTTACTCACACACTTCTTGAGAAACTTCCCAGGAGGTCACCCATCCCAGAATTGCTCCAAGTCAAGCACGCTTAATTGTGGAGTTATTAAGTTATGGGCTACCGAAAAGTAGATGCACCTTGTTGGTATAGGTAGTGTCTATTATTTCCTTTTAAGTTATCATCAACTATATATTCTCATACCAGCAGAGCCTCTGGATCCCTCTTGTTCGGGTGTGTATTCGATTCATTCATGTACCCCTCCCGCTGGAAGCCTGCCAGGAGCCGCTCCTTGTTCGTGCCTCATTGCACCGGTGATCACTCCCCACCCTCGTCAGCGCCCGGGATGTTACAAATAATATATGTACATTTAATGCAAGCATTAAATGTTTTAAAGGACTTAAGACCTCAGACAAAGAACCAAGTGAAGAATCCAACCGTTGAGAGACAATGGATACTTGAAAATAAAGACTATATAGAGAACAATCTTTGAAGAACTTAGATACAAATCATCTATGTGACTCAGTCTTTCATTCTTTCCTTAAAGCTTTCTGTAAATTCTTGTAAAGATACCTAGCTCTCAAAACACCTTGTATACCTTGAGAGAAAAGACTAAGAGTGTTGAGTGATATATACGTATGTAAGACGATCACTAATTTTAGTCAGTGTGCAAACTTCCAACAAATCTTGATGATTTATTTGGAGCCAGCAATGGCTTGGTAGAACAAAGAATGTTGGATTTAAGTTAAGCTTGGGGTAGAGCTTGCAAGTGTAAGAGCCATAAGTGGCAATGGGCAATAATTGTAACTTTGATATGTTAGTGGAAACTTGGTGGTTGCCAAGAAGTGGACGTTGTCTTGAGGTTAAGACAAACCATTATATATTCTTAGTGTGTTTTCTTGTTGCTTAACTGACAAATGGTTTGAATTTGTTTTTATGTCTTATATCTCCTTTTGTTTTTCAAAGAAAATCGTTTTCTTCATCATTTGATAAAGTCTAAACCAAAAATTGTTCAAGTGTTTTTAGGTTTATTTGCATCAAAAGATAAAAATGTGATTTCTATCTTGAAAAAGTTTTTAAATTTCTAAAAATACAATTCAACCTCCTTTCTTGTGTTTTTTGCTTCTACAATATATATAGTAGATTAATTTAAAATTCAATTGATTTAGTTACACTGAATAATTTGAATAACTCAAGAATAGAATAAATATTATACAATAATTTTATATTTGTATGTTTTTATAATAGAACGATATCTTAATTTCAATAATACTAAAGCAAGTTACGTCTGAGACAATTTTTCCTGCCTAAAATTGCACCCAATTCAAGCCCAAAATTGTCTTACATCACCAAAATCTCATAATAAAATATGGTCAAAGCACAACTAATGAAAGAATGTGGTTGTGTGATAAATACAACCAGCAGTTACTAATAACTCAAATCGAGACTATATCAATTTTCCATCTCCAATGTCTCATAATTAAAATATGGTGAAAGCACAAATAATGATAGAATGTAATTGGGTAGTAAATACAACCAGTAGTTAATAACAATTGATCATATGCCCTTTTTGTATTCTTCAATAAAATTGAAAAGCATAATAGTATACACATAAGCACTAGTTTGAGTACCAAAGAAAATGGCAACACTGGTTTTCCTCGAACAAACATCGACTTCCTTCATCACCTATTCGGTGTCGTGAGTAGCTTCTACTCCTTGCTCCGATCGGATGATTTATTCTATGCCAACACTTAAAGCCTGTTTACCAAAACATATTGTTGCGACATGGTTGGAAATGTCGCTAGCCACTTATCTTCCTTGCTCCAATTAGAAGGTTTCTTTTGCGCAAACAAGTGAAGCTCAATCACCAACGTTGAACATTCTTGGTGTTTTTGGTTATCGTCACATCGCTGCATTAATCTTTCTGTTGGCTCTCCTTTCATTTCTAGCTCCTCCTATTGAAACTGATCGCATCCTCCAAGACGTGAACACACGTTGACTCTCTCTCCCCCTCTCTCTCTCTTTGTCTTGTGATTCGCTATATCATTTGTATCATTTAATGTTTAAGTGAAAATCATGCGTTCAAATATCCTGTTAGATTTTTTGTTCTTTGGCTTTTATTTTAATTTCATATTGATTTCAAGTTTCTCTTATTGGATCTTTATTCAGTAGTTATGGAGGAAAGTTAATTTTTTCCCATCCCTAATTCTCCATTAGCCTTTCTCATTCATTTTGATTTTTTGCATTCCTACAATAAGTTGCTGCCTTGGAGAAATTGGTGCCCACAATATGCATTATCCCTCATGTTTCTTCTTCTTTCAATTTCACACTCGGTTAGCATACTCAATCAGGTTTATCTCACCAATAGGGGACAAATAATTGTGTTTTTGTCCACCAAAGAGAAAATTTATCTTCCTTATTGGCTAACGACGTCGGTGTTTGAACAAAGGCAATAAGAAAGGACTGAAAGTAGCTTTTTCAATTTGGTTTCTTTGAGAATTTGGGAGGCGAATTTGAGCCTAGAATAAAGAAAGGAAAGGGGGTTTCATTGTTTGTTGATTAGCTCAATCATAAACTAAACTTCATGTTAAATTTTTGTTCTCTGGCTTTATTTGAATTTCATATTGATTTCAAGTTTCTCTTATTGGATCTTGATTCTATAGTGATGTAGGAAGGTTGGGACGCAATGTCTCGACAAGTATAAACTTTTGTCATATGATTTTTGAACTTTTGCTCTATTTTTACACTTCGGGAACAACCAAAATTGAGCTTATAGTTGCAAAACCCAAATTAGTTGCTATTAGTGTGGTTCCATTGCTTATGAAAATCCAGGAACAAAAGCAAATCAAGAGTAATAATTACTTTTCTTAAAAGTTTTAAGGTATACAATTAGTTGTATTTTTGTATCTATATTCAGGACAAATGGAAAGGTCAATTTGATTTTTTTTATTTGGCTCATTAATTTCCAATAAAAGTCTATGAAAGCATGTAAGGAGTGTGTGTAAGCTACAAACTTCTTTTTGCTTGCAGGATAAGAAGAGTGAGCTTCATCATGAGAACAAGAATGAAGGAAGATAAAAAAAAAAACGTTAGAGCTAACAACACATTTAATTTGTAGGTATTGAACCTAACATAAACATATGTTGAAGGGTTGAAAAATAAGCAGGTGTATAGTTAGTTAGAATTGTTCATCGATGCATACTAAAGTTTTGTTTTTTCCTTTAGGTTTTACCTACTGAAATTCAAGCACTTGCTTATGATTATGGTATCAATATCTATGGAACTATGAGTATCAATATGATTGACAATTAATTTTAGGGTGTTGAAAATTAGTATCTTTGAAATTTGTCCTTATTTTGTTGTGGGAATTCAAAGTTAGCCCTTTTGTTGGTATCTCTGCTACAATTAGTTCAATGGTAATAAATAGCAAGACATATTTGTCATGTGCAGGTTTATGAAGTGGAAAAAGTTCAAGAGCTTGATTGAGGAAATATTGGAATGGATTCCAGAAGTATGGTGAGTCTTTCCTCTTTGTAGTTTTGTGGAATATTGTATTGCCTTAATTTCCCATTGTAATATTTTTTTTTACCGTACTAATTTCTCCTTGCATGTAGCTTTTCTTGCCTTCCTAAACATTGTTAGTTTAGAATTATAACTATTTTTCTTTTCTTTTTGTCTAATAGCATAACATATGTTTTACCATATTGTGCTGTTTTCTTATTTTTTTTCTTATAGTAATCTATTTTTTCACTTTGGTTGGTTGCATGAATTTGAACAACCAAAAATGCTTGATGAAAAAAGAAGTAAAGGTGCTACCATTTTTTAAGTTGAATCTTTGCTTTTGTTCTATTTCAAGAAAATTCTCTCATTAAGATTCAATCTTTTTTAGCTTTCATGTTTTGGTTTTTTTAGTGTCATATTATAATTTAACTACTTTAATTTGTAATTACTAACTTCTTCCCTCTCCAAAAGACTCTTTTGATTTTAACATCTAAAACCAAAAGTGGCAGATGTTAGGCTTATTTGTATGTATTTTCATGGGTGACAATATCTTCATTTTAGTCCATATCCAAGGAAGATACATAACTTTTCTTTTCTGATACAACTATTTCTTTTATCTCTCTCAGGTAGTTTGTTAAATTTTCCCAGCCTTTTCTTTAGTGTTTTGGCCATTTTAATTAACAATGAATTTTCTCTTATGTTGCAACTAAAGCTAAGTTGTTATGATTTTCCCCTTTAAATGCTGAAGTTGCGTAGGAAGGTGTTTGAAAAACTTTTGATTCATTTCCAGGTGACTTTTACCAACTTTGATATCCCTTTATAAATGTACACATTATTAGACGAAGCATCTACAACTACTTATTAAAATCTATTATGGTAATAAAATGAGATTACAATTACAAATTGAGGTAGGCTTTGTAAGACTTCATGGATTGACATTATGGGTTATTGTACATTAGCCTATATATGATGATATGAAAAGGTGCAAAAAACATTTGGTCCTCTTTGATTAGAAATCCAACATTAGATGAAAAAGACTAAAAGTCATGGAGTATCTTTTAATTTCTGAGAAAAAAATGAATTAAATTATAGGTAGAAGTTGTTGTTTTTCCCAAGGTTTTAATATAATTTTTTTAATATAGTTTTCCTTTATTTCTCATCACACTAGATGAAATGTGTTATGCATATGCTTTGTCCTTCTATTTCAATCTCCAAATATTTAAGTTGAACAAATAAGGTAATTCTTCCATGTATCAATTGTTTCATCATTTCATATTCAATATTTTATTTTGCATAACCATTTTATGTTCAAATTCTATTAGGAGTGGATTTTTGGGAGTCCTTAGTCCAAAACTCCAGGCTTTTCCGCCAAGAATTTGTTCTTCTAATTCCCCTTTCTATTAACCTTTTTAAATTTTGTTCTGATTTAATACTCACATATGTCATTATCTGCTTAATTTGGCTAATTTACTCATAGTGATAAATTGTGCTGTGTTCTAGAGTAGAGGAATTTGTGGAGGGGGAGTTACCATACAAAGAAATGGGAGAAGCAAGGTTGTTGTCTCATTTTCTGGTCCAATTTTGTTACTATTTTTTGTCTGCATGCTAATTATTTGTAGTCACTAATTGTTGTGGATATGTATGATGGAGCTACCACATGTGTGAAAGCTTGTAATGGAACATCAAGGTATTTTCCTATCACGGTAGGTTTTCACCAAGGTTTAGCTCTTAGTCCTTATCTTTTTGCCTTAGTGATGGATGAACCAACAAAAGATATTCAAGAGGAGGTGCCGTGATGTATGTTTTTTGCAGATGATATCGTGCTTATTGATGAAACCAAAGTTGGTGTGAATAAGAAACTGGAATTGTGGAGAAACACTTTGGAGTCTAAAGGATTCACGATAAGCAAGAGCAATACAAAGTGTATAAAGTGTGAGTTTTCGCAGGTAAGAGATGGTGATCATGACACAGTACATCTACTTAGTCAAGAGGTACCCAAGAAAGATATCTTTAGATACTTGGGATCAATTTTGCAAAAAGGTGGTGAGATTGATAAGGATGTAAATCATAGAATTAGAGCAAGGTAGATGAAATGACAGAGTACATCTGGATTTTTGTGTGATTGCAAAATTTCCCTTAAGCTAAAAGAAAAATCTTATAGAATAGTTGTGAGACTAGCAATGTTATATGGAGCAAAATGTTGTCCAGCACATATGCAACATGAGCACAAAATAGGGGTAGCAGAAATGAGGATGTTAAGGTGAATGTGTGATTATACGAAGATTGATAAGATAAGAAATGAAGATATTCGACTAAATGTAGCAGTAGTACTGGTATGTGAAAAGATGAGGGAGCATAGATTGAGGTGGTTTGGGCATGTTATGAGATGACCACTGGATGCTCTCGTAAGAACAAGAGTTTGTTACCAAGAGCTCGACCCAAAGAGAGGTAGGGGTCGACCAAAACTTACTTAGGGAAAGATAGTTAAACAAGACCTAATGGAGTAAGACATAGATTGACGGACGATATGTCTTAGGACGGAGTGGAGAAAAATTGTAAGTTTAGTGGAGGGTTAAACTCATTAATATTTCTATGTTCTAGTCGTTCCCTTTTTGTGAGTTCTTTTCCTCTTCATTGCTTCCCTCGTCCTTTCACCTTTCTTTTTATTTTAGCTTATTTTTCTTTTCTTTTTCTTATTTTCCCTTTTTCTTATTTTCCCTTTTTCTTCCCCCCCTCCCTTTCTCTTTCTTTGTCTTATTTTTTATCTATCATTTGGTTCATCTACCACCAACCCCAATTAACTTGGGTTAAATGTGTTGTTGATGTTGATGTTGATGTTGTAATTATTGCATGCTTGTTGCCAACTCTTACAAAAACAATTGTTGTTGATCAGACAATTTGATACTTCTTTGCGATTAACAGGCATTACAAAAGATTATACCTTCAAATGTTATACTGAAATGTGACAACTTTGATGGTCTATCAAATTTGATGGGAGTTTGAGACATAAATAAGATTATATTTTCAGTTGTACCGATCACATTTAATTTTCATACTTCTTTAATTTACATTAACAGCTTGCTACATAAAATGAAATCTATTTTTGTGTAAGTCTTTCTTTTCTTATTATTTTGATGTTTAACTTTTGATTATTAATTAAAATGACTTTTATTTGCAGGTTGTAAGTGTAAAAAAATAATTAAAGTTTGCATTTTTCATTTAAATCGGAATTTTAAGTTAGGTGTGGCAACTTATGTTATGTAATTTGATAGTACTTGTAGACTAACATGTGGAGCAAAGTGAGTCAACATAAGTTTTTATGTGTGCATGCATGCTTTATGGCATCCATCTAATGCTTACAAGGAGGTGTCAACATGGATTTACTTGAAACAATAATTACAAGGAAAGAGAAAATCTTAAAGATTTGTCGGTCAACTATTAATCAAAGTTAATTCAATTTTTGAATTAGTAGAATAATTTCTAGTCAATCACAAGATCAAATTACCATCAAATCTTGATTACTGACTTGAAATAAGTGATTTAATGTACTTAAGGGATGAAATGGAGTTTCAAGTGCTAAACGACTAATTTCATATTCAAATTAATGGACAACAGAATAACTGAAACTAATATAATAACATTGGATCATTGTTGATGAATGCACATAGACCTAAAAAGTCATATCTAAATACCTCACCATCCATATTAACTAGGGGTTATTTTGACATGCCAAATATGCAAATTAAAATTCCAGAAAGAGTATGACAGGAAATGATTAACGCTAAATAAATATAAAAATAAATTCCAAAGATACAGGTGAAATATAAAGTAATTATGTTTAAGATTTCAACTATTAAGCATGACTGCATAGTAATTAGTTGCATAAATACTAAAGAAAATATTAAAAAGATCAATGCTTCGAAAGTTAGGAGCATTAGTTATTTTAAGCACAATTAAAGATAACACTCATCCAATTTTAATTATATCCTACTTACTTTGGCACATAAACTTAATAACAAAAATTAACAAATTCATCACGAGCGGGAAATGTAATAGGCATTAACAAATTCAATGAGAACTAGCAAGACTTCTCTCTCTTTTCTCATAAGGCATTTTTAATTTTATGACAAACAATTTCTATTTCATTTTATTTTATTTATTGTCAAACTTCAAAATACAATTTGCAAGGTTGAGAAGTTATCTTATATATTTAAGAATAATTTCATATAAATTAATTTAACAATTAGTCTATGCATCACGGCAAAAAAATTTAAATATTGCACTTTTAAAAAAAAATACGAAAATACTGCAGTTTTGAAGTTATTTACACTTCTACTGCTGTTAGTGGCGTCTCCTATAGGCGCGACCTTGCATGAGTGGCACCCTCCCCAGGCGCGATCTTGCCCCATTGGCGCCCCACGTGGGCGTGACCAAGCACCAGTGGCGCCTTCCCTAGGCGCGATTTAGCCACCAACACTCTATTTAAAGGAAACTTGGTGAAGGCAATCTCCACAACTGATATTGAGCATTGTTGTTGTGTTTGATATCAAAAAATGTCTTCAAATTCTGATTCTATTCGTACTGTTCTATATTATAATGGTAGAAAAGTTGAGGGCCGACATGATGTTGCTTTTGAAGGTGAAAAAAGGCCAACACGTTTGAAGCGCAACTCGAGTTATGATGAATTGCAGCAGAGAATCAATCAAAAATTACGTGTGAAAGGTAATCAATCCATCAGTATAACTGCAAGAATATGGTGCGATGAAAAATATATTAGCATGGAAGTAGTGGATGACGAAGACGTGGAAATGGTAATAGGAGAATTCTTCTACCAGTCACGGAAAGATTTCCTAGAGTTGTATGTGGATATTCATGAAGCTGAGGATGTTGATTTACCAATGAGGTCAATGCATTTCAATTATTCCCATAATAAATCAGCTGCTATTCTGCCTTTTACTTTGTCAATGGAAGATGAAAATGACCCTACTTGGGTTATGGAGGACGATATTGACGATGACGATGATGAAAACATCGCAATGGAAGATCGTCTTCTTGCAGAGAATGCCAGTGCTTCGGACGATGATGGGTCAAGCGCAAGTCAAACACAAGGACGTAACTCTTTTGTGGTTGAGTCTCATAGTCAAGATCAAGGTGTGTTGATTAACAGTAACTATTTACATGTGTGATTTTAATTTAATGTATTTTATTGTAATAAATCTTGGAATTTTGTTTTGTAGGTCAGGGTAATACCGCTTTTTGGGATGGAATCCCACATTACACATACATTGATTGGGATTATCCGAGTGAACAAGACTCAGGCACTGGTTCTACATCAGTTGAAGGTCCGTGGATATTAGGGAATAAGTTGTTTGTTAAACAAGAATTTGCATCAAAAGAAGAGGTGCAACTGGCAATAAAGCGGAACCTCATGAAAGAGCATCAAGAAGGTGTTGTTGTTGAAAGTACGCCGACAAAGTGAATCATGAAATGTCGTGTGCATGACCAAAATTGTCCGTGGAGGGTTAGAGTAATAAAACCAACTCATGGTGAGAGATGGATCGTTACCAAATGGGGTGGGGATCACATTTGCTTAAATGAGCACATTTCTCATGACCACAGACAACTTGATGCTAATGTTATTGTTTCACTGGTACTAGGTATGTTATTGCATTTCATCATAATATGGTATCTTTTTTATTTTATTAATGTTTACATCATATTCTTTTTTATTAGGGATGATTAAGCATGATCCATCATGTTCAATTGGACTAGTCCAAGAGAGGATAACACATTCTTTTGGATACAAAGTTTCATATAGAAAAACATGGTATGCAAAACAAAAAGCAATGGCAATTATATACGGTGATTGGGAAGAATCATATGCATTCTTGCCGAGGTGGTGTGACTATATGCTTCGCTTTTCACCAGGTTCTGTTTATAATATTCAAACCAAAGATTATTATGTGGGCCATAGATATTTCATCATAAACGCGTGTTTCACCGCATTTTTTGGACCTTCAGACAATGTTGTGAGGCTTTCAATTTTTGTAAACCAGTTATTCAAATTGATGGCACTCATTTATATGGCAAGTACAAAGGAAAGTTGCTCATTGCCACTGCTCAAGATGGTAATAATGAGTGTTTGCCACTTGCATTTGCTATTGTTGAGGGTGAGACACTATAAGCTTGGGAATACTTTCTGGATAACATTCGTGTTCATGTTACAAGCAAGACAAATATTTGTCTTATTTCTGATCGGCACTGAAGCATAATATCTGCAGTTGAGAGGCACCCTGGATGGCAACCACCGCATGCTTATCATGTGTTTTGTCTTCGTCATGTTGCTAGCAATTTCAATCAAAAGTTCAAAAATGACAATCTGAAGAGGGCCTTAATGAATTTAGGTATGGTGAACCAACACTTATTATGTGGATGAACATGTTTACCGAATTGTAATCAACATGTATGTGTGTGCAGGTTATACTCCTTCTATGATAGATTTTGATGTTGCATTTGAACGTTTTCGTGACGTTTGTCCTGAGGTTGCAAACTGGATTGATAACATCCCCAAGGAAAAGTGGACGCGTGCATATGATGTTGAAGGGCGAAGGTATGGGCATATGACCACAAATTTGGCATAGTCAGTTAACAGGGTTTTAAAGGGTGCAAGAAACATGCCAATAACGGCTTTGGTTAAACACACATATAGCAGATTGGTCGAATATTTTGTATGCAAGGGGCAATCGGCTGCTAACCAATTGCAAGGTGGACATTCTCTTTGCACAAATGTCACTGCTATGTTGAAGGCCAATGAAACAACTGCTACTTGTCATTATGTTCGTACATATAATGTGGAACTCTCTGAATTCGAGGTTGATGATGGTTATGACAAATCGTTTTCCGTTAACCTCGCGACACGGTTCTGCCAATGTGGCAAATTTAAGGCATTCAATTATCCTTGTAGTCATGCCGCAGCAGCCGCTATGCATGTTCGTCAGTCACCGACACTATATGTGGATGATGTATTCCTTGTGACGAACCTGGTTAACGCATACTCATTTCCATGGCATCCAATTGGTAACGAACAAGCGATTCCACCGAGTGCAGATCCAATACTAATACCTGACAAGTTTATGTTGCGTGCAAAGGGTCGTCCTAAGGCAACAAGAATACGTAATGAGATGGATGAAGTTGAGTCTAGCCAAAGTCGTGTTAGGTGTGGTATATGCAGATTACCTGGGCATAACCGTCGCAATTGTCCTAGTCGTCAATCAACCAACCCGTGATAAATAATTATAATATGTTACCCTTTGACTTATGGTATTATTTGTTGTCTTATGTGGGTGTCCTAGTCGTCAATGTACGTGATTTAAATAGAAAAAACCAATTACAAGGAATGTATGAAACATGCCAACAATGTATCAAACATAGTCCATAAAAATGCCTACAATAATCCATAATAAGTAACAAATAAAACACACAAAGCTAAGCTGAAGGTGGCGGCCACTGTCTATAACGAGCTTGCCGATCAAGCAATGTACGTCGACCATCACCACGATCAGCCTCATATGTGATTTCTGTAACGCCTCCCTTTTACTCTCTCGTGCTTGATTGATTTTAGATGAAATCTCGTGTCCGCTTGTATTAAAATCATATTGATTTTAACTTTTACGAAAATTCTTTTCGCTTTGCTTGCAACTTTTACTAATCGTCTATATCATAAACGAATTCTCTCTCTTTTCATGGTTTAATCATAATAATAAAGTACAGTCCAGCAATACAAACCAAAGTATAGTTCATCATACAGTCCCAAATACATGCCAACATAAAAAATACAACTAATTTAAATTCTAATACAAATCATCAACACATCTTCATCATCTTCTCTTCATAGTCATCCACTGCTGTACTGTTTCTCTGCTCGCCCAAATAGATTGGGGTCATCACAGGTGTCAACCACAGACACAACATGGGGTAAGTTTATGCCAAACATAGTTTGAATAATATAAACACAGATAAATAAAATCCACACAGCTCATACAGTGTACAGATCATCATACATATACCCATTGTGCAATGTATAAGATGCATGCTCGTCTTTTTATATGATGCATGACTGAGATCTCAGATTCTCATCACATGGCCATAGTCAAAGGTACCAAACTTTAGAATAGTTTCACCCACTCCAGTGAAACAGTCCCACCCACTCCAGTGAGACCTCCCTCCACTCCGAGGGGATAAAAGAGTACCGTAAAATAGTTCCACCCACTCCAGTGGAACCTCCCTCCACTCCGAGGGGAAAAATGCAAAGAATGAATGTAATGATTTTCTTTTATTTTGTTATTACTTCCATTCTCAAATTATCTTTATTTCAAAGCTTTCAACAAAACTCTTGGAATCCATAAATAATCACAACATACTTAACAACACAAGGATTCCAACGCTTCACCCATCTTTGTTTCTTTGAAACATTTCATCAAACACATGGTGTTCTTTCATGGAAGCACTCAACAACACATGAAATATTACATAACTTTTGATAAAGCAACCAAACATGTAAATATAATTCAAATTCAACAACAAGGATTCAAGCCAACATTCTTAAACATATTTTATTCATTGTAACAAATTATCAAACACATGGTGTGCAAGCTTGAATTCTTAGAATTCTTTAAAGAAAGCTACTTAAACCTTAATCTTCATAAAATTCAATATAATAAATAAACATGTTTCTAATATAATTCTAGCATAAGATAGACATATTTCAAGAATTTACAAAACACTTTTAATGAAACATGTAAATTTTAGTAGAACATAAAACACTTTGATTTTAGTAAAATATTTCATTAGCCAATTGTTTTTCTTCTAAAATAGCCATAATGCCTATAATTTCTAATACCATTCATTCCTTCATTAAGTTAAGCTCTAATTATTTATACATCAATTATTCTTTAACCTAAGACCAAGTCACTTAATCAAGTAATCATGTATCTAGCAATTCTTAATTCTTTGAGGCATTTCATCAAACACCTAGAATACAAGACAGGATTCTCTATGGAAACAACTAAGAAGCTTAATATTCAAACATAGTTCATCATAAACTTCCCCATACCTTTGCCTTCCTTAGGTTTTGGACAGCTTTTCTTATTTGAAGTTGAAGAATCCTTGCTCCTAGAGTTCCTTGATTTTCACGTGGACATTATGGGTGGAAGGCTTGGTTTTTTCTAGGTAAAAGATGTATTATAAAAGAATAGAAGGAAAGACTTTTAGATGGCTTTGTACACGGCTGAACTCCCTTAAGCTGCCCCAATTTTCGTTCCTTTGCTCTCTTATATAGGATGGTTTAGTTTGATTTTTCTACAAAAAATCTCTAGGATCATTATGGCTTCTTTCCATGTGGTTCTTCCTTATTGGCTAGCTTAGTTTCCATCATTCTTTCTTGACTTAAATGGCACGTATACCTCCCCCAATTCAGCCTACAAGTTCAGTTCTTCTTCCTTTTATACACTTATTGGTCTTAATTTTATTACAAAATATCCTACTTAACTTTCCATTAGGCTTAATCTCATTGGCTATGCCTTTTGCTCCTTCCAAGTGTCCTTTCTTGATTCTTCTCAACAATTCTCATCTTCTCTAGTGTTATGCACGTGGGATGGCCAGGTTTTAGGAAAGTTTTACCACTTTTCTTCCATTTACATGTAGTAACTAATCATTTAAAGATTTTTGTGTTTTGCTTCTTTCTTAAAAATCCGTTTCTGTAAAATAATAATTCTGGGTTCGTTAACCGTTGGATCTTCTTAGAATTTTAAAGGTATACTCCTATCTCATATATCTAACTTCTGACCGTTGGGATTTTGGAAATAAGGCCTATAACTTCGTCCGTGTCCAAAGGAGTCAAGAGGAAATTTTCCTCAACAAAAATCTCCTTAAATCATCATTGCTTGGCTTTCCACTAGGTTTTACCTCATTGGCTAGGGTTTTTCTTCCTTCCATGTGTCTATTCTTGAAGTTTCTTAAAGTTTTCTCCATTGATCTTGCATCATACGGTCAAGGCTAAATCTAGAATTCCAAATTAATCCAATTTTCCTTTTATTGCATGTGATAGTAAAATTCTATTTTCCTATTGGTCCATATTGACTCTAATTATTACAAAACTAACTTATTTAGGCAACCTATTCCTTCTATAATTAAAATAAAACTTCATAGATTATGTCCATCCTTCTCTTATAATTTTCTGATATCTGAGTTAGTCTAAATTAAAACTTCTTTTCCAATTACCTTCCAAAATTCCTAGAAATTCTAATTTAGGGTTCTTTGCCTCCACCCTTGCTGATAAATTGTTGTCTAAAAGTATTTTATCCTATACTCAGGTTTCTATTAATTTCTAAGGTCATCTTGGTCAGTTTTGACCTAGGGGCATTTTGGTAATTTCACATTTCATCCTAGGGGTATAATTGTCATTTCAAAAAGTGTTCAGGGAAACTCTGTAATTATTACCCTAGGGGTATTCTGATCATGTTTCAAGCATCCCAGAGTATTTATAAAGTTCCTTCCTTAAGATATCTTGCTAAAATACCTAAGGGCAATTTGGTCATTTCCAAAATGTCCAAGGGTATTTTCGTCATTTCTCTCAAATCTTTTGTACTGTCCTGAATTAACATTTTTCTCCAGTAATTGACTGTACTTCCCAAAATTTTGGGGTGTTACAATTTCTGTATCATGGCCTGCCTCATCATCATCATCAAAATTAATGCTGTTATACATGCCGTCAACGTCAGCATTAGTCCAAGTATTACCTCCCTGGCTACTGCTTCCCCCATGTTCCCATTGGGGCATATGAACTGGACTACGCTGAAATGACGATCCTGCTTGCGTGTCCTGAGGCTGCCACTGTGGTTGATAATATGTCTGGGTGTCCATGGGGGTCTGTGTCTCCCAGGGTGGCCACTGGGTGTCCGACGGCGTCTGCTGCTTGGGCTGCTTGGGCTGCTTGGGCTGCTCGGGCTGAAAATATGTTTGCTGGATACCAAATTCCTTACCTAGGTATGGAGACCTAAAATATCCAGCAACTGTAGGTGGCCTAGGTGCAATAATAGGCTCAGGAACTGCTGGAATAGGTCGGTGCCGACGTCCCAATCCTCGTCCCTCTCTCGCACGACGACCAACATCTAGCAACAACTGAGGCTCAGGGGGAATCTGCGTCAATGGTGCCTCTGGACCTGGTTCGTCAACCCGAGCAGCTTCTTTCCAAACACTAATAAGACGAGTCACCTCGCGTGCACGTAACGCAACCCATGGTTAGGAAATTCATCATCCAGGGTGACAAAATACAAATTCTCCAACCCGTCAAGCTGCAAATGAAACCATGTATACTTAAAAAAAAAAAATATCTACACATACTTAATAAACCATTATAAGAGAAGGACTTACACAGCGATGTTGTGAGGCACCCCGCTTCGTGACGTGTTGCTTGCCGCACAGCCTATACCAACCCATGTACTCATGGTTGGGCGACATAAGGCCATTTATTGCAGGAGGCACATCAACATGCTGAGCTCGCCTATTCCATCTCTCGATGAATTTCCTTAACCTCCGACCCTAATTTTCCTGGGGTTTACCCCAAAGGGTAAAATCATGAACACCTTTCAATTTCCCAGGCCTATGAGGTATCGACTGGTCCCGTCCAAATTGCCTCATACACCTATCAGGCTGTGCATACTCAGCAATGTGAAAACAAATGATTGGGGTCCGAGCCATCCACAAATGGCGGGTTTCAAAAGATGCACCCATGAATTCATAATCACCATACAGTTGCCAAACAACCTACACAATGGCAACATATAAAGAAGTCATTTCACAGATCCACACGTAGCAAAATGTCATGTGCATAAAATATTTGTATAATTAAACATACCTCATCTCTGCTTAACCTGTCTAGCCTATCTCAATACCAATTTAGTGAATTCATTCTAAACCGACCAACATCATTAAATCTATTAAAAAGGTTAAACATTAAACTGTTAATTAATTACTATACATAATCTATTTGGCTACTTTAATTGCAAAAAAAAGATATATACCTGTGTCCAAAGTGTCGGTCAACGTCATGAGTAGATGGCAAAGGGGACGCAATACATGGAAAGCGGAGCCATGCCCAAATTTGCAGCAAAACAGTGCAACCTCCTATATCTTTTCTATTTGGGTCGGTGCAGTCGCACAGCTGTCTAAACAAGTGGGCCAGAACCGCAGACCCCCAGCTATACAATCCAATATCAGCAAAATGACCGGCAAGTAGGGCAACGTATCGACATCCTACTACGCTCCCCCCTGACCGGTCACAAAGGATCCAAGATCCTAACATGCGAGCAATGTAAGCCTTCGTGAAGTATATCATATTCTGCTCATGACCAGCAACTGCATTCCATGATGGATACACTCAGTCAAAATATGATAACCTCACATTGCCAGAGGTTAGCTCGGTGGCAGGATCGGGTCCGTTACCGAACACCTGATTACATAGTTCGGGCCAATCAGCGTATGTCTGTCCGGTAGCAACTTGCCCATCAGTAGGGAAGCCTAGGATTCCCGCGACATCTTCCAATGTTATCGTCATCTCATCCTGCGGCATATGAAAAGTATGTGTCTCTAGTCGCCACCGCTCGAGCATAGCACTAATGAGGGCAACATCAATCTAAAAAATATAAGTCACGTATGAATCAACAAATTATAGGGTCATATATTTTAAACATGCTTAACATAAGAACATTGGTCAAGAATTTGTACCGGCATATATCACATTCGCGCGACATGTATGAAACCCGCCTCAGTCAAATACTGCCCTACTACGTCTGGAATATCCTCTGGTGGGGGGCCAGCGCTAGGTCTACCTCCGCGACGAATCTTCAACAGTCTTTGTGTTCCGTCATTCCAAACTGACTGTGAAATATGCGTACGCTGTCTACGCCTCCTAAGTACATCCCATCTATATGGTCCGAGAATAACATGGGTAGTGGGATCGGTAGGCTTAGGCTCATTGTCAGACCCAGAACGAGGTGACTCTGATGACGATGACTCAGCCATAATAATATACTACATTTTCATATAAAGAAACTTGGTTTTAATAATAATATCACTTACTTTTCTCGAATCAATTGAGCTCATTAAACTGTAAAATATTAATTGTAAATGCACGAATTTTATTTCTTATGATTCACTTTATCATTTTCTTATTGACCTATCATTTGTGTTGGAAAATAACAACATAAATATGGAGAAAATTTAAATCAATGCAAAGAATATATAAGTTAACTTACATTACTTAAAACTCTTATTATGCATATTTTATTCACTTATAGACTTTAACTTAATAAACCATGATTAATTTAACTATTATGTTGTTTTAATTTAACATTTATCATTAAACTATACTCTAAACTTTAAAATAATTCAATTTTATCAATATTAACTGAATAATTTTTTAATTATGTTTATTTTAGTAATTTAAAACTAAACAAAACTTCCTCAAAAATTAAAAGAAAAATAATTATTTAAATAAATATAATGAAAAAAATTTCTCAATTTTATAATTTTAGTCACTAACAAGTTTCTACATGTCACTAACCATAATTTGTTTCATTTGTCTTTTAAAATAAATTAATCATAACATACATCACTAAAAAATAATATTCAAACCCAAAAAATATATTCAACTTTATGTGACTAACTATTTATAATATAAATGATTAAGGATTTCCTAGGTCACTAACCAATAACATTCTAAGGCAATAAAAAAATTCTACCTTAGGTCACTAAGAATTTCCTACATGTCACTAACAAATAATATTCTCACATAATAAATATATTCTACATTACATGACTAACTATTTACAATATAAGTCACTAAAATTTTTCTACATTAATAACAATATTTTTCCTAACATAATAATATCATTTATTTAACAAAATATATAAAATAATTATTTGAGCACTTACTTGGGACAGAGTTTCCTTACGCAAATCTTCAAAGGCACCCAAAAATCTAGAGAGAAGCTAGAGAAAAAACTTTTAGAGAGAGGAAGAAAGTGAAAAAGTGATTTGGAAAAGCAAAATGGGCCTTATATAGCCCTGCAAAAACGCGCCACTTTGCCTCTATCGCGCCTCCTGCACGCGCCTCTTCTCCCTAGTTGCGCCTTCCATGGACGCGTTTAACAGCAGTAGAAGTGTAAATAACTTCAAAACTGCAGTATTTTCGTATTTTTTTTTAAAGTGCAATATTTAAATTTTTTTTGCCTATGCATCACACAAGAGTCACCCATCCAACTAGTATATTATAATTGATTTAAATTTTTATTGAAAATAAAATACAATAAATATAAAATCTGTGTTAAGACAAGGAAAAAAAAAACAGAGAGAGATTATTAGGGAGGAAAGACACTTTGATTAGATGATGTGGAGAAAAGTAGTCCGTAGAGGCATTTAGGGCGAAACACTGTAAGGCCATTTCCCACAAGTGATCGGTATCCATTCCTGTGCCACTAAAATTCTAGTTTCCATTAGACGACACTTACAATAACAACAACAAAATCCATTCATTAACAGCCTCATACTCCTTTTCTTTCTTTCTTTCTTCCCTATCCCTCCCCCTCTCTTCTCTTCATTGCAAGTCACCAACCAAGCAAGAGAGTGAGAGTGAGTGAGGGAGGGAGCAATGGAGAAGATTGCAGCACTCACTACTAATACTATCCACACCCCTCTCTTACCCAACCACACCACTCTTCCAAAGACTTCATCTTTTCAACCCTTTTTTTCTAACCAGCTACTTGGCCTCCCCTTATCTTCTTCTTCATCTTCTGCTGCTTCTTTAACCGCCGCCAAACGGTTCTCTTGCAGGCCTATCAAGTGTTCCGTTTCCGAAGTCATAGAGCCCAAAACAGGTAATTAATTCCCATCGAATGTTGCTTGTTTTTGTATTTTTTGACATTGTGTACCATTTCTCCATATAAGGTTCGGTTTTTCCAGATTGTTCTTTTTTTCTTTTTTCTTTTTATTGTTGTTGTGTGTGGGGTGTCAATTAATCTGATTACCTTGTTTTGTTGTTGTTGTTGTTGTTGTTTTCATTTGCGTATATTTAGAGAAGAAGAGGCAATTGCTGAGAAGAGGGGATGTGAGGAACATAGCTATTGTTGCTCACGTTGACCATGGGAAAACTACTCTCGTTGATGCCATGCTCAAACAAACTAAGGTATTATTCATTGCATGGAATATGAGTTGAATTGAAGTAAATAGAGTTTCGGATTAGTTGTACTTTTGGTCCCCTTATTATTGTCATTTTGTGAATTTAGTTCCCCTTTTGTTATTTTTTCCTCGAATTCGGTCACATCACTTTAATTTTGCAATTTGGGTCTATCTAATAACTTGACATCCAATATTTAACAGAAGTGTTGATGTGCTGGTGTAGTAGAAACTAGAAAGTGATTTAGTGTCTGTTTATTTTTTGAGTTCGGTAGAATTGATTCTGATATAATTGATTTTGAACTGTTAAATAAATGCCATTAGAATGCATGTCCAAATTAATATCAGGTACAGATTTTATATTGAAACTTGTGTCAGTGCGTGGAGTTGATTTTGTTAGTAAATCAAACAGGTACTTATTTCTATACAATTGTTGTGAATAGGAAAAGTTGTTTTCAGAGACTTGATAACATATGTTAACTGGTTTAACCGTAGTTTCCACAGCAAAGTCATTTGGTTTGTTCTTGTAGAAAAGAGTGAAGGGTGGCTGAAATTTATATGATATGTGCATTGAATTTTGTGCAGGTATTTCGTGATAATCAGTTTGTTCAGGAAAGGATAATGGACTCAAATGATTTAGAGCGTGAAAGAGGAATCACAATACTGAGTAAAAATACATCTGTCACTTATAAAGACGCAAAGATTAATATAATAGATACTCCAGGTCACTCTGATTTTGGTGGTGAAGTGGAGCGCATCTTAAATATGGTGGAAGGAATCCTTCTAGTGGTATTCCTACTCTTTTCCCATTTACATAATAATCATCATGCATCTTTTTGTACCATTGAGTTGACCATGATGACTGATATTGACTATTAGTAACTACTCAAAGCTGGCTGCTTGTTACATTTCTTAGCTAAGAGAAGATGGTTTTCATTCTTGCACTTTGCCCTATTCTGTTGTGTATTTTTTACCAAGGGAAAAGGGGGAGGGGGTGGTAGTTAGTGTCTTCAACACTTCCTAACCACGGGTATCTTATACAAACTAGTTTCAAGAACAAGAACAGACAGGCTATGAACAAACTGCTGTATTTGAAGAAGAAACTCATTTAATTTATATTCTAAATACAACAACAACGGCATATCCCACTAGGTGAGGTCGGCTACGTATATTATAAATGATTAATTTTATTCTCTTTCTTGTCTTGATGCCTAACATATCATCATTATTGGTTTTCAATTTATAAGGAATTTTAAATTTGTCACTATTTTATTCTTACTACTCAGACTGTACAAATACATCCTCATTCTTTAGGGGATATTTATCTATAACAATGATAGTTTGTTTTCCTCTATTAGAATTTTTTTTATACATTTTTTCTCATATATAAATACTTCATTTTCATCCCTGGAATGTGGCTCCTTGTAATATGTAGGGTTTACCAAGCTGCTTTTTGTTTTATGTAGGTAGATTCTGTTGAAGGGCCAATGCCACAGACAAGATTTGTCTTGAAGAAGGCTTTAGAGTTTGGTCACTCAGTTGTCGTGGTTGTGAATAAAATAGATAGGCCATCTGCTCGCCCAGAATATGTTGTCAACTCTACTTTTGAACTCTTCATTGAACTAAATGCAACAGATGAACAGGTATGTCAGTGATCATATAACTTAGACAGTTGTAGTTTTCTGTGTTGTTTACAAATTGGGTTGGAGCTTGGAAGTTTGTCAGTAGTCAGAACTCTATGATTTCTTTCCCAATGATCTGTGGGAAAGCTATAAAGAAAACTATTAGATTTTGAATGCCGTCTGCTGGTAAATTCGAACATATCATTAGTGTTTGAAAGATTAGAATTGTTTCAGTATTATGAAAGATAATATTCTGTAAGTTTCATAGCTTTGTAATGTTTTTTTTTTTTTTTTTTGCTTGCAGTGTGACTTTCAAGTAATATATGCAAGTGGTATAAAAGGGCAAGCAGGGTTGACTCCTGAAAATCTGGCAGAAGACCTTGGTCCATTGTTTGAATCTATCATCAGATGCATCCCTGGACCACGTATTGACAAAGATGGTGCCCTTCAAATGCTGGTAAGTAGTTGCTAATTATATTGCTTCTTTTTTATTTAATTTTTCTATTGATTTTTTTATATAATCTTTAGCATATTTTTATACGTATTAATTCAGGACCTCAGGGGAAACAGAAATAAAAATAAGCAAATCATGATCATGACCAGTTTATTTTGTGAGAAAATACGGAATGACAATCCTATCTAATTTATATGGGGATAATGTCATTTCCGTATCTAACATGGTCATTTATGAAGTTTGTAGGATCTACTTTGCAGTCCATTATCATTTGTAACAGAGCATAAAAAAATTCAAAATACTAGATGAATCTTAATATTAAACATGATAGTGATCAATTTTGTGTGAGGAAGATTCATAAATGTGTATACAAGATTTAATTTGTAGTTTTTCCATATGCTTATATGTCAACTAGGTTACAAATATTGAGTATGATGAACATAAAGGGCGTATAGCAATTGGGCGTGTGCAAGCTGGAGTTTTAGAAAGAGGCTTGGATGTCCGAGTGAGTATTCCTTTTCCTTTATTTTTGTTCTTCATTTTTGTGAATTCCTCCATACTAACACATTACCTTTTACTTACATTGAGTTTATATTGTCAGGGATAAATATTTTTTCATATTAAGTGATGTTTATTAACTTTATAACTACATTTTAAGTCTCGGACCACTTCTCTAACTCAATTTCTTTTAGTTTTGGCGGGAGGTTGAGTAGACACTATTGAGGACTTCATTTCAGTTTTGTATAACCATTTTGTTTTGAAGTCCAGGGAGTAGATAATTTTAATCCGCTTATGATAGTAAGAGACCTCCAATTAAATAGGTCTATTAAGGAGAGTTAGGCGAGTAACAGGGATTCTGACGAACAGAATACTTACTGTAATAATTAGTTAGTTATGACAACAATAGAAAAAATAGAAAGAGATAGTGTTACTGAGTTAGGGGCATGGAATGATGT
Source organism: Glycine latifolia (assembly GCA_013407115.1). Lineage (NCBI taxonomy): Eukaryota > Viridiplantae > Streptophyta > Magnoliopsida > Fabales > Fabaceae > Glycine > Glycine latifolia. The sequence continues at coordinate 13,969,286 of CM023950.1, forward strand.
TGAGTAGGTAATTGTGGAAGAGTTATCAATCTCTCGAGCATCCAGGGAAATTACATTCTTGCTGTACAGTACCCTATTCTTTATACTGTTCTACATTGAATCAGTGATTGAGAATTAGGAATTTGATCAATAAAATCTCATTTCATTCTAATATATTCTGATTCAGTTTCTATCATAACACCACTTATTGATTGATTTTGTCAGGTATGTACTTCAGATGATTCATGTAGATATGGAAGAGTTAGTGAGCTTTATGTGTATGACAAATTCAATAGGGTCCCTGCAGATAAGGTGGAGGCAGGAGATATATGTGCAGTATGTGGAATTACTGATATTCAGGTAAAGATTGAGGATTTTAGATAAAGTGCATAATCTTGTTGACAGTAACCTCATTAACCTTTACCATTCTCTAATCAGATCGGGGAGACAATTGCTGATAAAGTATCTGGGAAACCACTACCTTCAATCAAGGTGGAAGAACCAACAGTGAAAATGTCTTTCTCCATAAACACTTCACCTTTTGTTGGCCGTGAGGTATATCAAATTATCAATAGATTAATACTTTATTGCCATATAAAGTTCTGTTATCTTTTACTGTGTGGATATCCTGATTCTGTCTGTTTGGACAACAATTGCTCCTAGGTTCAGTTTTCTTTGTAATAGTGTAAGTTTTGCTTTCACAGCTAGGTAAGATACCAGCTAAAACATATTTGTTAATTTTCAGGGAAAGTATGTTACTAGTAGGAATTTAAGGGACAGGCTTTATCGTGAACTTGAGCGGAATCTGGCTATGAAAGTTGAAGATGGTGAAACAGCTGATACATTTGTTGTCAGTGGGCGTGGAACTTTGCATATCACCATACTCATAGAAAATATGTAAGCATATGAATATTCCATTTCTTGTTAATTATTGTTCAAGTTCTTTAATTAATATTGCAACTGCAGGCGAAGAGAAGGATATGAATTCATGGTTGGCCCTCCCAAAGTTATCAACAAGAAGGTGGATGAAAAACTGTTGGAACCGTATGAGGTAATTTCTCAATCAATTTGTTATTGCTTTTTAAAAGAAAAAGTGAAAAGTTGATGTGACAACACATGAGTTAGAGTCTTATTTGACAGACCTTGAAATCTAGTTGTTTTTCCTGTAGAACTGACATGCTTATTTGAGACATAAAAAACTAGCTTAATTATCATTGAAGCTTTGTTTTATGCTGTGTCCTGGTTTATGAAGGCTGGTCTGACCTGATAAATATTCCTATGCTAATCTATTATATAAGTAAATGCATCAAAGTCTCTTGTGTTTTAGGAAAAGCATATGAATGATCCTGAAATTGTGATAGCCTTTTAATACGTTTTCTTTTTAATATTTACTTTCCTATAAAATAGCTTTTAAGTACCTTCTACTTGCAAATCAACATTTTTTATTTATACATAGATGATGTCATATGGGAAATCTCTATTCATTGTTTTGATATTTTCCTGTACATGATTGTGTTTGAACATGAATATTACAATTATATCCTAGAACTTTTTTCTTTCTGCTAAATATTGGATTTGGAACTGCTAGTTCAAGTTTTTTGGTGCTTGAAAATTCTTAATCATAAGTTACCCAGTATTTTGCTAAACAGTTGAACACATTGTTTAAATGGGATAAAATAGAGTGAAAGGATATATGGTAGAAATATAGGGTTTTTTTCCTTTTTGATCGGGAGAAAAATGGGGAGAGTTTTTTATAAAAGGCGAGTGTGGGGCTCACACAAATAATTTCTCCTCTCATTTTTATCTTCTATTTCTCCCATTCTTCTTCCCTACATAAGAGAAAAATTCTTCACGTTTTTTTTTTTTCTACTTGCTCTTATACTCATCCAAACAAAGGGAAGAGAAATTTCTTAGTTTCTTTTTCATTTTAATCCATAGGAACAATAGATCTTTTCCACTATATTTCTCTCTTTTTCCTTTCTTTGCTTCCTATTTTTTTTATTATCCAAACAAAGAATAAATTTATTTTCTCATTTATTACGTATTTTAATAAGAGGAATTGTTGCAGATTGCAACTGTGGAGGTACCAGAAGCACACATGGGAGCTGTTGTTGAACTTCTTGGCAAGAGACGAGGACAAATGTTTGATATGCAAGGAGTTGGGTGTGTAAATTTCTTTCTTTGCTTCTATTTTGAATGTGATATATTTTACCACCGATGTTATACTGTTATGGCAACTATGTGAATGTGTTATTTTCATATATTTCCACTAAAGGGAATGATTTCAATTTATACAAGTGATCAAAGAATAAAAAAGGAAACTAACTAATTACAAAATCAATTCTAATAAAAAGGAAATAATGGAAACAAATAAATTGATGATATTCCTAATAATTAGTCATTGATATTCCTTGATTTTCTACACTCCCTCTCAAGTTGGGAGGTAAATATTGATCATTCCCAACTTGGCAATCAGATTTTCAAATGTTGGCTTAGGTAGACTTTTGGTGAAGATGTTCGCAATTTGTTTATATGTCATGCACACACTTCTATCATCCAATTTTTCCTTGATGAATTGGTGATCAACCTCAACATGCTTTGTTCTGTCATGATGGACTGGATTCTAGGCAATGCTGACAGCTGCCTTATTATCACAATGCAATCTTATGGGTAGAGAATAAGAAATCTTTAATTCTTCAAGAAGTCTTCTCAACCAAATTCCTTCAATGACACCATGAGCAAGTGCTCTAAATTCTGCTTCTGCATTGCTCTTTGCAACCACATTTTGCTTCTTACTTCTCTAAGTTACCCCATACATAGGTACAATAACCCGAAGTGGATTTTCTGTCCACAATAGAACCTGCCCAATCAGCATCAGTGTAGATTTCAACCATCTTGCTATGCCCCTTTTTAAGGAATAGTCCCTTACTAAGAGTACTTTTGAGGTATCTCAAGACTCTATAGACAACCTCAAGATGTCTCTCCTTTGGTGAGTGCACGAACTGACTGATTATACTTACTGCAAAGGCAATATCAGGCCGAGTATGAGACAAGTAGATCAATTTACCAACTAACCTCTGATACTGCTCCTTGTCCATATCTTTCCCATCTTCAATCCCCAACTTGATATTGGGTTCCATAGGTGTGTCTGTTGGCTTGCATCCCAGCATACCGGTTTCTTGAAGTAAGTCAATAACATGTTTCTTTTGGGAGATAATGATTCCAGTTTTACTCCATGCAACCTCCATACCGAGAAAGTACCTGAGAGCTCCAAGATCCTTCAATTCAAACTGATTCGCAAGATAATTTTTTAAGGATTGCAGCTCTTCATAATCACCACTTGTAATAATTATGTCATCCACATAAACAACAAGAACAACAATCTTACCATCCTTAGAATGTTTGTAAAAGAAGGTATGATCAGTTTGAGCCTGTAGAAATCCTTTCCCTTTAACTGCTTGAGTGAATTTTTCAAACCATTCTCTTGGGGACTGCTTAAGTCCATAAAGAGACTTTCACAACTTTCAAACTTTGCTAACTCCTTCCCCAAAACCAGGTGGAGGATCCATGTATACTTCTTCATGCAACACACCATTTAAGAATGCATTTTTTACATCCAACTGTTGTAGAGGCCAATCAAGATTAATTGCCAAGAACAAAAGAGCTCAAATGGTGTTGAGTTTAGATATTGGTGCAAAGGTCTCCTGATAATCTATCCCATACGTCTAGGTGAATCCTTTCGCAACTAATCTTGCCTTGTACCTGTTAATACTACCATCTGCATTAAATTTAACAGTGAATACCCACTTGCAACCCACTGTTTGTTTGCCTCTAGGAAGTGTCACAGTTTCCCATGTTCCATTCTTTTCCAAGGCATCCATCTCTTCAGAAACAGCATGTCTCCAGTTAGGATCATCAAGTGCCTCCTGAATATTTCGTGGTATCCTTGTACTATCCAACGTTGTGTTGAATGCACGAAGACCTGAAGACAATTTATCATAAGAGATATAGTGAGAAATAGGATGAGTAGTGCATGATCTAGTACCTTACTGCAATTGGAAGATGCAAGTCATCAGAGTGCATAACTTCTGGTCCAATGGAACTGGACTCGGGAATGAATACTTGGTAGTGTAGAGGTTCTGGATTAGTGACACTTTGAGAATGATGTCTCCTACTATAAACCAGTAATTGTCGTTGTGGTTGTAGCTCCGCATGTCCCCTTGTTTTTGGATGGAGGGAAGGATCAAAAGGCAACACTGTTGATTCAGGACAATGATGTAACATTGTGAGTTCCATAGGTTCAGCAGACTTATCTTCTTCCATCAAAATCTCCCCCTAAAGAGAAGGCTGGGGAAACTAGGATTGAGTTTCAAAGAACTGAACATCCATAGACACAATGACTCGACGTAAAGTCAGGGAGTAACACTTATATTCCCGTTGGGTAGGAGAATATCCAATGAAGACACACTTATGGGATTTTGGGTCAAGTTTAGACTTGTGATGAAATGGTGTGAACAAAAACAACACAACCAAACTGATAGGCGTAGAAGGTGGGGAAAGATATATTCCAGAAGAGCTGTTAGTTAGTGGGTTAGTTGGGATAACTAATAGTTAGTTATAACTAACTATTAATTAGTTGTTAGAAGTGAAACTATAAATATATTGTTAGGGAATGGATGGAGGGGATCAAAAACAGATTGTAGGAGGCTGTGGTTCCTCGAAAACCACCATTGTATCAGCTGGAGTATTCTCCTAACTCAATAATATTCATTTTGTTCTTCTCATTCTGGTCCAGTTTCTATCACAAACACTCGAGGTGAAAGGGATGAGATTGACCGAGTAGACGAAAAGGAGGTAACAAGACATGATAATGGTGACTTGAACCCTAGGACACGGGAAGGCATCCGATTAATAAGATAGGATGCAGTGAGGACAGCTTCCCCCCCATAAGTACTTAGGAACATTCATAGTGAACATAAGGGACGGGACAACTTCTAGTAGGTGACAATTTTTTCTTTCTGCTACACCATTTTGTTGAGGTGTCTTAGGACATGAACTTTGGTGAAGGATGCCATTATGGGATAAGAATTCTCCAAGGACAGAACTCAAATATTCTTTACCATTATCAGTGCGGGGGATTTTGATAGAGTTGAAGAACTGAGTTTGAACCATGGCATGGAACTGACGAAACATATGTTCAATGTCTGATTTTTCCTTCAAGTGATAGACCCAACAAACCCTGGTATTGTCATCAATAAAGGTGATAAACCATCGAGTACCGAAGATATTTTTTCTCACGGGCAGGATCCCACATGTCACTGTGAATTAGGGAGAAAAGGGAAGATGTTGTGTAGACTCGGGGTGGATAGGTGACTCGAGAATGCTTTGCAAGAGGACAAATGTCACAAGATAAAGAACTGATATTCTTATTAATGAAAAGACTGGGTGACAAATTTTGAAGGTAAGGTAAACTAGGGTGGCCAAGCCTACAGTGCCACAAGATTACATCAATGCTAGAATTAGAAACAAAGAGAAAATCATTCTCCACAAAGGCTGCTTGAGACTTCACATCCTCAAAGTAGTAAATTCCTTCTTCTCTAGCACTACCAATAGTCCTACCTGAACCCTGTTCCCAAAAAACACAATTGTGAATGGAGAACGTCACATGACAATTTAGATCAGAAGTCAATTTACTGATAGAAATAAGATTGCAAGCTAAAGTGGGCACATGTATAACAGAAGTCAACATAATATTCTCGGAGAGTTTAATCGATCATTTCCCAACAATTTGTGTGAAACTACCATCTACTAGTTTTACACGAGATCTCATAGCATGGGGTATAAGAACAAAACAATGTTGGATTACCTGTCATGTGACCAGATGCACTAGAATCAAGTATCCAATGAAGGCTATTGTGGACATGAAGAGTCGTACCTTGGGCTACAAGGCTAGTAGTGGTGTTAGGTTGAGAGCTAGAGGACTGATGTAAGAACTGCTGGAATTGATCATACTAGGATAGAGGAATGGTGATGCCACCAGAGTCACGTATGGTGTGACGTTCTTCAGGTTTGTCTTCAACAGGAACTTGATAAGCTCGATCTTTATTAGACCCCTTCGGCTTCCAGTTAGCTGGTTTGCCATGAATGTCCCAACATTTTTCACGTATGTGACCAACCTTGTTGCAGTGATTGCACCATGGACAACCATCCCATCTAGAGTCGCTAGGAGCAACGGACGTAGTAGAAGAAAGTGACGAAGCCATTAACACAAGGATGAAAAAAACATTGACAAATGGAAGTACCCAGAACAACAATTTGACTGCAAAAACAGATAGAGGAGGCGACGACGGTGTGTTTTGGAGAGTCACACTGCGAATAGAGGCTGGGAAGGCGGCACGTGGACTACACGTGCTGAAAGATTGCTGTGCGTGACCGTGGAGCTGATTCCAGCGACAGGATCATCTCGATTCTGCTCGGATTTTTGTGTTGATTCGACTGGTGCTCTCAGTTTAATGATCAGAGCCCTGCAGCTTATGGTTTCGACTAAAACAGTACGGTGGTTTGTTTTTTAAAAACAAAAGGCGGAAGAACATAGACAACGAGAAATAGGTTGCAGCCTTGGCTGAAGGTTAGGAACGAAAACCTGCTTTGATATCATGTGTGTGGTTTTCATATTTTTCCACTAAAGGGAATGATTTCAATTTATACAAGTGATCAAAGAGTAAAAAAGGAAACTAACTAATTACAAAATCAGTCCTAATAAAAAGGAAATAATGGAAACAAATAAACTGATGATATTCCTAATAATTAGTCACTGATATTCCTTGATTTTCTATAGAAACAAAGCATTGAAGTAAAGCAAAATTTCTAAGAGAATTATCAATCAATCACAGAAAGTCCAAATCCAAACTATTATTCTTTGCTTATGATGTCTCATGTCATCATGTGGATTGCTTCATTCATTTATTTATTTTGGCTCTATATAATATCCTCGTTTGCCTGCAACCTAATTTTTTTAGAAACATTGTCTTACGGTCATGCCAATGTTATATCCAATGCCCATGCTTGTCTCTGTCAGGTTGTAATTCACATGCTTGTATTATATCAAAATCTAATCCGTTAATTTTCTAAACTATTATTATCAATGGATATCTCACTCCCTTAACTCTACAGTGCATTTTATACTTCAGTTTAGAATATATGTATCGACTAGACTAATATAGCATTTGATCTGAGACTGACAACATTTATTTCTCTACTAGATTGGAAGGAACTACACTACTCAAATATAAGATCCCAACCCGTGGCCTTCTTGGATTGCGGAATTCAATTTTAACTGCCTCCCGAGGGACAGCTATTCTCAACACTGTCTTTGATAGCTATGGGCCTTGGGCTGGTGAAATTAGTACTCGGGATCAAGGCTCATTGGTAATGTCTGCATTATTATCTGTAGCATGGTACTCCACGGTGCATTGTTTCCTCCATTCATTAGTGATAGTTATGGAATTTCAGGTTGCTTTTGAGGATGGAACAAGTACTTCTTATGCAATCTCTAGTTCACAGGATAGGGGACAGATGTTTATTGGTCCTGGAGTGGATGTTTATAAAGGTCAAATTATTGGCATCCATCAGCGACCTGGAGACTTGTCCTTGAATGTTTGCAAGAAGAAAGCTGCAACCAACATACGTTCCAACAAGGAACAAACAGGTGAGTGACAAGCAGGTCCAGTGCAATTACCTTATTATCTTATATGAAATACACATTCAAATAAGAGGGTTTGATGCTATTTAGTTCCTTAGACCAGTGTTGACTTCAAAGATGTACTCTTTTAATTAATTTTAATTCTAACATTGTCTTATACTATTGGAGGAATACTGCTGCTTTAATAATCATGGTTTATCTCAAGCTATTTTGCTTGCTAGTATTTCTTAACTGCTTTAAGAAAGATCTTACATAGACTTCTGATGTGACTACAGGAGCTACATAGCCTCAATCAGATGTGTTATTTTTGTTCTTTTTGGCAATACTATTCCTTTTATGATTCTTGCAAATTATTTGCTTGAATAATTAAAAACTGTTATTGAAAATTATTTTATTATCTGAGTCCAAGGCACCCTGTACTTAGTAAACACATTCTAAGGTCCAACACATAATTACTGTTATGTAATTATACAAAGCTGTTGAATGAATAGGCTTTTCAGAGTATGTTTGGTTTATGTATCCCAGGTTGACAACATTATGTAAGCCTGAATTGTTATTATATATTTTGCAAGTTTATTATTAGTGTGCAACTTCACATTCACTCATGTATTAATAGTAGTATTCTAATAATCAAGGAAGTTCTAATTTACTTTATTCCCTTATGCAGTGATTCTTGATACGCCATTGGACTATAGTCTGGATGACTGCATTGAATACATCCAAGAAGATGAACTAGTAGAGGTCACCCCCGCAAGTATCCGAATGTGCAAGAATCCAAAAATTACATACAAGAAAACAAGGTAGACTTTTACACTGAAGCAGTAACTTGCGAATGCTTTTTGAGTTAACCAGTTACCGCTGGTGTGCTGAAGCTGCATAACTCATTAATGTGTTGCTGCTAAAGTGACGAAGAAGTAAATCATTACCATTGATGTAATGTCACATATTCTTCCAAAGATGCAGGCAGTATAGGAGCTGGCTGAAAGCCGTATTCATTATAGCTATTGGTCATCACAGTTGATTAAAGGGATGAAGTTACACTGAATTTTGTTCAATTTGTAAAGTCTCTATATATTAGCAGTAAGGAACAAGATATTAATTCTTCATCATATGGTTAAATGCAAAACCTTGGTTAAATTTCCAGTGAGATTTCTAGTGCATTATTTGATATTTTTAATTACCTCACCATCCTTAACATGTTATGCTATGTGATGTCTCTGAATGAGTGACAAACTGTCCCTTTTGCCTTTGGTATATTGGCTAGTATCTTATGAAGCAGAAGAAGTCACTTATGCCGTTAGAAATATTTCAAGCAAGACTACCAGATTTTGCCATTAAATTCATGAGTGATGGGAAACTTTCCTCGTTATGAATGTAATGAAAATAGTTTGGGATCATACTAGAATTTTTTATTTTATTTTTGGACATGTTGAAACAAGTTTTATTGACGTGTATTTATATTCCTTAAATTAAAAAATCAGAAAGTCATTTAATGGTTTGTGAAAGGATTAATCTACCATGAGTTGGGGGGCAATTGCTACCTGTAGTCGCTTCCAGCTGGAATGTAAAATTACATTCTAGATAATGTAATTTTACATTATCGGATCTGGTGCTCCGGAAGCTTAAAAAGGTGCATGAAGTAATTATGGTGGTGCAGGAAGTGCCTTAGTTTGGTCCAGCAAGGCCTGTTTAAATTGTGTTCAGTAAGTTTAGGGAAGTTACTATTGATTCCTATCTTTGCAAAAAGATACCCTTATGTCCCTCTTCTTCCCGAGCCTTACCCGTGCCCCCTCACCTTCCTGACACCATTTTCCCAACTCCTTTCCATCTGGTATTTTTTTGTCTACCTTCGTTCACAATTCTTCCATTGTTATACATACTTTTACAATGAAATCACAATTTAATTGTTCTTTTTTTGTTGTTGATTGATACCACAGAATCGCAGACTCATTGTGTATTTTTTTTACTTTAAATTTTCACAAAGGAAACATTAATTTGTTTTGTTTTTTTAACTAAGCACAAGGAAATCATGATTACATTGTGTTCTTTGTCCAGACACAACATGATCATGATTTTGTTGTGCTTTTATGTTTTTTGTTTTTATTATTACTTTTAGACTAATGTAATGGTTTTTATTTTATTTTCTTAATTAGATATAATTGTTTATTATGATGAATTACTAACTTCTTCGATTGTACATGGACCACTATGCTTTTTTTTGTTTTTTTACTAGTCCATGGTGTTTTTTTGTTTTTTCAGATTTGTGATGGCTCGCACAAAGCAGACATCATACGTTGCCCCTTGCATAAAGGGGAAGATGTTGCAAAGAGACATCGTAGAGTGATTGCGTCAGTGTGCACATGCCTTGTTGATGAGTGACGACAACAAAAACCAGCAGAAGAGGTCCAACTGATTTGACACTTCTTTGGTCGAACATGGACCATTGTTTTGGGCATGTTTGGAGCCCTCATGAGCCGCCAAAGCTTAAGCTTGTCAGCCATGATGCCCAAGTGCTATTGTACCCTACTCATCTGTTAGGTTAGAGATTACATGGATCGGTTGGGATTATTTGGCCTTGTTAAGACATAGTATGCTGCCAAAAACAAGGGCTTGATGAATGTCTTAATGGAGAGGTGATACCAAGAGACATCTTCCTTCCACCTGTTTGTTGGAGAGATGACCATCACTCAAGATGTGTGTCTTGTTTGATGCACTTGCTTATGATAGGCACACTCATTGATCATTTCCCCTAACTTTTTGATAAAGAGGCGGTGAAGGTCTTGCTGATGACCCATCTTGGCATTCCAACAGAGATAGAGGCTACGGTAAAAACAAACGCAGGTCTCAAGGTGAGGTTGACATGGCTAGCAGATCTTTATCAGAGATATGTTGAGTTAGACTCCTATGTTTGGGCTTCCATGACTTATCTACTTGCACATGATTGGTAGTACCATATTTGCCGACAAGAGCTCAAATAACGTCCATGTCCCCTACCTCCAGTACCTCAACAACCTGATTGCTTGCCATGAGTACGCATAGGGAGTAGCTGCACTGGCATACCTATATGACCATCTCTCTTATGCAAGTGAGTATGATAGTAAGCCTTGTGGAAGTTAAATGATGCTACTCATGGTAATGAAATTATTTTAGTATTGCAAATATTTTTTTATTACTGTAATTAAACAAAATTTGATTTTTACAGTCATGAATGTTTGCGCATCTGCCCACTGTTGGCTTCTGAGGTGATAAATTACGCAGTTAGGGACCCGCTAACCACTACATGGAATTCAAGGAGAGGTATCAGACATGCCATTCTGGTCAGGGAGAGATTGGATGACCTATGGATGGATGTTGTCATCTAGTGTACATATGAAGAGCTCATATGTGCCATACCTTTCACACAAGGGTCCCTTTTCTCTAGCTTCATCATATGCGGGACTGACATAAGGCCTTGTTGGCATTGTTGCACTCTTCAGCGTCATGCTTATCACTTTTAGTCTCACACCTTACTCCTTCTCTTTTTTTCTCCATCTCAATAGATTTGGCCATATTACCCCCAACGTAAATGATCTTTAGAGACTAAACAATATGTTTGGTTCATGTTATCTCTGTGCCAATTGACCTATTTGCCTTGTTTATTTACATCTGCAATTTTTGGTTCAAATTGTGCAGCGATCAGAAGTTTGAAACAAAGAGTGATGGTTAAATGAAAGGGCACATTTGAAAAAAAAAGGAGAGAAATGATTTTATCTATTTTATTATTATTTTCACTTAATGAACTTGACAAGAGGGTGGGTAAAATTAATGAGTGTAAATGGATGGGATGCTTTTGTAATTTTATGAATCATTAGGGAAGGTTTGTGTAATTTAATCTATTTATAATCATTGTTTTGAGAAAAAAGACAAAGAAGGAAAAAATAAGGATAAAAAAGGAAGAAAAGTTTGGGCAGGAACACTGCTCATGTCATTAACCTTTTTTTTTGTTTTCATGTATTGGTATGGAGTATCCACCTTGCCAATGGCTAGTTTCTATCAGGGAACCTAACTAATCACCTTTAGTGGGATTCTCCCTTCCCCATTACGTTTTTTCCATCCATAAGGCTCGAACCTGAGATCTTGCTTAAGGGGACTGAGTCCAATACTACTTGGACCAATGATTGTAAACTTGAAGAGTAGATGAAAATGAAAACTCTTTTTATATTGATGATGTAATTGTATAAAGGAAACTTAGTCATTATTAGGATGATTGCTTATACAAGCTAGGCTACTAAACTTAGGGAGTTGCTATTGGTCCCACTCCCATTGCTATTGGGCCATACCAAGGGTTTGACCCATTTTTTTATTCCCAAAATGTCCTTCTCATGAAATCATGGTTCTGGTGTATTTCATGCACAATGGAACCATGATTCCATTGTGCAATCATTTTTGCACCCCCCTTAACACAATGAAATCATGATTCTGTTGAATTTGTTCAATGGAGTCACAATTTCATTTTATATTTTTTTGTCACCCCACACAATCCTCAACGAAATCATAATTTCGTTGCTATTTTTTTGCACCCTCTTTAACACAACGAATTTGCGATTCCATTGTTATTTTTTTTCGAACACAACGAAATCTAGATTTTGTTGCATTATTTTGGGTGACAAAAAAAATAACGAAATCATGATTTTGTTGTACTATTTTTTAAAAAAAATTGAAAAAAAAAATTAATTTGGTATTTTTTATTTGGTTTAAATATGTTAGTGCTCCCTAATATATACCTAGATTTCATTTTTGATCCCTGATATTTCAAAAGTGTTGTTTTTGATCTCTGCCATTAGGATTTCTCTATTAATTGATGGTGTGACCATTAACTTTTTAAAAATATGAGTTGTGATGGTTTCGAAATCGTTAGTATTCATTTTGAAATTAAAATTATAATTTAAGGCGGCTAAAAACTACAAGAATCAATTAAAGTATTAACTACATAATTGAATGCAAGATTCACCCAAACGACATCAATTCCTAGGACCCCTCCTCGTTAGTTCCTTAAACCACACACACTCTCTTGTCTCTCTCTCACTTTCTCTCTCCCCACAATGAGAAAGTTGAGAGATTTGCCTCTACATCAAAGCCAGACTCCAACGACATCCACAACAGCTAGCCGACAAACGACCACCTCAACCCTCCCTCTAGTCTCACCTTGCACGAGTTCACAACTCTCATTCTCTCCAAAATGAAACACCTACCTACCTCGTTGCATTGGCCAATGCTCCTCCCTCCTCACACAACACATCCATGAGTTCCATGATGCCGTTTACTAGCGACTTCATCTGATCTGCCCCACTCTAACCCCAACACCACCCTCTTTGCCGCTTGTTGTACGATTTCACCAAATCATTATTGCCCCAATCACTATATTATGGAACACAACCCTGAACGCAATTTCGTAGAGTGAGGAAGGGTGTTGTGTTGATGGTTGATTGAATGTTGTCATGTTAAGTAATTTTGTGTTTGATTTTTTATAGTGAATAATGGTTTGATGTTTATTGGATTATTTTATTTTTTTTAATTTAATTGATTTTGGTTGTTTAAAGTTGACAGGAACTCTGATTTAAGAAAAGTTTGTATTAGCATTTCTTTAATTGTTAATGTTTGTTTTATGAATCAATTGAAGAGACCTTTGTTGCTACAGTGCTAGGCATGTGTTGTTTAAATAATGGATGAACACAAAAAAGTAATTCTACCACAACAAAAACTAAAATATTAATAATAATAAAAATAATTATAACAACAACAACAACAACAACAACAACAACAACAATAATAATAACAACAATATAATATGTCCAATATAATGATCAACCGCATCTGCCGCCCTTCTTGTCACCCTTGCCACTATCCTTGTCAAGCCTCTTTCTGTGTCTTAGTGTGTTTGAGGTGCACCCAATTACTAAGCCTTCCTACAACAATTGCAAAGCTTGTTGCATGACTTGTTGATGACTCATGTCGTCTCGCACAACTCTGAGGTCCAACAAGCTTTGCATAACTCTTGGCATCATATGGAATTGATCTTGCAATAAAAACAATTACAATTAACTATTTTGCTATTGCCAATTTAGGGAAAAAATTAACAAAATTCAATTTACATTACTTGGCAAGAGTCTCCACCTGGTATATAGTCTGCCAATGACTTCCAAGCTACGAGTGTCGTGGGATGAGCGGTAAATGTACAAGACTAAATGGTATCTATCACTCCGCCAGTGGAATGACATAAGTGTGGAAAACATTGCAAAATCAAGACAAATAGTCATAGGTGCAAGCCCAAAGACCTTGAGTTGGCACAATATCGTCCAGAGGAATGATATGTTGCTGCCACTTTGCCCATGTTTGATCACATAGTTGGAATGAAGGATGGGGAGGTGGCTAGCGTGGAATCATCTGTACATGACCAAATTGTCTCATTATCCTATCCGGACAATAAGGCCTCACGCTAGTCTCACATATGATTATGGTAACGCTGGAGAGAGAAATAGGACGAGTTTTGTAATGCTTTTATTTGTAGAGAACGAAAAGGAGAAAATCTCATACATTGTATAGAGAAACGATAATGATGTTTGATGAAATGTTAATGAGGTCTACCAAATCGACGCTTTCTTCTTGGCTTGACGTTGGAGGTGCGCATTGTTCTTCTTTGAGGTTGCCATGGGAAATTAGAAATTTAGAATCAAAAGAATGTAAAATAATGAGAGGGAAATGGAGGTTTAATTTAAGAATGAATATTCTAGGTGTCTTAATGTTTTGTTTGTTTAAATTTTTTACAGTGGGTCTTGTTCTCGCTCACGGAATACATTTTGAGATTTTCGGGAAATGCATTTTGTTTGAAAATTGACCATTTAATTAATTATTTAGAGAAATATGACTGGAATCTGCATAAATGAAGGAATATGCTATGTTGATACTTGTTTCAAGTTCTCTTGATCTTACTGGAATAAGGAAATGTTGGCTATCTAAAACCACTCTTGATGAAAATTTTTGGATGGAAGGGGTTAAACGAACCTTAGAAGATCAAATATAAGACTCCATATTTGTTAAGGCCAAGTTCTTCATTTTTTTTTCAAAAGTCTAGTATCTGCAAGGTTAAAGTAAAGGGCATTTTAGGGAAACAAAATTTGTTAGACGTCATGTGAGATGCACATGATTCCTTTCTTTCAAGATATTAAAGATGTTAAATAGAGAAGGGAGCACATTGTAATGTTTACTAAAAATTTAGGTGGATTTTTGTAGGGGTTAAAAATAGAGGGAAGACTTATGTAATTTTGTCAAATCTCAAGAGAGGTCTGTGTAATTTACTCTTATAAATAATATATAATTTATACAAAATAATTGTATTGTTCGGGTTCCACAAACTCACGTGGCAATTAACGTGGGGTTAAAATATACATGTTAGTCTTCCCCGTTAGCCCTAATATAGGAACACAGATACTATTCGCTTAGCAGTTGGGCTGTTAGGTTGATAAACTATTGATATATTTGTATTTTAATGATAATGTTATTATCTTTTTATCAAATTATAGGTATCTGTTTATCTAGTAGCCACAAATTATCTACAGGGTTGTTATGCTACTGTAACAACCCCGACAATCAAGGAACTAGGGACCCCGTCCAACATTATAAATTACCAGGTTCTACCTTCACTTTCTATTCATTCTCAACTCACTCAGATACTTACTTGAGCATCAGAGTCCATTTTGCAGGTACCTCCCTCTCGTTCTTCTAGTGGAGGACACCTGCAAATTTGACGTAGGAGATTGTGGAGCCCAACTTGACGATGGTCAACCCTGACGTCAATCTGTTTCAGATTTTGATAAGTACATTTGGCACCCATGGTGGGCCATGGTAAAAATTTTCCCACGACCACCCACATTCATGGTTCGCACATGCTCCGACCTTAGGCGAGAGCCACTTCCGAAAAAATTCCAGTCCTCTAAAGACGACCATGACAGACAACGATGCTCTCCATCAACTTCAAGCCCGCATTGCAAAGATAGAATGCCGCCATGAAGAGTAACTTAGAAAATTGAAGGTCAGCCACAATGAGTTGGAGGCTCATGTGAGACACCCCCAAGGAATGAACACTCTGCCTACACGATCAATGAGCCCACCCAAGTGAATCGCTTCCTCGTCAAATCAACAATACCCTGGATCACAATAATATCTCGCATGCACATCGCCATGAAGGACAGACGACTTGACGACACCCATTTGTCGATCACATCATGGAGGTCGACTTGCCTTTAGGATGGAAACTGCTTAATATGGATCATTCCTCACCCAGGCTAATCTCTACACCAATGACAACGTGATCCTGTGTCGAATCTTCCCTACGTCACTTAAGAGGGAAACATTGACTTGGTACGGAGGGCTCCATCCCTGGTCTATTAATAGCTTTGTCACCCTTGTCGAACGCTTTAGTTCCCAATATGTGACTTAGCTGGTCACACTATCTGATATCTACAGCCTTGTCTAGTTTACGCTAGATAGATGATGAGTCACTTTGAAAATTTATGGACAGGTTTGGTCGAATCCCTGTCCAAGTTAGGACTCTTAATCCTGAGGTGGCTTTACACTCCATCTTGTTGGCCTTGCAACCTGACAAGTTCATTGATAGTCTGTGCAAGAAACCTCCTAGCAGCATGGATGAGCTACGTGAGTGAGCAAAAGGTTACATTTAGACTGAAGAAATGCCGAGGTTCAAAAACAAAGTTCGACAAGCTGGACAAATAAGGGAGAAATGGGAAAGTAGCGCAAGGACCAACTCACACAAGTCAAACAAGCGAAAAAAACTAGAGAAATGCCAGCCTCTTCTGAGGGGACCTAGGTACGAGCCACTATTCTCGAAGAAGCTTTCAAAACAGAGAATACCTATACAGTTACCCCCCATACCTCTTCCTAGACCTGGGTTGGACAAAACCAAGCACCACAGATACCATTGCAATCATGGCCACAATATTGAAGACTACTGGGCCCTCAAAGACAAGATAAAGGAATGCATACAGGCCAGATATCTAGCCCACTTTGTAAAAAAAACTGATGACAACCAAACTGAAGGCAGGTTCGGGGGGCACTAGAGGTGTAATCAACACAATTGAGGTGTAACCAGCCCAGTAGAATAGAGGTGTAATCAACACAATTGAGGGTAGATTTTCTTATGGAGGGCCATCTAGCCAGTCCCGAAGGCATCATCTCCACACCATCACAAATATGGACATCAACTGCATCGACATACAATCACCAAGAAGCCTCCCTCCCATAACATTCACCAACTGAGATTTCAAAGGCATCAAACCCATGAACAAAGATTACCCCGTGGTCGTCTCCATTGTCAATGCCAATTTCATGGTGTCTAAGGTCCTTATGGACCAAGGCAGTTCCACATATATACTTGGAAGACATTTCAGAGGCTTAAAGTCTCACTTGATACGATTCAATTGCACTATGGAACACTTCTTGGTTTTGCTTGAGACAAAGTGGAAACCAGAGTTTATGTAGTCCTAATGACCTCCTTTGGTTATGGCAAGCTCTCACGGAGTTTTACTGTAAGGTACTTAATTGTTAATGTAGATACTTATTATTTTTCTTTAATTGGCAAAAAAAACGTTAAATGAGCTTAGAGCCACTGTCTCTACACCACACCTTAAGATGAAGTTTTGGATAATGACAAGAGAAATTGTAACCACCAAGGTAGACCAAAAGTAGGCCAAATAGTGCTATGTTGAAAGCTTAAAGGTGGCTCATTATCCTCTCATCAGAGAGCCAAGAAACGTTGATGATGAACCTCCAGTAAAGATCCTGACTGTTTATGAAACAACTAAGGGAAATCAAGATGTTGTATTCGACATAGACCCTCACGACGACACTATCGACAAAGGCCTAAAACCAATTGAAAAGCTCATCAAGCTCCAACTTTAATTAAAACCTAGACAATGCACTTAACTCAACAGGGACCTCACCAATCACGAATACAGACATATAGCTGAAGTCCTACGAAAAAAGTGAATTTATTCACATGGGAACCATTTGACAAGCCAAGTATCCATCCTAGCATCATATGCCACAAATTGGTCATCTGTCCTCAGGCCAAACTAGTTTTGCGGAAGAAGAGAAAGGTGGGAGAAAAGTGACAAAAGGCCGGCAGAGAAGATATTGACAAGTTACTCAAGGCATAGTTTATCAGAGAGGTCAGATACTCAACCTGACTAGCAACCATTGTCATGGTAAAGAAGGCCAATGGGAAATGGCATATGTGTACTGACTACACTGACCTCAACAAGACATGCCCTAAGGACGCATATCCCTTGTCCAGTAGCGACAGGCTTGTGGATGGTGCACACGACTTCCAATTATTGAGCTTCCTGGATGCTTATTCACGATACAACAAAATTAGGATCCTCCAGACTAACAAAAAATGGCTTCATAATTGAAGACGCCAATTTCTATTACAGAGCCATGGCTTTTGGGCTCAAGGATGCATGGGCTACATGCAAAGGCTCGTGGACCGGGTCTTTAAACGACAAATAGGACGAAATGTCGAAGTCTATGTGGATGACATGGTCGTCAAGTCTCACAGGGTGGACCAACATGTAGCAGATTTTGAAGAAGTGTTTGAAGAGATCCGCAAGTATGACATGCGCCTTAATCCTGATAAATGCATCTTTGGGGTTGGCGGTGGAAAATTCTTGGGCTTCATGATCACCCATAGGGGAATGAAAGTCAACCTTGACAAGTGTATGAAGATACTAGAAATACATAGTCCTACCAACGTCAGAGAAGTACAGAAACTGAACAGTAGACTGGTGTCTTTGCTAGGTTCCTCCCAAAGGTAGCAGAGAGGTCTAGGCTATTCTACAGGTTGCTTAGGAAAATTAAACCATTCCTATGGGACGATGATTGCAAGCAAGCTTTCTTAACATTTAAGAAAACTATTGCCACACGTCATTCCTTAGTAGACCAAAGCCAAGAGCCCACCTGCTCCTTTATCTTTCAGTAGCTTAGGAGGCTATAAGCTTAGCCCTCATCTAGGAAGATAGAAAGCAACAAATACCGATCTATTTTATTAGTTGAGGAGGCCATAAGCTTAGGACAAGAAGTGATACTAGATGATTGAGAAGGTAGCACTGGTACTCATAACCTCTGCTTGATGCATCAGGCCATACTTTCATTGTCACCAAATCATTGTCAAGACGAACCACCCCATCAGGCAAGTGTTGGGAAAGCCTAAGCTTGCAGGAAGAATGGTAGCATTGTTAGTAGAGCTATAAGAATTTGACCTCCAATATGAGCCTCACGGCCCTATGAAAACCTAGTTCATGGTAGACTATCTAGAAGAGTTTGCTAGCAATGTTCAAGCCACCCTAGACTGGTTGAATCTTTATGTGGACGGTGCATCAAATGTGCAGGGAAGTGGGGCAGGCTTTATTCGTGAAAGGCTCCAACAATATTACTTTGGAGCAGGCCCTCAAATTTAATTTCAGGGCATAAAAAAAGTAGGTCGAATATGAAGCACTCATAGTAGGCCTAAAGCTAGCAAAAGAAGTTAGAGCAAGGAAACTCAGGTGTTACAATGACTCACAGCTTGTGTAGGGATAGGTTGCAAATAGATATCAAGCCAAGGAGGCAATGCTTCTCAGATACTATCATGCCATAAAGACCTTCATAAATGATTTTGATTGTTTCGAGATGTACAACATACCAAGTAAAAGCAACACTAGGGAAGACTTGCTCTACAAATTGGCAAGCACTAAGATGACTGGACACCTCAAGACCATCATCCATGAGACACACCAAGCACCAACCATAGACACCAAGGTGGTCATGGCAGGAGACAAGGAGAAACTAGTCTGGAACCCCCTATAAGAATTTCTTAATTCTAGGGGTGTTACCACCAAACGAAAAATATAGCTTGACACCTAAAAATGAAGGCTAGTTACTATGTCATCCTCAATGACAAATTATTCAAAAGAGGGTTGACAACACCTTTGCCTTCATGCTGGGGGACGCTCCCTAAAATTCAAGGTAGTGTGTGTAGGAAACTATTGGCCGACACTCAAGGCAGACAACCTCTATAGCTTGAGCTCTCCTTTGCCTTTTTCCATTCGGGAGGTGGACATACTAGAGGCATTGCCAAAAGCCCCTAGACAATTCAAGTTCTTGTAGGTTGCCATTGACTATTTCACTAAGTGGATTGAGGAAAAGCCACTACAAGAAATCTCAACCAGTGAGGTAAAGAAGTTCACTTAGAAGCACCCCATATGCAAAAATGATTTCCCTTATGCCATTGTCACCGACAAGGTACCCAATTCAAAGCTTAAGCCTATGAAGAATTTCGTTTAAGGCTAGGTGTCAAGAACCTTGTGACTTTCGTCGAACATCCCCAAACAAATGGCTCAGTGGAGGCAGTAAACAAGGTTATCCTCAAAGCCCTGCGCACAAGTCTTGACAAGTCGAAGGGTTTTTGGAAGGAGGAACTCCCCAGCATACTTTGGGCTTATCATTGTTCACCAAAATGACAACCAACGAGGCCCTTTTCCGCTTTACATACTGCACGAATGCCATGATACCTGTCGAAGTCAGGGAACCATCGACAAAAAGGTTGTTTTTCTAGGAAAAATAGAATGAAGAAAATATGAGGGTGAAATTAGAAATGAATGACGAAGTCCAAGAGATGGCCAGAATCAAGGAAAAAGCTACGAGGCCTGGAGCATCTGAAAGATACAATACCAAGGTCCGACATCGAGCCTTTCAACCAGACAACCTAGTGTGGCATGTCCCAGGTAAAGCAAGGAATGACCCATAAGTAGGAAAGTTAGGACCCAATTGGGAAGGCCCATTTAGGATCATAGCGAGCTAGATGGAAAATCAATTCCAAGAACATGGAATGATACCCATCTAAAATTCTATTTCAATTGATCTACAACAAGACAAGGTGTTGTACTATTTTTCCCACTCAAGTCTTTCATCCCAAAAGAGAAAAACTAGGGTTTTGGCTTGAGAGATTTTAACGAGGCACACTTGAGGAATGGAGTGAACTTGTACTCAAATGATTGAATTAAATAAAATTCCCTCTCCCTTCAGTCTTTATCATTTTCCTTGTGTATATACTAACTTCCCAAAGGCTTGTCGAATCCAAGGTCCACCCTTGGTGAGTCTCACCAAACCCAAGACAAACGCCTCCCTGGTCGAATCTCCAAAGGCTCATCAAACCCAAGATCTGCCCTTAATGAGTCTCGTCAAACTGAGGACGAACGTGTCCCTGGTCGAGTCTCTAGAGGCTGGTCAAACGCAAGGTTTTCCCTTGGTGAGTCTCACCAAACCTAGAATGAACACATCCCTGGTCAAATCTCTAGAGGATCGTCAAGCCCAAGGTTCACCCTCGGTGAGTCTCACCAAACCTAGGACGAATGCATCCCTGGTTAAATCTCCAAAGGCTTGTCAAACCCAAGATATGCCCTTAGAGAGTGTTGCCAAACCCAGGATGAACGTGTCCTTGGTCAAATCTTTAGAGGCTCAACATACCTGCCCTTGGTGACCCTCTTTACCCCTAAGGTTTGCCTTTCACATCTTTAAACAGGTTCAAAAGACTTAAGTCGAGACCTTCAGTGAAGAACCCAACCTGCTTGACAACCTTAAAGAACCCCTTCTTGTGCTGCTCCACGAATTTCCTTTTAAACACCAGTACCTCTTTAAGCTCCTTGTTTGCTTCTTTCTCCTTCACCGCTTCGAGCTTGGACTCCTTTAGCTTAATTTGAAGGTTGGACAAAGTAAGCTCTGATTGTCTCAGCCAGGCTTGCAGGTCAGCAATCAGCTTGGCGGATTCAGCCACTGTCACATTAAGCTCTTCCTTCTCCTCAGGAACACACTCCACCTTGCATGCCAAATCATTATTTTCTTTCAATAAGTCTTTATAGTGTCTGAACACCTTATAGGCATCCAGTCTTGTGCTTATAAGCTTAGTAAAGACATCATCGACCTTGAATGACAACTAGCTTTTGGACTTGATGGAGGTCCATTCCAAGCCAAAGGTCTAGAAGGAAAGCTTGAAGAACTTCCTTTGGTGAGCCTTAAAGGACCCATGCCAAGAGCTAAAATTCAAGCCCTTCAAAACCACATCAAGGCCAACTTGGACAAGCAAGAGGAAGCACACCAATTTAAGATAACAAGGGCTGGATTTTAATGTCTCAAGTTCAATTTAATTCCAATTAAATTCAGCACTTGTTAGAAGCAAAAGTAGAAACAATAAAAAGGCTTTTTAGTGCAATTGTGTAAAGAGGTGTAGGTGCACTTGTGTGTAATTTATGTAGCAACTTAGTAAATTAGTTGGCTGCACTTAGCAGCTAAAAATACTGCACCTTTTACAAAAATGGGACAGCCAAGGGAGTTTGGGACAACCAACGGTCACTTAGGAGAAGCTTGCACCGCAAGCTTCATTAAGCTTGCTTTAGGCTCCTTTAGTGTGTGATGAGTCACTTTTTACCTATATTTTCTCATCATTCTGTACTCATT
>CM023950.1:13991910-14008120 GCA_013407115.1 Glycine latifolia
CATTTAATTGCATTAATTTGGTTGAATACGGCTTCGATCAGTGTGCACTACATGCTTCATTTTAATTTTCATTTCATGTGCATTAGCTTGTAATTTTGTGGCCTTTATAAGGTGCCCAAAACTGAATGTAAAGGAACTTTGGTTCATTAATACAAATCTGAAATTTGTGTGAGTTTCTCTCTTGTTCTTGCCCAAGAACTTCTTGTTTCTTATCAATGGCTTCAAGCTATTGTGGTGATTCTTCCTAGACTTATTGGAGAGCTTCTCCATGGCGTCTTCCATCTTCATCCCCAACCTTTCTTCCATCTTCCATTGCTTCCATTAAAGAAAGCTTCCAGCCATACATTTTCATGAAAGCTTGGACAGCTTGTGTGTTCTTGAAGTTTGCTTGAAGATTGGGTTTCATTACAAGGTAGATTTGGGAAATTTAATGGCTAATGGGTTCAGTCATACATCATGTGGTATCTAGAGCCTAATCCTTGTGGAATACTTCTTCAAGTTCAGTTTTTAAAAGTTCTTCAAAGGTAAAATTCTGCACCTTTGAAAATCTGAAAAATCTTTTTCTTTCCTAGTGTTCTTGTTGTTTTAGTGAAAAATTCTGGTATTATTGGCTTTGTTGTGAATTCCGCCAACTACCCTAGTGCTTTTCTTCAAGTTCTTGATAAATTCTTGTCTTCTTGTTCTTCATGTTCTTCATTTGTTCTTGAAATTTTTCTAATTTTCTAGCTTTGATTCTTGTCAACTTTTGTTTGTAGTGTTTTTTGTGTTGTATGACCACTTGTTTTGATTCTACTCTCATACGTAAACTGAATTGAGTTGTTAGAAGCAAATTTTACAATTGCCATACATCATATTTTCGTGATTCATCAATTTCTTAGAGGATTATTGAACTTGTACAAAAGAAAAACAAGCAAAGTGCAGCTCAAGTGTTTGTGAGATTGTGGTTGGAAAAACAATCAAATTACAGCCAAGAAATTATTGAATTAGAGGCTGGAAAATTACAAAGAAAAAGAGAATTTAGAAGCAAAGCAAAGTTACAAAAACTACAAGTTCAAATTTCCTTTGAACCACAAAATCAAGTGAACTTGTATGACATGCAAATTTGATGAATTTGGCTTCTAGCAATTGAATTTACTTGGCCTATCCTCCTTGTGCAGTTTGGTACAGCCAATATATGTCCTTGAGTTGTCTCATTAAATTCCATTTGAGTTATGTTTTTCCAAATTTTTGCTTTTGTTGCTTGTCTCTTAAAAATTCCAAGGTTTTGTCTTAGAGTTTTCTTGTTCTTTGGACTCTTGAGTCTAGCCTAGAATCATTTCCTATTTCACTATAGTACAGAGGCTTGATTTGATTAGAAGTTTTGCTTAAGAACTATAGAGAGGAACAAGAGTGGAAAAAGGCAAGAGATAACATTATAGAAAGAGCCTAGATAAAGTGTGCAAATATGAGTGAGAGTGACAAACACTTAGAGAGGGGTGAGAATTTTCTTATATACTTGTGTTTTTACTAATCATTTCTTTGAAGGATGAGCTCAATAGGAGATGAGGCTTTGTCACCTAGAAACACTAGGTTGATGGAAGCCATGACAAAACAAATGGAAGACTTCCAAACTAAATGGATGCAAGATTTGAGGAGTTTAAAAGGAAGACTCAAAGAAGGAGTAGTCCAAATGGTAGTGTGGATAGAAAGGCTCATGGCAATAGGAGGGTGAGTGAGTATGCTTATTCTCATGGAAGAAATTATTATGATGAGAGGAGTGAGAGGGAGGATAGAAGAGAAAATAATAGAAGAAACAATCATAGGAGGGAACATAAAGATGAAGGAGATTGGAGGCTTAGAGGAGAAGAGAGAGATGAGAGGAATGGAGGATTGAGTGGAGTGAAAATAAAAATTCCAAAATTCTATGGTGATAATAATCCCGAAGTGTACTTTGAGTGGGAGATGAAAGTAGAAAAAAATTTCTCATGCCAACAAATTGATGAAGAAAAGAAAGTGATTCTAGCAACTCTAGAATTTGGTGGCTATGCTTTGGTGTGGTGGAACCAAGTTCTAATGGACATAGAGAGGTTGAGGAGAGAAAGAATACATGGCTGGAATGACTTGAAAAGATTCTTGAGAGAAAGATTTGTTCCAACTTATTATGCAAGAGAAGTCCACAACAAGCTTTAAAGGCATTTCCAAGGCTACCAGAGTGTTGATGAGTACTATAAGGAAATGGAATTAATGATGATGAGGGCTGGAATTGTGGAGGTCCAAGAAGCAACTATGGCAAGGTTTCGTCATGGCTTGAATAGATAAATTCAAGATGTGATAGAGCTACATTCTTATGAAACAATTGAAGAGCTAGTCCATAAAGCTCAAAGGGTGGAGCAACAACTAAAAAGGAGAAAACTTCCAAATTTACCAATGGGGCTGCAACTTCTAGTTGCAAAGACAAGCCTAAAATGGAGGTTTCTCATGTGAAAAATAAGGAAGAAAAGGTGGAGAGCTCAAGCAATATTAGGTCTAAAGCCCATACTCCAAAGCGAATTTGTAACTCGAGAAGTATAGATATTATCCAATGAAACACTTGGGCGCAAAGAAGAGGAAGGCATAGGCAGAGGAAAGACGGTTAAAGATGAGGGTGGCAAGGCCGAGGAAGGTGGAGGAAGGTTCGCCGAGACACTTGTTGTCACCACACCAGTGCTAAACAATGGCACCATAGTGAAAGAAGGAGGAGCAAAAATAGGAACTGCCAAGGGTGCTAATGCAACACAGTGGAAGAAGGAGCAAGAACTGCCGGAGTAGGCGGAGATAGAGGTACTAGAGGGTCAGAAATAGAGCTGCAGTAGTAGCAGCAACTTGAACAGTCAAAGGAGTTGAAGATGGACTTTGAGAGCTGGCAGGAAATGGGCGACCTAAATTGGACATCAACCTAGTTGCTTGCTTTTGAGCTCGAAGTCTGAATGAGGCCCTCGACTTCTTACGCTGACCAAATCCCGAACCCCTTCATCGCGCTTCATCTTGGTTTCCCCAGGTGAAAGCACGTTAGGCGTAACCTCGACAACTTCATGATTGCCAACTTCCTAAGGACGAGAAGGGAAAACTTTGGTTTTAGTTTGACCTCCTTCCCAAGAAGAAGGCTTAAGAATGACGGGGAAAGAAGAAGGCACATAATCTCTAGTAGGTCCAAACTGCTTTACCAAGGGCCTCCATTCAAAATCTCCCATTATACCTGCAAAGACAGATGAAAACATAACAAAGGTCAAAAAAGACAAAGTTATACCAAACAAACACAAAAGAAGGAAAGGCAAGACACTTTACCATCAAGAACAGAAAGGGTTGCTTACTGAAGGTAAGGACAGGATGGCTCGTGCGTCAAGCAAGCCTGGCAACCATTCCAAGATAACCTTGCTAGCCTTTTCCTCCGGAGACATCAGACGCTCATCAAAGGACTTGAATCTTATGGGGTTCGATTGCCAGTAAAAGAGGAAATGAGGTTCCCCACTCCATCCATGCATCTGTGGCAACCCGTCAGTAATGATGTTGGCTACCTTGACCTTTAAGAAACTATCCTTTAATCTCCGAAACATGTTTAAGTCAAACTCGAACATCCTCTTAGACATGCTATTCAGCCCAATCAATCTTCTCAGTCAACTTCATTTGAAAGAAGTAAAGAACAAAGGCACGCTGTGTATGATCTTGAAGAATGGACATAGGACCTCAAAGGCCTTCACCATCGCCCAACTATTCGGATGAAGTTGGGAATGAGCCACATTCATGCACCAAAGTAGGGCACATTGGAAGGTGTTCAGTGGAAGGGTCAGGTTCAGAACCTTGAACAAGCAGTGGTAGGCATAGAAGAAGGATCAACAGCCTGGAGTAATACGCATGAATGGTAACTCGTCCTTCCCTCAAGCCTAGACAGTCACCTTGCGGGACAAGACATCATCTTTAACCCATTTCCAACCAAAAATGAAGGAAGGAGATGAGGGTGCTTCGACAATACAGCGATGAATGTTGTGGGGTGAAACCCTAACTTCGCCACCGTCACTCCTTCCCATAGCCATCGAAAGATAAGAGGGAAGGATTGTAGTGATGGGAATATGCTCTTCATCCAAAGGAGTAGTAGAGGGCTCCACCCGCTCTCACGGTTGGGAGCTACCTTTGCTGACATGTCTTGGGTCCAGCAACCTCTCAAAGGATAAGGACCCTTCTTCAACGAGGAATCGCCTATGGGAACCATTTCCCATTCTACCAAGGGTTGTTGGATGGAACCCGCAAAATTTCTTCCACCTATACCCAATGTAGAATCATAAACATAAGACATCATCGAGAGTGAGGAGTACTTGGAATGAAGAAGAAAATCGGAGGAAGGAAATACGAAGGAAGGATCCAACAATTTCAGATAGCCTTCGGCAAGAGTTGCAGAGAACGCGA
Source organism: Glycine latifolia (assembly GCA_013407115.1). NCBI lineage: Eukaryota > Viridiplantae > Streptophyta > Magnoliopsida > Fabales > Fabaceae > Glycine > Glycine latifolia. The sequence continues at coordinate 13,996,330 of CM023950.1, forward strand.
CTGTTGAAGCAAGAAGTTTTAGAAAGGAAGATGAAGGAGTACTTAGGCGTGATGATGTCCAAAACCTAGCACACACCCCATTTAAATAAGGACGCGACCTTTCGGTAACTTGCGAGAGTTGAAATGACACCTTAAAAACTCGCACCACGACGTAATCCCCACCAAACCACATACCCTCTCGTAAAACGACATGTGTGCAAAAGAAACGTCTCTAATGGTTAGAAAGGTCAAAATTGTCAAATACAAGGGTTTCTCACATGATGACGCCTGACTCTACCCGAAGAGATGAAAAGCACTTTCATCCTAGACAATTTGTCAATTTTAACCCGCAAAACGTTTATCCAGGCTAGGGGGCTCGACAAGCCCATGACCCTTAAAAATTGTCAAGGTTACCATCCCAACATTGGATAACCTCTTTCGCCAACGAGTTGGACTCAAAGCTTGGGGAGATTATGTACTTTTTGGGGTCCACAAATTGATGTGACAAGTGACTTGGCGTTAAAATATACACGTCAGTTCTCCCTATCAGCCATAATACAGGAACACAGACACTACTTGCTTAGTAGCCAGACTGTTGGCCAATAAGTTGTTGATATATTTGAATTTTAATGATAATGTTATTATCCTCTTATCAAATTGTAGGTACTCGCTTATCTAATAGCCACAAATTATCTATAGGATTGTTACGCTACTATAACAACCCAACAATCAAGGAATTAAGGCCCCATCCAATGTTATAAATAACCAGGTTCCACCTTCACTTTCCATTCATTCTCAATTCATTCACATACTTACTTAAGTGCGGAAGTCCCTTTTGCAAGTACCTCCCTCTCATTCCTCTGGTGGAGGACACCTACAAATTTGATGTAGGAGATCGTGCAGTCCAAGTTGACGACGGTCAACCCTAATGTCAGTCTGTTCCAGATTTTGGTATGTATAATAATGATAAATAAAACAATCAATATTTATTTCTATATAATTATATAATGTTTTTTTTTTCTTATTTTCAAAATCATATTGTTTCACTAATTACATTTTACTATTCATAAACAAATTAATATAAGATGTTTTTTTTATTATACATTATTTGGAAATTTATTCTTTTTTATACCAATAAATATATTTTTATTATATGATCAGAAGCACTACACAACTTTATTTCTCAATAAAAAAATTCTTCTCATTTTATTTGCTAAAAAACATCATATAATTCATACTACAATAATAACCATCAACAGTATTTCCGCTCTTTTTTTTTTTTTTACATTTTGATATTTCGTATTGATAAATAATACTTATAAAATTTGGATCACATAATGATCTTTATAGATAAATATCATTTTAGAAGTAATTATAGATAAATAACTTTCGAATATACAAATTAGTGAAATTAAAATTAAATAATAATAATAATAATAATAATAATAATAATAATAATAATAAATCTCATTGCATTGATGATAGTGGTCAATTTACGTCAAAATGAGGTTAAATAATTCAAAATTTTAACAATATCACATGACTAAAAGTAATATATTTAAAATGATTAAATATCATTTAAAAATAATATTTTTATTTTATAATAAAACATTTAAAAATATTAATTATAAACACACAATTCAAGTGCATGTAAATATAATATTCAAAATAATAAAATTGAATACTCATTTAAATAATTATAAATTTGTATCTTTTATATTTTTTAATTTATACATTTCATATAAGTTTTACATTACTGTTATTATTACTTGGAGAAAGAATAAATCAAAATAAACTTCAACAGGCTTAATATTTTAAAAACAACATGTTCTCAATTAAAAAATTAATTAATCATCTTCCTCGATTTTAATATAATTATATTTAATATGCTACTGAATATTTAAAATTAATTTTATTAATGTTCATATTTATTTAAATAAATACTAAATATAAATATAAATATTAAAAAAGATATACTTTAATTGAAATTCCGTGCATCACAGAGTTTAAAATGTAGTTAAACTAAAATAATCTTGTATCAATTGATCTACATGCTACATGATATGACTAAACTTAAAAATAGGTTTTTAAATAATTTAATTTTTTTTATGCTGAAATAATTTAATTTGAGCTATATTGTTCATATACTATTTTGTTATAATATTTTTATAATTTATCTTTCCCTTTTCTCTTTGTCCATATTAAATATTTTATTTTACATTATTGTCTTTTCCTTTTATTGCTCACTTTATTTGTACCTGCACAAGGGTACTAGTATAAATTTCTCCTCTCCGATGCGGCGGAGGTAGTACCTACAAATACACTCTAATACTCAACTCCCCTTCTCAAAAATATAGTAAATGAGAATGAATAGTGTGTATTACCTCGGGAATTTATCCTTTATGTACACATATTAATGAACCTTGAATCCATGTGTTTTACCTTTAAGGTTAGTGAGAATGTTAATCCATGATTACCTATTAATGAGGTATTGATAGTGATTATATTTCCATCAAGTAATTTTGTTGTCCTAATCCGTAATGAGCTTCTTATAATTAGATTAAGGTATGCTTGGCCTTGGCCGATGGGTATTTAATCGAGACCAAAGGATACAAGATGACTGGGGGCTGTTCTGCTATGACCAAGGAGATACTCGACCATACCCTTGAAATGATCGATCAACCCTATGGATATGTTATTATATAAAAAAACTATATACAAATATAATTTTCATATATTTTTACACAATTACACAAGGATAGACTAAAATAAAAATTAAACTTTAATAAAATCTTTCAATGTAAAATTAGTAGAATTTTGTTCACATTTTTCTTCATTATTTAATATGCATGTTTTAAAAATTTACATTATCAACCAATCAACAATCATTCTTAATATAATGTTTAAATAATTATTTTGCAAATCCATAATTTTTTTTATAAATTATATATAATAATTTATGATAAAAGTTAAAATCTTTTACAACTATCTTTACATATATATTTTCTTTTATTTTTTCTTCCTATGAATCACTTTTTCTATAGACATTACTTTAGTGAGATTTTTCTTCTTATTTTCAATAAAAAAATTAAAAATCAATCCTTCTGAAGTAAAAATCACAAAAATAAATTTCATTCCCAGTAAAACTTTGTCCATCCACACAACAAAAACAAATCAAGCATTGCCAACTGATTCTTTCATCAGCACGTTTAAAAGAATCCCAATTAATTAATTAATTAATTGAAGAAACTTTAGCAACGTATTACGTAGGGCTTTAGTTTTACCTGTGGACACACATGCGGGCGCGCATCACGTTTGCCAAAATTAAAGAAGCAGAAAACAAAAGCGGATGATTCCATAATCTAAATTTCGGATATTACATTCTGATTTCACTCTGGCTTAAACAGGAAAAAATTGGAAACAACCAGCTCATCGTGCCTTCCTTTTCTACGGAGAGAAAATCCCATTTAATTTAAAGAGAGAGAAAAAACACAACACACATAAAAAAAAAACATAGAAAAAGAGGGTTAAGGAAGAAGAAGAAGGAGAAGCCGGACCCAAGCGTCCGCGTTTTATCTTTCACCTCCTCTCCTATCCTTCCTCCTTCCTCCTAACCCTCCCTTAAGTCATAATCCCATATTCATAGATTGCATTCGAGCTATTGTTTGTTTTCACGTACACATGTAGTAGTAGTAGTAGTTCATGATTTTGTCCTTAAAATAATTCTCATTTTGTTTTCAAGGTATTTCGACCTCAAATCTGTCACACTGTTAGGTTTATTACATTCGAGACATTGTCCGTCTTATATTCATCATATACGAGACGTTGTCTGCTCCTTAGGTAATCATAGCATATATTTTCTCATCGCATCTGAATTGTCCACTTCTTATGTTTATCTCCCATTTATAAAATCATAAACATTCCCTCCCAAAAAAAGAGGAAAAGTTCACAACATTCGGGATATTGTGTGTTTTATTATCAGTTTTAGGTTTACATCATTCCAGATATTGTCTACTTTAGGTTTCACCACATTCGAGATATTATTTGTTGTAGCTTCATCGTCGTGCTTTGAGGTATTGTTTGCTTTGACGCTCGTGTGTAAGCCGACTACATTGGATCATCATCTCTATGGGTAACTGCTGCGTTGTGCCATCCGGTCAAACAAGAAAAGGAAAAAAACAAAAGAAGAAGCGTAATCCCTACGGGGACGGGTGGGGGAAGAAGCTGGTGGTGCTGACGGAGCCCACGGGCCGGGACATCGGGCTACGTTACGACCTGGGCCGGGAGCTGGGCCGAGGAGAGTTCGGGGTAACATATCTGTGCCAAGACAGGGAGACGAAGGAGGAGTTAGCATGCAAGAGTATTTCAAAGAAGAAGCTGCGAACAGCGATAGATATCGAGGACGTGAGGAGGGAGGTGGAGATCATGCGGCACTTGCCCAAACACCCGAACGTCGTGTCGTTGAAGGACACGTACGAAGACGACAATGCCGTTCACCTCGTCATGGAGCTCTGCGAGGGCGGCGAGCTCTTTGACCGCATCGTGGCGCGTGGCCACTACAGCGAGCGTGCCGCTGCCACCGTCTCCAGAACCATTGTCGAAGTCGTGCAGGTCCGCTACTATATCTTTTCGGTTGTGTTTTGAAAAATTACTGTCTCCTTCTCTTCGCTTTAATTCTATGTTAATGTGAAGGATGCTCCCATTTTAAAATGGAGTGGCATTTTTAATATGAAGTGAAGTACGTTTTTTGGGGAAGACAAGTACCTTTAATGGAGTGACAAGTGTTTAATAAGTTTAGAGCATTTAGACAAGATGGTTTAAAATTGCATGTGCATATGAAAATTTGAAAACTACTACATTTTCATGTCTTTTGTTCTGTTTCTGTTTTGTTTCTTTTTTGTAGTAGTTTGCCCTTTTGTCTGGATGGTTCAGCATGACTGTGGGATATATATTAAAGATGGCATTTACTTTGATTTCTGTTGAAGAAGAACTGTTTTTGTGTATCTCACTCATCAAACCTGCAAATAAATTATATATTATGTATAAATGGCATCATCTTAACCTTTGGAATTGAAATATTGGGGCCAGGTATAATTTGTTTCTTGGTTAGTATGTCCTATGAAGATTCTTTGCTCTTTACCACGCCTATGTGCTTGGAGTGTTTCTCTCCTTTTTTTCTCATTGTTGGTTATTCTAAATTTGATGTTAAATCGTGATTATTTTGTATTCTGTTGTTGTTTAGATGTGCCACAAACATGGCGTGATGCATCGTGATCTCAAACCTGAGAACTTTTTGTTTGGAAACAAGAAGGAAACAGCACCTTTGAAAGCTATTGACTTTGGATTGTCGGTTTTATTCAAACCAGGTAATGCTTTTGGCTAGTTATTGAATCTCAATGTTGTTGTTTGATCCTTATTAACATTTTGCTGCTTCCATCCATTTACAATAAGCTAAAAGTTTTCCATTTTCTACAGGTGAAAGATTTAATGAGATAGTTGGAAGTCCATATTACATGGCTCCTGAGGTATTAAAGCGTAACTATGGCCCTGAAGTAGATATCTGGAGTGCTGGAGTAATTCTCTACATCTTACTTTGTGGCGTCCCACCGTTTTGGGCAGGTTAGTTTTGTATTTTGAATGATGTTGTGGCTTGTGAGTCTGAGATCTTAAGTATACTAAAACTAAATATTTATTATAGTAAATTAGAAAGAGTTTAATGGTGATACACTGTTTACACTGCCATCTAATCACAGATCATGATTGGTATACTATCAGGGCAGAGTCATTTTTCCCAATTAGTAAGAGAATTTCTTGGTGCTGGAAGAGAAAAAATACATGTTTTTGGATTTCAGTTCAGCAAAACAGAGTGGCCTGTTTGTTACTAAACAAATATTATGTCTTGGTTACACTTTCTAATTAACCAGTGATCTTGAACTAATCAGCATGATCTGTCTTCTGAACATTAGATGTTGAGATGACTAATTGCACTGCTAATGATACTGGACTCATCAACATGTTTATCCAATGGATTCACAGATCATTAAAGAATTCAAAGTTATCTTTCCATTTCTTTATGGTGAAATCATTTACAATGATCTTTTTTGCATGGATGAAGGTGTTATTTTGTGCTCATGTGATATTTTTCATGCATTGTATGTTTAAAGAAGATAAAGAAGGATATATTATAGATAATGTTTTGTTTATTTTCCATTTCATTGGTACAATTTCTATTATATCATTATTTCTTGTTTTGTCTGTGTGATATATTTGATTTTCTAAATCTTGTGTCTTAAACGCAGAAACTGAACAGGGAGTTGCTCAAGCTATTATTCGATCTGTTGTTGATTTTAAAAGGGAGCCATGGCCGAAGGTTTCTGATAATGCAAAAGACCTTGTGAAGAAGATGCTTGATCCTGACCCAAAGTGCCGTCTTACTGCACAAGAAGTGCTAGGTATATATATGCTGATATGCAATTCATTATAAATGCATAGGGACATGAAGTGTAGAATATTTTGTTTTTCTTAGAAGTTGCGAAATGAAAATGTGAGGATGGTGGTAATGTTGCTTGTTCACTGAATGCAGATCATCCGTGGCTACAGAATGAAAAGAAAGCTCCTGATGTTTCATTGGGAGAAACTGTTAGATCAAGGCTCATGCAATTTTCTGTAATGAACAAGCTTAAGAAAAGAGCTTTAAGGGTAATGTTCTCAACAATAATTGAATAATCTTGAAACTGTTTATCCATATATCTCCATTCTGATTTGTAGTTTATTGATTCTGTTCTGTTGACTTTCACGTGAACAGGTGATTGCAGAGTTTTTGTCTTTAGAAGAGGTTGCTGGAATAAAAGAGGGATTCCAGATAATGGATACAAGCAATAAAGGCAAGATTAACATCGATGAGCTGCGAGTAGGGTTGCATAAACTAGGTCACCAAATTCCTGATGGGGATGTCCAAATACTTATGGATGCTGTGAGTATTTTTCACTTTATCTGAAAACTTTTCTTTTCTGTTTGTTCCACAATTTGATGTGTGAAGAAATAAGTAGTTTGGTCTCTTGTTTTTCAAAATTATGCTTTGTAATATATCAAACAAAGAGTTTAATGCCTCACTGTATACAATAATTTTACACTGTTATCCAATCATAAATTACCTTTTGAATTATTTTAAGATAATTATTTTAAAAGTCTACAAACTTATCATATATGATGAGTTGTGATTGGATGACTGTGTAAAACTTTTTAGACTGAGTTTTTATCCCTTTTTCTCATTAGACTAATTGCAAACATGACATATTTTACTGGGTACGAGTAATTAGTTCATACATGCTAACAGAGAAGTTTTTTAAATAGGTAAGTCTGAAGTAATAAACTGTTACAAGCAGACATTCTTAATCCACTTGATGCTATTTCCTATTTTACTTCACTAGAAATGGTTGTTTGAATGTACTATTTTAAATTATTGTTTGACACTCATACCCTTAGAAAGCTCTCTACAACTTTTAATCTTTGCGGGCTCTGCTTATACAGGGTGATGTAGACAACGATGGGTACCTAGATTATGGCGAGTTTGTTGCCATTTCTATTCATCTGAGAAAGATAGACAATGATGAGCACCTTCACAAAGCCTTCCAATTTTTCGATAAGAACCAAAGTGGATCTATTGAAATTGAGGAGTTACATAATGCCTTTGTTGATGAGATTGAAACAAACAGTGAAGAAGTCATCAATGCAATTATGCATGATGTGGACACAGATAAGGTAATGTCAAGCTTGTTTTATTCATTTATTATATATATACATACTTTAACGCCTTGTATCTTTGTTTGACGATATCAGTTTCAATTTTGAACAACTTTATAATGAATGAGATCAAAATAGTTAAATTAAGCATCCTTTTAGACATGAGTTATAAGATTCTTACATAAGAATTATTATTTTTTAAGATCAGTTTCTTAAATATATTTCAATATCTTAAATGATTAATTTCTGATTTTCAACTGGAATGAAGATATCCCTAGTTAAACCCCTCCCCCTCTAAAATAGGATTATTTTTAAAATTAATTTTTATCTATTTTCCATCTAGTTTAAAACATTAAGGGACATATAATAGAAGGGAAATTTTCAGTTTCCCTTGCATCTGAAGTTGAGAATGTTTCTTTTTCATGTGTGGCTCCACTCTGGTGTTATGGAACTCCACGATATTCTATATGAATGTCTATAATGTTTTTGATCTAGATTTTTAATTTTATAGAAATAGCTTGTAGATCTTTTGTCTTACTTGGAACCACCCTTTGACCTCTTCCTTCATGTATTGCAGGATGGAAAAATAAGTTATGAGGAATTTGCTGCAATGATGAAAGCAGGCACAGATTGGAGGAAAGCATCAAGGCAGTATTCAAGAGAGAGGTTCTCTAGCCTAAGTCAGAAATTGATCAACGACGGGTCTTTGCAATTGAACAATCATGACGGTAGTTGACTTTATTAGAAGAAATAATAACAAAGTTGTTTTACTCGGGCAAAGCCAAAGGAGAAGAAGTCATCATCCCTTTATTCTTTTCCCCTTCATTGTTATATTCTTTTCTCTCTAATTTTTTTCTTATATACTTTCGAGGGGTTAATTAAATTAAATATAGGATATATATATATGTATAGGCCTGAGAAGTAAGCAATGTCTGTGGCTTGCAGAAGTTCTTTTGGCTTGTTGAGGGTGTTAATGGAGAAAAGAGAGAAGGTGGAGGATTAGACAAGTCTTCAATGTGTGACTGTAAATATTTTCCAACAGTCACACTTATATTATAAATTTATAACCATTTGGCATATTTAAAGAAATTTTACTTCTTTTTATTATTATTTATAAATGTTAGTATGTTAGTTTTATTAAAAATATAAGTAGGAAATTTGAATTCTTAATCTTTCTTTCTTTATCTTTTAAGTCATTTCTTTTTAATTACTAAGTCAATCTTATATATTTTTGTTTTTTTTTTCTTGTTTAATTAAACACATTACCTGAACTTGGACAAGAAAATAAAGAGTAGGATCGGCAAGCAAATCCTCAACATTTTTTTACGATATTGATTCTTTCCCAACTAATGAAACAAAGTGTAGGAAAAAGACAGAATGTTTTCATTTTCACATTAAAATGGTGGCAATTGTAATGATATGGCTTAGTCAATAATTTCGGCCAGCAGAAGTGGAACCTTGCACTAAAATCCAAATGATATTTGCGACTTTAAATTTGGTACCAAACGACAATTCAAGGCAGCATTGCAAAACAGGGATAAAAATGCAATCTAGTGTTTCTATATTGATTATTAACCCAACAAATTTGAATACTGTCACATTGATAGAGCATCTACTATTACCATGCATTATTAATAGTTTTTTAAATATTCGAAAATAATCGGATACCAGGAAATATTCGAAAATTCTTATTTTTTTAAAATATATTCCTTCTATGCTAAAATTATTTTCTACAAATCTTGGTTTTAGTTACTTTTAGTTTTTTTAACATTAAAATATCTTTTATGCCTCAATTTTTAATTAACTGTATTCTTAAATTACTTTTTAATTATTTATATTAATAAATTAATATTAGTTATGTATATATTTATTGCTACGTATGTTTATTATAAGTTTAAATTTCTAATTTAATATTTTTATAAATTTTATTTAATAAAAATAACTGGAAAATATAGTAAATAACAATGCTGAGGTTACATTGTGCAGGGGCTGGCACGCTGGGGTGCTACAGTGCTAGTTCCCAAGATATTCTTTGAAGATGATTTTGTGGACACGTTAGGGAAAAGTGCACAAAAAACTAATAGTAGTTATTCGTTTTTTTTAAGAAAATATAGATATTGGTTAAAGGTTTTAGAATAACTAATATGAGATTTTTTATACTATAATCTTACTAATAATTTAATATCGAATGATATAAAAAAAAGTCATTAATATGAGATTTATTATTTAACTTTTATACTATTAATCACACTAATAATACTCTTTCTTAAATTGCCCATCATTAGATGATATATATATATATATATATATATATATATATATATAAAGTCATTAATATCGAATGATATAAAAAATAGTCGTTAGCCATAGAATATCAATTAAAAGAATGACCTTTTAAAAATGATATCTTTAAATATGAAAAGTTTTACAAGATTTACCTATATTTTAATTTTAATTCATAGATTTTTTGTTGTTGCCAATTTCAGCCCAGAGATAGTAATTTTTTTTAGTGAATCCATGGTATCTTCCCGTGAAAGTCACAAAATATCGTTTAAAATATCTCATTTTCATCCTTATAGTTGTAATTGTTTAATTGTAATGGTCTATACCGTCTAAGGCGTTAACGTCGTTATTTTTTATTTCTTAATTTATGTAACATTTAATATTAATTTGTGATTTTAAATTGACAAGCAAATGCAATATGAGATTAAAACTTAAATATTTTTGCTATCAGAAAAATACTCTAATCAAGATTTTCATTTTGCTACAATTTAAAATGTAGTTCATCAAATATTCTTGAATATCAACCATATATTACTCAATTATTTTTTATCATTACTTTTTTTTAGATTAAGTGTTTGGAACATGTGAAGAATAATTGAACAATTACTTATTTGTTTCAACAATTTACATATATTTACAACACTTTGTAACAACAATCATTGTTTTGTTAGTAGTAACACATTTTATCTAACTTTTATTAATTTGATTTTTTAAAATATTTTACTAATTGTATCTCAAAACAAATAATTATATAAAAAACCTATTTTTTTTTGTTATAGAATTATATTATTTAATACAAAATCAACTTATAACTAAATAAACAAATTAGGTATCTCGTGCATCACACGGGTCAAAAGCTAGTATTATAAATATACAATTAATTAATTTATGTGTGTACATTAAAGATATTTTCAACCCATAAAATTAATACAATGATTTAAGGTCTCACTATGTTTATATATGGAGACTGATCTATGGGTCAACCATTGTCACACACCGCATGCAAAATTGGTGTCTGACACAATGAGTTGGATGGGAGATCCATCACTTGTTATTTCTCATTCAAAACAAAAAATGATATTTTTCAAATAACTAAAGACTAATTTGTTTGGCAGTCAAGATATTATTAAACCACTTTTTTACCTTACAAAACTTTATGTTTCATACAAATAAACATGAATTAAAATAAACATTATTATGCCTACATTCTATTAATTCCCAATTTTGTTAGTTTTTTAAAATCTTTTTATAGATACTTTTTAATAAAAAATTAATAATAAATGTATAAGTCAAGGGACCTTATATAAATCTGGAAAGCTTTAAGTTGCATAAAAAAGCATGCACTTTTGTATTTTTATATGATAAATAATTTTTTATAAAATCTTTTTATTTTTAACCTATCCAGTTTATGCATAAGGGAAAAATAACATTTTTATGTATTATAGGAGTGGTTTTTTGAATTTAAGTCAATTTAAAAATATATAAAATGAAATTATAATAGAAATATGCTTAATTAATTTAGTCAAAATAAGTAATTTATAATTAAAATATACCTAAAAATGATAAAGAATGGAGTTATATTTTCCAGAGAAATAAAATGAAATCTTGACACAAAAAGAAATAACTGTTAAAGTAGTCTATGGAAAAATGGAAGAATATAAGGGGACGTTTGGAAAATGGTAATTTTTAGTTTCTTGAAAATTTGTCGATAAAAACTATGCTTCTTATGTTTGGTTTATATATATATATATATATATATATATATATATATATATATATATATATA
>CM023950.1:14008130-14060156 GCA_013407115.1 Glycine latifolia
GAAACCATGTTTTCTGCTACAACAAAAAAAGAATATTTTTTAGCTATATTTATCTAAAAATTCTATCAATAAAGGAAGGGAAGTCTAACTTTTAATTATAAAAAAGTTTTACTGTGATAAAAATACACGTTATTCTTTTATTTGATTATTTAACGTGATAAATTATTAAAATTTATAATAAAAAACTACTTACTCTTTGATTCCAAAAAAAATTATATATTTTTTTGGTAGTTGAGCAAAATGAAAAACAAACAAAGAAAAAACATTACACCCTTATGACTAGGACAAAGCATCTCCAATGCAAGCATCTTCATGGGTTTCTTAGGCTAAGCACCTGTTTCTTGCGATTTCTCTTGCATTGGAGCGCAGTAACGTGGCAGAACCCATTTCTTCCGCGGGGCTTGGGTTCCTTAAATAAGGAACGGTTTCTCCCCAATTAAAAAACTTAATTTTGGCGTCAAACCCCCTATTTCTGTTATTCCCAACCAGATGCACATCAAATTAATGAATGGAAGATGAACAGTTGCAAAAAAATCGAACCCAATACTGACCTTGAAGAAGATAGAAGCGACAGAGACGAAGTGCGACAGCGACCCGAGCGGAAGGGGAGGCATGCATGCGTTTTTTTGGAAGGAGAGCAGAGTGCGCAAAGGGAGAGAGCAGAGATCGGGAGGGAGCGAGATGTGGAAGAGAGAATGAAGAGAGAGTTGTGAAGGAATGTTTTTTGGAGAGTGAAGAAGAGGCTTGGAAGAGAGAGCAGAACGTGTGAGAAGCTTCAGGAAGCGCATGTGGAAGAGCTCATTTGAGTGGCTTTTGTGGATTGATGGCAAATATGGTGCACACAAAAAAAAGAGCCGTTGGATTAAAAATAAAAATTGAAACTAGCCGTTGGATAAAAAATAAAAATTGAAACTAGCCATTGATGCAAAGAAAAAAAGTACTGTGAAACTAGCCGTTTGATGCAAAGAAAAATAACGGTTAAATGTTTGCTTATAAATACAAGTAATTTTAGTTGTTTCTTTGCAATACAAGTTACACTTGTAATTTTTTGTATTTCAATCTATCCTCAATCTTTTTTATTTTGTCAGAAATGTATCCTAATCAGTATAATTATCAAAATGTTTACAATTATTTGCAAAATCAACCACCTCCCACTAGTGAAAATTCTACAAATCCACCACATCCACCACAATACGTTATGTATCCTCAACCATTCCCTACCAGTGAAAATTCGCAAAATCCACCTCCGTATAGTACGTATCCACCACCCCCACACATGTGGTATATGCATCCTCCATCTAATATAGAGTCACCTACCAGTGGTAGTTCTCAAAATTCACAATTTTGTAGTCAACGATTACCCCCCATCAATCCAAAAACGTGTTATAGGCCTTCTTTATCCAATATTTCTCCCGCTATCAATGAAGTTGAATCCACAATTGGTGTAGACAATATTCAACTAGATGAGGGCGACCACAATGGTAGTGGAAAAAAAAACACGTACAACATTCTCAGTGGCAGAAGATGTAATTCTTGTTCGATCGTGGCTCAATGTGTCAAAGGATTCAATAATCGGTGTCGATTAAACATCAAAGCAATATTGGGCAAAGATTAAAAATGCATACAACAATGACGATGTGCATGAAAGCGGGTTTTTTTGTGAAAGAAGCTCGACTCAGTTGAAATCTCGATGGAATAGGATCCACCCAGCAGTTCAAAAATTTAATGGGTGCTACAAACAAGCCGATAAACATAGGAGAAGTGGAAGTTCAGAGAAGGATTGTATGACTAATGCTCATTTGATTTACTTGCAGGACACAGGTAAAAAATTTGAGGTTGAGCATGCTTGGTTGTTGTTGAAAGATCAACCTAAATTCGATACAGAATTCATGTCAAATACTTCAAAAAGAACAAAGGTTTCTGCAGATGGAAATTACTCATCGTCTTCTAACACAGAGACACCCATTGAAACCGAAGAATATGATGAGCCATCGCCAGTGTCTCGTCCAGTGGGACAAAAAGCGGCAAAAAAGAAAGAGTAAAGGAAAACAAGCTTCTAACAATATCGATTTATCTGGCATTGAAAGTGTAATGAATGAGAAGAATGCAAACACATTAAAACTTATTCAGTTAAAGGAGGCTCAAGAAAGGCGTATGCAAGATCAAGAACGGCGCATGGATTATGAAATCCTCATGAAGGATACATCCAACATGTCGGAACAACAACGCCAAGACCACGAAAAGTATTGTGAACATATTAGGAAGAAACTGTTTAATTAAAGTTTAGTCGTTATGTTTGAATAACAATAACTAAATTTATGTAATATTTATTTTCAAGGTTTAGGTTTTTTATTTATTTCGATGTTATTGTGTTTAATTATTTATTATTATGTAAAATTTTATTTTATATTGTTATGCATTTCTTTTTATTTATTTTAATTTATATTTATGAAAACTGAAAAAAATGTTAACTTTTATTAAAAAAATATAAATATGTGGAATTTTTTTAGTTCCTTGCATTGGAGCAAAATAATAGGTGAGTTCCTTAGGAGTGACATGGCACTGTAAGGACCACAAAAAATTGGTTAAGAAACCAAATGGGTTTCTCCCATTGGAGTAGTCCAAGCAAGTCTGACAGGGACAATCAACATTGGAAATAATCATGCCAGAATTCGGCCCAATCGGCAAATAATTAGCACTAGCACACCTATTGTCTTCTCTCAACATATGCACAAATTGGACACTCCAATCAAACTAGACAAAGTCACAAATTCTTTCCACAAACACTACAACAAAAAACACTTTTCTACAACAAAGAATCAAAGATGATTCTAATAAAACCGATGTCATATCCTATACGGTGACATTTTTGTAAATATTTCCAACTTCTCAAGAATGGTTTTGAAAATCGTCTTTGAAACATCTATTTTAATTTTTTTATATAAAATCTGTTGTGGTCGTCATAGGTTTTTTTGATGTAATTTATACAGGATGAGGGGGACCAGGAGGGAGAGGTGGAGGGCCAGGGGGTGTCAAAATCAAGAGTGATGGCGACGGAGACGGTGGAGTTACCGAGTGGGACAAAGGTGCGACAACCCGAATGCGGGCACCGAATCTTTTTATCCTGAATATGAATTTCTCTTTTGTTACACATAAATGAATCTCTATCTTATTCCTCTTTACATCTCTTTCATTATCTGGGGCATGGTAGTTTGCTACTTTTGGGAGCACAGTCTCGCTTAGAGTCACAGAAAAAAAACTCAAACCAAATATTATCATGGAGCCCAGCTTGGGTTTGAGTCTGGGCTTTGTCTCCAAACCTCTTTCCCTATTTTTTGGCGAGGTTTCTGAGAACATAGACAAGCGCGACAAAGTGAAGTGTTTAGGAATGCAAGATTTGCCAACCAGTTCTGGAGGAAATGAAAATGAAAGCTTTGAGAAGAAGAGTTGGATGAGTTCAGCATAGCTTTTGGAGCACTCAATAATCCAAATCAGTAATTCTAAATTAGCTTACCATTCTGGATTTTTTTTATTGTATTTTTTTTTTACATAATTGAGACAAGAAGTGTTATTTATTTTTTTATTTTTTGAATGGAAGAGGAATGAGGAAGATGATAGGTCTGTGCTAGCAAACCCAATTAATGGGGAATCGTGCAACCGAATCACATTGTGATCTCCAACGGACCCGCATTCAGGCGTTTCCTCATGAAGGACTTCCTCAGGGAACTCGCAAAGTGTCTCTACCACAACAACACTGCTTATGAAAATTACTCAAGGATTTTTGTCCCTGATGGAAAGCCTATGAAGGTTGAACCTAGAGAGGCTTTGAGGGTTAATGTTCTGATTAAGCATATAGAAGATATGTTGTCTAGCGAAACCACGATGATTGCTGAGATAAGGGAGTCTTGGTTTAACTGCCAGAAGCTGAAATTGCGAAAGGTGTGTGGGTAAATAGCATAGAGAGTGTGATTTTTGGTGTCACTTTAGTCTATGTACCATTTTTTTTCAGTTTTGAAGAAAAGGTAAGATCTAGATCTTGTTGGCAAGGTGATGTGTTCATTCACAAACACCCTTTAGCTATTGAACTCTAATAATGATGTCTCCAATGATGTTATGCCTATTACTGTCAAAGATGTCCCTTTGTCCGTGAAATGTCCAGAGCCTCGGGATACAGATGAGCTTTGCAAGAATTTCTTCCATGCTAAAAAAAAATTGGATGCTACAAGAGAAAGTATGAATTCTAGGTCTAGTCTTTACTATATAGCATATTATGTGAGATTGTTGTTGATTAATTATTATCATATTTGAACCCTTTTTATGTTCAACCATTAATATTATTTTTGAAAAAAAATAAAAATGTTCTATTGACAATGGATTGTGTGCAAGTAAGGATCCAAACCAGAACTATTTTATTCATCTTGGTGCCTAAACCCATTGTGATGTTTTCAATTATGTTCATTAAAGGCATTTACACTAGGAAATTCGTTGGGAAATTTTTTATTCTTTTGATAGTATACTATCTTATTGTACATCTTTTTCATCTATTGCTCTAGCATAATGGTAAAGTTGTGTTTTGGTGACTTGTTGGTCATGGGTTTGAATTCGAAAACAGCCTCTTTGCATATGCAAGGGTAAGACTGCGTACAATATCCCTCCCCCTTACCTGCGCATAGTGTGGAGCCTCCGAGCAATGGGTACGTATATATGTAATTTTTCTTTGCCTTCCAAAAAACATTAGGGGGGGTCATTTATTTCCATCAATGATGCACAAGTTAATGATATGTATTATGCTCAGGCTATTCCTGAGAAGCAAGTGATTTCTTGCATTGGTAATGGAAGCATTCAGGTTTGTCTTGCATAACTACTTAAGCATGATTTCAATCATAAAGAATTTTTTTTTTATTTAGATATACTCAAATAATTTTCCAAATTTTAACCAACTTGAGTCTAATAGAAGGGTCTAGTCCCCACAATGTGACTATGATTTGAATTTCTATTGGAAGAAGGTTCTACATTTAGTATCTTCAGATCTTAGCCATGTACTTTTCTTCAACCTTTGCACTTTGTGATATGCATAATTATTTTTTTTGTGGTAATATGATTTATTTATTGCACTTATAATTACAGGAAAAGGATCTAAGAATCGCTTGGCAATACAAAATGTATTTTGGTGAGCCTTGTTGACTTTAAGAAGCTGCAAGAAGATTGAAGCAAGGATGAAGGCTTGATGTTTTAGCTTTTTACATGCCCAATCATTTGAAGGCATTTGTAATTTGTCTAAGTAGTTCAAGTGCTATGCCTTGTGGTCTTTCATTAACATTCGCATTCTCATTATCATGCATACATAGTTTTTGATTAAAATGTCAAAGCAATCCAATGATTTCATAAGAAGTTAAGTTCTCATGGCTAAGTCTTTGAAAAAGAAAAAATGATGAAAACTTACTATTTTAATCGATTACACAAGCATTTTAATTGATTAAATACATTCACACTATTTCTGGAAAATCCTTGAAGAACAGTTTAATCGATTACCAGCTTCTTGTAATCGATTACATAGTAACATATGAAAAAACATGCATCACTAGAATAATTGATTATTCTGATATGTAATTGATTATCTCAACGTGTTAGTAATGATGTTTTTCTAGTATAATCGATTACCATTTTCAGCAATCGATTACACAGGCCGGGTTGTGTTTTGAGTTTTACTGGTTTAATCGATTATCAGTTTTATGTAATCGATTATTTCTTCATGATTCAAATATACTAAGACTGTTTTAATCGTTTACGTTTCGATTTAATCCATTATCTTGTTCATGAAAACATTTCCAGGAAGCTTAAGAACATATTAATCGATTACATATGATTAAATAATCAATTACCTTTTCGTTTTAATCGATTATTGTCAGTTAAATCAGTTTTTTTAAAGCTATGCTTAACTAGTCTTTATAAATAGACTTAAAGCGAATTGTTCTAAGTAACTTTGAGCATTTGTGTGAATCACTAAAAAGATAGAAATCTTTTTCCAGAGCAAAAATACTGATTTGTTCTAAGAGTGAAAAACCTCTCATGAGATCAAGAATGTTGAGTCCTTAAGATGAGTTTTTAAAGAAAAGAAGAGATTTCAAGAGTTCTTATTCTGAGCTTTGAATTGCATTCAACTTGACTGATTGGTAACATCATTCATTCATTCATTCATTTGAAGGATTATAGGTTGTATCTCTTGAATCTTTCTTTAGAATTTTTCTGGTTATTAAAAATTTTGTTGGTTTATATCTTTGATTCTTTAAAGCTGTTTTCTAGAGTAGGGTTTTCTAGAAGTAAGAACAGAGTAGGGTTCTCTAGGACTTGATCATTTGAAGTCTATAGGGTTTAGATTTTTGTTTCTTTGTCTAGTGTGGATAAAGGTGATCATTGTAAACTGCTTGTAAAGATTCTTTGATATAGTGACAACTCTAACCTAGTGTGGGTTGGAAGTAACTGGATGTAGCCTCCAAGGTTGTGAGGTGAACCAGTATAAATTGCCTTGTCTCTTGTCTTGAATTCTATATATTTCATTGCTTATCTTTGTGAAATCAAAATATTATCATCAAAGAAACTATTTCTGTCATTACATGCATATCAAGGATTGATCTTGATTGAAGAAAGAGTTCTGGATTTTCAAAAAGTGAACAAGTGATACGATCCAAGATTTTAATTCCGCAATTTGTTTTAGAAAATTTTAAATATGAAATTTGAACCAATTCACCACCCTCTTGATTTATTTGCAGTATATTCATTGTGTTTTCAAGCCTAAGCTAAATCTGAACATTAATAATGGTAAGTTTGTTTATACTCTTCTTTCCATTGTTTTTTCTTCAATTACATTATCATTTGTGGTGCTAGTTATTTTTCCTTCTTGTGACAAGTAAACAATACGTGCCTATCTAAATATCACTATGGACAATTTATTATACGTCAATTTGCATTGTAGTTATTTTAATTATGTGTTGAATTGAAATTATGTGGTTCTAGGTATAGAGGGAGAGAAGAGAGACTTTATATAAAATTCTATTATGTAATGAAATTTATTACAATGTAGTGATATATTTGATATGTTCATAAAAGCTAGAAACCAAGATTACTACCCTTATTTATACTAATTATAATCCTAACTAATTAGGAAAAAAATCATAAGATAGTAAAATACGATAAACAATCCTAAGAGTTAGAGATACTGAGGAATTAAGGAAACTAATTTGAAACTGAACAATGGAAAGAATATAGGACAAGTGTTTGTGATCAATTTTTATGATTTCCTATGGAAATGGAACATTTGCATATTAATGAATATGCCAAATCATGTAGTGTATTACATTGAAGGTGGTCAGCATCATTACTATAATGACACTACTAGAAAAATGCAATTTAGCGACTGAAATTAGCGATCGAAAACATTCGATCGCTCTTAGCGACCGAAGTAGAGACGTAATTCATTCTGTCGCAACTTGCGACCAAAATTGCGACTGAACTGAACATGTGGCTAAGTTGCATCAGCGACAAAATTAGTGACTGACCCAAAGGGTTGCTGAAAACCCTTGGACTGGCACTTTTTTAGTGGCAATAATGTAGATTGTGTTAGCATCAAAGGTTCTCCTAACGTTAGTGCTCTTCAAGATTGTTGTGCTGCACTTATAGCTAAATTCTCAAGGTGCAGTAATCTATAACACTATTTTGGAAATGTACTCTTAGGTATATACGATGATTCCTAGGGCCTCCATCTTATAGCTACCGATTATAGGAGAACAGTATTTAACTATTTATTCATATTGCCACACCTGGTTGAGTTAAGTTTTTCTGAGTAGAATAAAATAGAATGGAATTAAATAGGACAAGGTTTGTTGTTTTGATTTGATCATAGGTATATAGTGCTCTTTCTAAACAAAATTTAACTAAATCTTTTATTTTGAAAAACTAATTCGAGTTTTTTGAGCAAAAAGAAAATAGACACTTACACCAAGTGCATGCCTCACCACATTTCCTAGGTGTTTCTGTTTTTTCAATTTTTAAAACACTTGTTTTGGAAACAGTTTTCAAAACTTAATCAATGTTGGATGAGAAATTGATTGCTGAATGAGAACAATGAGGAATATCGTTGGTACCAGCCGAACTGTGGTCTGCAGAATCCACCAGCCTAGCATTGATAATTTGATGCTTTTGATGAGGTTAGTGGCAATTTTCCTTAACTTGCTTACAAAAATTCAGTATCTTGAGGCTGAAAATATATATTGTAATATTACAGCTACTTCTGTTGAAGCGTGAAGGTGAGGAAATATATGTGGGACCTTTAGGCCAACATTGTTATCATCTGATCAATCACTTTGAGGTTTGCACCATCTCTAATTACTAATTAATTAGTGATAAATACTATTATCAAACTCTAATTTCATCAAGTAAGTTCTTCTTGGTGTAAGGAATTAATGGGGTGCCAAAAATTAAGAACGGTTATAATCCTGCCACTTGGATGTTGGATGTTACTTTAGAAGCACAAGAAGCAACTCTTGGAGTTAACTTTGCTAAAATATATAAGAATTACGACCTATATAGGTAGGAACAACTTGAAATCCAAATCAAAATCCACATGAAATCATTACTCTTTAAGCATAATTGTTACTGCTATTATGCTTTTCTATGGTTAACCAATATTGCACAATTACATTCAAAGAAACAAGGCCTTGATTAGGGAAATTAGCACACCTCCAACAGGTTCCCAAGACTTATACTTCCCCACAAAGTACTCACAGACTTTCTTCACCCAATGCATGGCTTGCCTTTGAAAACAACACCTATCATATTGGAGAAATCCCCCCATATAGTGCAGTGCGACTTTTATTCACAATAATCATAGACTTATTGTTTGGGACAATATTTTGAGATATTGGCTCCAAAAAGTACCAACATGAAATCACCTTCCTTAATTTCTTTGCATACTCTCTAGATTCCTTTTTCTTATTTTATTACCTTTATTTATATATTCTTCTAATGCAGGCAACTTTCTAACTAACTAAAAATTTAGGTGAGCATTGTTAAAATTTCTTCATTGATTTAGGAGATAGACATTTTCTTTCTGTTCCATTATTTTCAAAAGCAAAGCTTCTATGGTAGTGATATTGATATATTATTGGTTTATAGTGTGCATATCTGGTGAAGCTATGTGGAACTGGTCAACATTTTATTTTTCCATGAAGGCTATGGCTAGGGGTGTTATGCTCAACCATAATAAGGTAATTTAATTAATGTGACTTTTTTTCCCTTAGGTTTTCATTACATATTGTATTCCCATTTTCTCAACAAGGAAATATTAGTTCACTTGAAACAATATATTATCATAGCTGGGCTCGGAAATATCTCACAACTGGTGATGATAATTTCTATGCAGCCACCACTGATAATTCATTATTTTAATTGTTTTTAAAAAAAAATATTCTAAGATGGTTCTCTGGAAAACCGTCTTAAAATCCTCAATATTTAATTTTTTTATTATAAAAAAAAGGCATTCTAAGACGATCTTGTGAAAAATCATCTTAGAAAGTTTACATTCTAAGACGATTTATTCTATAAGACGATTTTTCAAAAACCGTCTTAGAATCCTCAATTTTTTATTATATTTTTTAAATAGACATTCTAAGATGATTCTTTGGAAAATCATATTAGAAAGTCTATATTATAAGATAGCTTTTGTAGAAATCGTCTCAGAATCCTCAATTTTTAATTTTAAAAAAAAAACATTCTAAGAACCAGAGAACCGTCATGGAAAGTCAAAACTTTCAATGATAGTGGCTTCAAAGACAATTTGAGAACCGTTAGAAAAAGCCCTAAGAACCATCGTAAAAAGTGATTTTGTTAGTAGTGATGGTACTCTTATGGAGGATGCTTGATGAGATTAATAGCATGCAAAGAGTTCGAGACACATAAAATATTAGTATACTCCAACTCGCAAGCAATTTTGAATCCATGCAACACTGCTAATAGCTCTGCCATAAAAATATTTACTAAACCAATATCACCCTAGAAACCATGGATCAAAGATCTATTCTCATTGCGAAGCAGCCCACCAAAACCCGCAGGCCCCGAATTTCCCTGACAGCTCCCATCCACATGGAACATTATTTGATTTCCAGTAGCTTGAATATACGAGACCCTTCTTGGTGGTGCGCAAGTCATATTATCTATGTTATTGCTCCCTTGAAATGCTTGAACAATACTATTATGATGAGAGAGGATGTTGTGGATAATCTGATGAGGTTGGATCATCTTATTCTCGAAGACTTGAACATTCCTCGCTGTCCATATCCCCAAAGAATTATGGGAAGAATTTTGTGGCCAAGCTTCATATGCTTATAAAGCCACTTTGACCAACTAATATTAGAATCAAGCCTTGCAACATGCACTTTCGATGAGTCCCAAACACGCCAAACATTACCACATCACATAGCTTCAAATCCGTATGCCGGAAGTGGACAAAAGAAACCTTCGATGCTAAAGGCTCTATTTTCAATCAGGGGGGTCATCAAACCACAAGTTGCAATGCCCATTCTCCACTTGGAAGAAAAAGCCTTGTTTCAGCTCAACATAAGCATGCTTCAATGAGGCTATCAAATAAAAGCCATCCACTTCCGACAAGTCATCCAAATTATATGTATTTATAGCCACACTACTAGAAAGAATGATTTTAACATTGTTACATTAACATCGATTTTTGATAAAACCAATGTTAACAAGAAAAATGATGCCATATTGGTAAATAAGATGAGTTCGTTAACATCAATTTTTGAGAAAATCGATGCTAAGATAATTATAAGCAAAATCCGATGTTAACAAACTCATGTTAACATCAGTTTTTCAAAATCCGATGTTAACGTACTCATGTTAACATCAATTTTTTCAAAGAACTCATGTTAACCCTAATTATAAATTAAACTTAAACATTGTCATTTTCATTCGATTCATTCCGTCGAATGTGCACCTAAACCCTGTCTTCGTGTCGAAAGGCCTATCATGTTGTTGTCGTCACCATGCTCATCATAGTTATGGTCATCGTCGTCACCTATCGTCGTTGGTCAAGCCCTGTGTTCTCATTGCTGGTGCTAGTCCAAAGCTTTCGTCGCCACCATCGCCAATTTCTGGTTCCCTTCTTCTCCTCATTAGTATTATAAGTTAAATGGTTTTCCCATTGCAATATCTTATTCACCATAACTGCATAGACTTCAAAATCAACTAGCTAATGTCACAACAAAATGTGAAATGTTGGGGATAATATGATAGAGTAACACATTTATCCTTAGTCATTTTAGTTATAACAGCAAACCAATTGTTACTATTTTAGTTATAACTCCATTGTTAAGTGTTTGTAGTGGTTCTTAAGCTGCTTCTCCCTTCAATGGTACTCATCTCTATTTCTTCTAGCTCAAATACCCCACCATTCCCTATTAGCGCCACCCACATTCCCACCATCGAGTTATTATTTTATGAATAAAGAACAAAAAATATTTTTTTGACACTTGAAACTATAAGGAGTTAAATTTACTTTCATACATAGATTCATACGTATAGGTTAACTTTATTTTCTTAAATTTTATGAAATTTTAGTATAGTGCATTTCACTTTGTTCTCCAGGTGCATACTTGATTGTGGTGGAATTCATCTCACCGCTTTCATGTTGTGTACTTGGAGATCAATTCGAAATGCTTCCAAAATTTTTTCAAATCTAAGAAAACAAAGTTAACCTTTATGTGAATCTACAATAAACTAACTAAATGGGATAGGGCAACACTTTCAATAAAAAGTGAGGTTTTTATGCATGGAATAACTTTGTGAGGATTATAGAATTATTAATTAGATGGATCAAAGTTGGATTGATGCAAGTTGCAGGAGCCATGTGTATGAGGAAGTCATTGAACAATTCTTTGAATTTTCCTCTGAAGAAGTCGACCAGATGAGGATGGAAAATATTTATGTTCTTGTATAAACTATTTGAATGGGAGATGACAAGTACTAGACAACATACAGGAACATCTTCTATGTGATAGGATTAAGAAGAATTATACAACATGGATATAACCTGGTGAATTGATAGACATGTAGAGGGGGGTCCTTAATTGAACAAGTTGATATAATAATAACGGGCGATCGATTAGAGGATATGATTCATGATATTGGACAAGAGTCATTTCAGCAATCATATGCTTCTATGTATGATACATTGGAAAGTAGTTCGAATAAGCTTTTGTATTTGGGGTGCAATAACTCTTTGACATTGTTGTTAGCAGTGTTAAGTCTAGTTAACATCAAGGCTATATATGGGTAGAGTTACAAAAGTATCACTTCACTATTTCAGGTAGTGCAAGATATGCTTCTAGAGGAAAACACGTTGCCAAAAAGTTACTATTAGGCGAAGAAGAAATTGTGTCTGATGGGTATGGACGTGTAGCAGTAACGAAAGCATAAAGAAAGGCCCCCAGCGAAGGTGTTGCAGTATCTTTTGATCATTCCAAGATTTAAGCGTCTTTTGCTAATGGAGATGACGTAAAAGTCCTTACATGGCATGCAGATAGGAGAAACTGTGATGGAATGCTCTGCCATTCGGCTAATTCCTTCTAGTGGAAGAAGATTAATCGTTTGTATCCGGATTTCAAAAAAGAGGCAAGAATCTTAGGGTTGGACTTGCGACTGATGGAATAAATTCCTATGGTAGCTTAAGCACATGGCCTAGTTGATAGCCTGTTTTGCTAGTAATTTACAACTTGCCTCCTTGGTTGTGCATGAAGAAAAAATACATCGATGTTTATCTCAGTCCCTTGATTGAAGACTTGACAAAGTTGTGGGACGAGGGGGTTTCCATGTTTGATGGGTATCAAAATGAGACATTCAAGTTGCATGCAATGCTATTTTGTACCATTAATGACTTTTCAGCATACGGGAAATTTGAGTGGATACAATGTTAAGGGTCATCGTGCATGCCCTATCTATGAGGAAGACACAAGCTACGTACAACTCAAACATGGAAGAAAAACAATATACACTCGACATTGGCATTTTTTTAAACCTTATCACCCTTATTGGAGTTTGAAAAAAGCTTTTAATGAAAGTCAAGAGCATGAAAGTGAGCCGATACCATTAACTAGTTGGCAGGTTCTTGAGCAGGTTGAGGACATCAATACTATATTTGGAAAGATCCAAAAGAAGTTGAAAAGTAAAACTTGCATATGGAAGAAGAAGTCGATATTCTTTGATCTTCCATACTGGTTCAATCTAGATGTTAGACATTGTATCAATGTTATGCATGTGGAGAAAAATGTGTGTGATAATGTCATTGACACGCTTCTTAACATTCAAGACAAGACAAATGATGGTTTGAATACTCGTCAAGATCTAGCTGAGATGGGTATACGTGACCATTTACATCTAAGGTCTGATGGTAAGAAAATTTAATTGCCTCCAGCATGTCATACTTTGTCAAGGAAGGAGAAGACAAGTTTCTGTCAATGTCTGCACCGTGTCAAAGTGTCATAGGGATACTCTTCAAATACTAAGAGCCTTGTGCAGCTGAAAGATATGAAATTAGTTGGCTTAAAGTCTCGTGATTGCGACATCGATGGAACAACTGTTAGTCATGGCAATTCGAGACATTTTTCCCAACAAAGTGAGGCATGCCATAACTCGCCTATGCTTTTCCTTTAATGCCATTTGTAGCAAAGTCATTGACCCTGTAAAGTTAGATGACTTGGAAAATGAGGCTGTTATTATCATGTGTCAGTTGAAGATGTATTTTCCTCTTTTAATTTTTGACATCATGGTTTACTTAATTGTTCATCTGGTGAAGGAAATTAAATTGTGTGGTCCCATTTATGTTTTTAGTGGATGTACCCGGTTGAGCGATACATGAAGATTTTTAATGGAAATACAAAAAAATCTACACCATCCTAAAGCATCCATTTTGAAAGGTACATTGTAGAATAAGTTATTGAATTTTGTTTAGAGTACATTGAAAATGAAAAACTTGTTGGGCTTTCCGATTCTCAGCATGACGAGAGAGTGAGAGGTAATGGTTCACGAGGGTTGCATGTTATAACTCCGGGTCTAGAGGAATTGCAACAAACTCATTTGTATATACTGAATAACAATAATGAAGTTCTGCCATACATAGTTCGTCACGAAGCCTTAGTCAAGGAAAGTAACCCATAAATGACAAAGAATAAGGTGTTGAAAGAGCATAACTAGACTTTCCCAAATTGGTTTAAAGATACAATCTTTGGTCACAATAATGTTTTTAAAACATTAAGGAAGTTAGCAGATGGGCAAAAAATAATTTTTAGAAGTTGGTAGGGATACAATATCAACAAGTATTCATTCTACACCAAATCACAAGACGAAAAGAGTATAATACAAAACAACAGGGTTAGTTTTAGGGCTGAATCCCAACACTTTGTTAGTGTACATGACAACAATCCTTGTCTGGTACCCATGCCTTACTTTGGAGTCATTAATGAAATCTGGGAGCTTAATTATGTTAAATTCAATGTATGTGTTTTCAAGTGTAAGTGGCTTGATAGCAATATCAATATATGAACCGATGAATTCGGATTTACTTTGGTAGATCTTAAGAAGCTAGCTTATCAAAATGAGTTTTTCATCATGGCAGAACAAGTTAAAGATGTATTTTATGTTCAAGATCCCAGTGATGAAAGGTGGTCAATGGTTCTACACAGAAACACCATTGGTATTAATCTTGAAGATGATGATTCAACCCTAGATACTTGTCTGACTTCTTTCTCCAGACAAATGCCTAACGCCAACGAAGAAGAAGAAGTTGACGACGTCCATGCAAATATTAATGATCATGATGAAGGAGAATTAATTAACATCATTTAATGTAATCTTTTTTATATTTACTTGTGTCGACATTTATAATTACATAACTTTCTATACTTTTGAGTTGACTTTAATTAATGTTGTTTTTTAATAGGCACATGACTACACCACTAAGCTCCTATTCTCCTCCTAAGTCAGCATCTTCGCCATCTATGTCGAAAAAGACTAGAAAAGCAACATGGCTCAAATTACTGGTTACCAGACCCGTCGGCATGGATAGACTAGTGGTTCATGTGGATCTTGTCAATGAGAAAGCTAATGGTCCCCACAGAAAGAAATAAATGACGTATTTGGGAATTATCGCTCAGGACAAGGTGGATGTTACATTTCTTAACTGGAAAGAAGTTCCGGCAGCTCAAAAGGATTTGATTTGGGAGGACATTCAGGTATTTGAATTAAATGTTGAATGTTATTGTAATTGGTTGAACAAAAAATCGTAAAATGTTGAATGTTATGTTATATATATGAAATGTATTTTTTTGTATCGCAGGCTGAATTTGATATTCCAAAAGTGTCTGACCAAAGGACGAAGAAGAAAATCCTTAAGATGGTAGGAGAACGATGGAGGCAATTTAAGTCATATTTGACTTCCAAATGGGCTCTAGCACAAAACAAGGAGAAGGACGATGATAATGCATGTGAGAAGTATGGCATCAGCAAAGAAAAGTCGAACCAAATTTGTCAGAGTCACAGAGATCCTTCACGGGAGGTTAGTTGACATGCATTGTTTATGAATTTGACAATTGACTTGCATTATTTTCAAGCCCCCTATGTTGACAAGTTACTCATTATAATTGTGACAGCATGTTAGTTAGAAGGATCAGGCCATCCAGAAACTAAACATTGCCCCTCATGTGTTGTCTCATGGATGTTATGATTTACTAGAAGAAAAGTTAATGGAGGAAAAACAAAAGAAACTATTGAAGCAAGTAGCCTAATCCAGGAGCACAGAAACAATTTTTGATCCTCCATTTCCCATTAGACAACACGTGAAGTGGAATTGTAAGTTAGGAGACATGACATCTGAGACAACACTTGAAATTGCAGATATGATTGTACGTTATTTTTTAATTTAAATGGTCA
Source organism: Glycine latifolia (assembly GCA_013407115.1). Taxonomy (NCBI): domain Eukaryota; kingdom Viridiplantae; phylum Streptophyta; class Magnoliopsida; order Fabales; family Fabaceae; genus Glycine; species Glycine latifolia. The sequence continues at coordinate 14,024,124 of CM023950.1, forward strand.
ATTTTTATGATAACAACAATAGTCCGTAAACTCATGCAATATATTATTGACTGCAGGATTCCCTTGAAGAGCAATTAGCAAAGGGCAGCTTTGTTGCTCATGGACGTTAGGATGTACTGACTGTTCCCATTGGTGACCAGAGCACCCTGGTCATGTTCGGGCTGCTGGAGTCAGTGTCACGATTAGACAATACTTTGGATCGACTTCAGCAATATTCAACATGTCTACGTCAATCAACCCAAAGCACTGCATTGGATTACAGAGAAGCTGACACAGAAAATCAGGGACAATCTGAAGTAGTCGATGACTGGAAAAGTGACTTGACAACTAATGTTGTCCTTCAGCCAGATGCAGTCTTAGATGCAATCGCAGGGACTCGTACCACCATTTGAGCCTTAGGTTGGTCCTTTTGCTTCCCTTGTCAGCACAAAGGGAAGTTGTGTCAATTCCTTGGGGTAGGACCCAGATATAGGTGCATCAGAAAGGCATGAGTCGTGTAACGACCGGTATGCATCCGGTTCATTAACATTTTCTTATGGTCTTAAGAGCAACAATTACTTAAAGTAATAAGTAATTAACGGAAGCAATAAAATAAATAAGACATCATACAACACCAGCAAAACATTATGTATGGAATTTGATATACAACCCAGCTCCCTGGTACTATTACACACTATACATACAGTACAAACTCATACCGGATTCCAGAATATACACAAAATAAAATTGAGCCAACAGGCTCGCACCAGACCCGCCTTCTAAATCCTTGAACCCGTCTCGACTCTTGTCCGGAATCCTCGATTAGCAGCCTACTCGGCCTTTCAATCGCGATCCACCGAATGACCCTTACTCGGGTCTTTTATCCCAGACCTCATCCTCCGCTCTTTGGCTATTACCTGCAATAAAATATAATCCCCCAACCGGGGTGAGATACAATCTCAGTAAACTCAGGGTTCTTTGAGACTCTTCTCCCCTAGTTGACTTCCACAATACATAGCATTTATATATGCATTACATATAACATAGCCAACCCGGCCTTTTATAAACATCACATGTACATAATCACACCAACGTACCATTCCAGCATAGATATGCAAATTAGCCAACCAGTGCACATCACATGCATAAATGCATATCTTCCCGTGCACAAATATACAATTTAGCCAACCAGTGCACATTACATGCACAAATGTATATCTTCCCGTGCACATCACCTGTACCCGTTGATAAGTGCCCTAATTCAGTTAAAATCATGTTTTAAATAAAGGCACTTATCCTTTGATTTCATAAGCTTTTATCATAAATTTACCCTAAACCTAGTTAAATAGCTCCTATTGCTTGTATACATGTCATTCATCATATTTCGGAAGATTAATCCAACATGTTTTGTATTTTGATAGATTCCGAGGATTTTCGGGGCTTCTGAAAACAAAAAGCAAGGACATAGGGATCATAAAGCAAACCTGGGAGGTCTATCAAGCAAATCTGTAACACCCCAAAATTTCCATAACTATAGCCAAAGCATTATATGAATTATTCTTGCACAATTATTGATGCCCATATTAGGATTTGATGCTCTATATTTGAAAGATTAGAGTGAAATATCAATTAGAGATATTACGGAAATATTTGAAGAGAAATGACCATATTACCCTTTCCGTAAATTAGAAATGACAGAAATATCCTTGAGGTCAAAATGACGAAAATGCCCCTGGATATTTTGAAAATTACAAAACTGCCCTAGGTATTTTAGAGAGATATTTTAGAATGGAAACTTACATAAATGCCCTTGAATATTTTGGAAAGGACAAGAACACCCTTAGTTATTTTGAATAAATATTTTTATGATAGAAATACAAAATACTCTTAGATAACAGATTATTAAAATAGTTTGTGACAGGAAACTATAAGTAGAATTAGGTTTTTCTCACGCATCCAATGATATAAAAGGAAGAAAACTTAGGTGTAAAGAGCATGTGAAAGAATCATGTAGAAAGGAAGAGAATATTCATGAAAGCCACTTGCAAAAAGTGAAGTCATGTGATGAATACAAGTGTTAGGACACTTGTAAGGCACATGATGAAGATTTTTCCTCAAACATTTATGTGAAGCTTGGAGAATAATAGTGAAGCTTCATGATTTTGCCAACTCAAAGGGACACTTGGAAGGAGATTAAGAGAAGGCTTCATGAATTGAACAAGTATGGTGTAGATTTAGTTTAAGTAGATTTTTCTTGTCTCCTTTGGCAGAACACGTGGACAGTTCTAGACATTATTTCAAAAATCCCAACGGTAAAAAGTTACATACGTGGGATAGGAGTATACCTTTAAAATTTTAAGGAGATCCAACAGTTAACGAATCCAGAATCACTAATTTACAAAAACGGGTTTTTTTTTCAAGATTGAAGAAAAAACATAAAAATCCACCAAGAACCAAGCCACCCTACGTAGGAAAGGAAAACAAATGAAGATTTCACCACAAGCTTGGAATTCCACGTGTAGTTGGAGAGCAAAGGAGAATGATGTAGAATTTTCAAGACAATAGACACTTGTAGGGTGGAAAACCACTAGCCAATAAGAATGGACCAAATGGAAAGTAAGTCATCATAACCTTTGGGATATTTGTAGCCAAGGCAACTTCAATAAACTTATAAAAGGATGTGAGGACCGAAAACATGGGCTGATGGAAGGCAAGCATACGTGCAAAATTTCACTCCACATCACTTTCATTCCATCACTTTCCAATATTCCACCTTTGTCACCTTTTACTTGAAACAAAAACAAAGGCCCATCAACTTAATATTCCACGTGAAGGGCTAGGGAATACTAGGAGCAAGGCTGTCCAAAATTTTAAAGAAATCAAAGTATGGGGAAGCTTTATGATAAATATGGTTTGAATATTAATTATGCTAAGATTCTCATTTGTTGTCATAAAGAATTAAGCCTTGCCTATTAGGTGTTTTATGAAATACTTCAAAGAGATAAAATTTTGTTAAATAAATGATTATTGAAAAGAAGTGATTTGAATTTAGATTAATGAATAATTGTTTGAATGAATAACTTGAATCTAGCTTAATGGATGAATGTTTAAGTGACTTGAATCTTTATGTACTATGATTATATTTAAAATAGTTGATTTGAATTGTAGTTACATAATGGAATGTTGTGCTAAAATTTGGGTGTTTATATATTGTTCTATAAATCCTTGAGCATGTCTATTTTATGCTAGAATTATGTTGAAAGCATGCCTATCATATTGAACTTTATAAAAATTAATGTTAAATATAGTTAAAGTATAGCTTTCTTTAAAGTAATCTATAAAGCCAAGCTTGGCTACCATGTGTTTGATGAAATTTTTCAAAGAGACAAAGATGATGGAAGTGTTGGAATCCTTGGGTTATTGAGTATGTTATGACTACTTATGGGTTTCAAGATGTCTTTTGAAGCTTTGCAATAAAGATAGTTTAAGAATTGATTGTTTGAATAAGTGCTTGAGTTTTATGCCTTGTCTTTGAAAAATTTATGGAGTTGAACTATGATTGTATGCTTGAGTGCTTTTATACAGTTTTATGTGATTGTTGGAAGAAGGTATATATGTTGTTTAATAAGCATATTCCATGAGTTTGAAAATATATTGAACTTTGACGCATATGAGATATAAAGTGAAGAGTAATATTAAAGAGAAAATATGAGATAAAAGAGAATCATTCATGCATGCATATACCTGGCGGGGGTTAAACCGTGTGATTTACCTCAAGAGGAGGTGTGTCAGATAGCTTAACTGAGTCCATGCGTTCATACAAGAGGAATCTGAGCTGGGGGGTAGTTGAGACAGTGAGGACCACACCACCATGATGATCACATGGATGGAGGTGACCTTCCTATCGCGACACTGGGCTACCCTGATTGAATGGATAAGTTCGTACCACTGAGAGAGGGTGGGGCTATCTTGACTATGGTACCATGTGATGAGAATTTGAGAGAAACATGCATCATCTAAATAAAGAATCATGCATCTTGTCTTATAAATGTTATTATGGTCAGTTATGGATGTATTCTTTTATTTAAACTATGTTTATCATAAACTTACCCTATGCTTTGTGTCTGTGGTTGACACCTGCGATGACCTCAATTTATTTGGGCGAGCAGGGGAATAGTAAAGCATAGCAACAGATGGTTGAGAAGAAGAGATGATGAAGATACTTTGATGGCTTATCTTTTGTAATTGTCTTTATGATGTGTAATTTGTACTAGACTTTAGATCAGTCTGTATATTATGTTGGATTGTATTCTGGACTGTATTTTATTATTTTGAACTTCGAACGAACACGTTTACAATATTGATGGTTAATACCTTTCCCATGAATTATTTTAAGCAAAAAGAAAAGAATTTTCGGTGAAATTTATAAATAAGATAATTTTAAAGCAAGTAGAGAAGAAATTTTCATTCAAAATCAATAAAATACAAGATAGTAAAACGAGGCGTTACAAAATCAGGCTTGGGTGAGCTGCACCTGCAAATGGGCCTCCAAGTGGCCAAGTGGACGTGCAATTGGGCCCTTAACTCGCTTGGGCGATTGAAACATGACGAGCAGATCAGCCCCCTATAAATACCCAAGCACCCCCAAGGCTCACAACATCCCTCTCAACTCAATTCTTCTCCTCCTTGCTTCTTCTAAGCATTTTCTTAGTTTTTTGTAGTAAATAGTAGTATTAGGTAGGTTAGGAAAGTGAGAGAAGGGAGATTGAGTGTGGAGACTCTGCCGAAAAGAAGCGATGATGGGGTCCTTCATTTATTCTTCTCTTAAGGAGGTTCTCTCCATGCTTGGTTTGTTTCTCTTAAAGATTGGATGTAATCTTCTACTTTTAAGTATCTCTTTTAATATTTATTTATGCATAAGTCTTTTCTATTTATTATTGGTAATTTTATTCCATTCTTAATGCTTGATTCTACTTGATCACTAGTTTCATGAAATTAGATTCTAAGTTTAACTGGAAAGTACACTTAGGATTTGAACTAAATAATTTTACTCATTACGTTACGATCGCTAGGAATAGGGCGTACCGCTTTGATTGCATAAAAGCACGCGATTATAATTCTTAATGCTGGGATATTTACTTTGTATGCGAGGGATCGATATTCGGTAAATATCTTTAGAACTTGATTGCTAGGAATCGATTCGAGGTTAACATAGTGTGCATCAATAATAATAGAAAATGATTTATACATGGTAATATTAATTGGATACCGAGGGTATGAATGATGAAATCCAATCCTACGCTTTTCTTTAATTAATTAAAATCGTTTTATTAGCTTCCGTAATCTTTCATAATTTTCGTAAAACCATCAAAACTTCGACCATACTCGTTGTACATAACTATTAAACTGTTAAGTTTTATTTGGAAAAACTGAGTAGCACAAGTCCTTGTGGAGACGAACTTTTATAAATTTTGTAACTTACAACGACAATTGGTACGCTTGCCAAAAGTCTAACAAGTTTCTGGCGCCGTTGTCGGAGACTTGAGTCGCTCGCTCAGTTCTTTCCAATTTAATTTTTCAGTTGAATAGGACTTTTTCTTTGCTTTCATTATTTTTTAATTTTGTATAAATTCTCTTTTGTTTTATTTTATTTTATTTTCCCTAACCTCGGTACTTACGAATTATTGCAAGTTTGTCCTTTTTCCTTTTGAGGTAAATTTCTTGCAGATACATCGTTATTAAATTTAGAAATTACCAAAACCATAAAGGAAAAGAAACAAACATCCAAAAAGCTACCGAGTAAATCTTCTTCTATTTTGATTCTCCTTCACTAGTAAAGCCACCTGTAATTTATATTATGGCTGATAAAGGAGAGGGAGAAGAAAATAGACCACCACGGAGGACTCTTGGTGACTATGCGTATCAACAAAGACCAAAGCATTACAACAGCATAGTCATTCCTCCTTTCAGTAAGAAGGTTGTGGAATTGAAGCCCGCATTGCTTAGTCTTATTGGATCACATCCATTCGCTGGACTAGATCATGAAGATCCATACACTCATTTGTCTACCTTCATGGAGCTGTGCAGTACCATGGGAGCCTCTGATGTAGATGCTGAAGCTGTCTATCTCAAAGCTTTTCCGTTCTCCTTGACTGGTAAGGCAAAGACTTGGCTTCAATCCCAACCAACAAAAGTCTTAGCACTTGGGAAGAAGTGGAGGAAAAATTCATTGCAAGATTCTTTCCTCCATCTAGATTCATAAGCGCAAAATCAGCAATTGCTACTTTTTCCCAAGGATTTAATGAATCTCTCTGTGAAACATGGGAGAGATTCAAATCACTACTGCGGAGGTGCCCAAACCACAATTTTGATGATGCTGCACAATTACATATTTTCTACAGTGGCTTGAAACCTCAAACAAAAATGATTCTTGATGCCTTTGCTGGAGGTACGATGATGTCAAAGAGCTCGGAGGAAGCAATTGTAATCATTGACTCCATAGCAGCCAGTGATTACCAGTCTCATCATGATAGATCTCCGATTCAAAGAAAAGGTATAATTGAGCTGGATACTCAGAATGCAATCCTAGCTCAAAATAAACTCTTGACTCAACAATTAGAGGCCTTAACAAAACAGATAGGCCAACTTCCTCAACAAATTCAACAAGCACCTCATGGTTGCCAACAAGAGGAGGTCCATTATTTGCAAAATCAGACCAGACCTCAACAGAACTTCCAAGGAAATTACCAAGGCTACAGAGATGGTCCAAGTTCTTATGGCTGGAGGCAACAAAATGATAATGCATATTATGGTCCAACTAACTCTTCTTTTGTAGGCCCCTCTAACAACTCTTATGTAGGTTCTTCAAATAGGGTTCCACAACAACAACAAGAAGCTCAGCCTGATAGAATATCAAAAATGGAAGATACTCTAACTCAGTTTATGCAGATGTCCATTTCAAATCAAAAGAACACTGAGGCTTCCATCAAAAATCTTGAAGTTCAGGTTGAACAACTTGCAAAACAACTATCTGAGAATAATAGTGGACCTTTTTCAGCAAATCCAAAAGAACCAAGGGAGTGTTTTAGAGTGGATGTCTTGAATGGAGGAATTTCTGACTCCAAGAAGTTGGTTCAAGGAAAAGATCGTTTAGAGAAAATATCAACTAAAGTGAAACGACCACTCTTGATTCACTTTTATTACGTATTTATTTTTTTTGCTAAAAAAAAATTTCGAGAAAATCATAAAGAATAAATGTTTAAACGAATCTTGGTTGATTTTTAAAACAAATTTAGAAATGAAGGTTCAAATGAAAATTTCGTTGATTTGAGAACGAGTTTAGAAAATATAAGAGCTTTACGCATTATTTAAATTAGATAGTCCATAATGTCCGAACATACCATACAGTCCATTCATTATTACATATCCAGAGTCCCATAGATAAACAGTCCATAGTACATCGCAAGCACAGATCATCAAAAGTAAATAACCAGCACACAATCTTCATCCTATCTTCTCGTACGACATCCATATTACTGCTTTTCTGCTCGCCCAAATAATTTGGGGTCATCACAGGTGTCAACCACCAGACACAACATAGGGTCAGTCTTGATAAACAAAATTTAAATATCAGCAGACCAAATGATAAATCAAATTTAAATATCAACAGACCAAATAAATAGACATAAACAATTATAAATAGGTCATTTTCACACATAGAATTGTCATGAAATGCATGCTCATCTTATTATATGATGCATGACTGAGATCTCAGCTTAACGTCTCAAAAATTGTGGCCACTGTCAGATAACCCCACCCTCATCTTAGTGGAACGAACCTATCCATCCCGTCAGGGTAGCCCAGTGTCGCGTAGGAGTATCACTCCCATCCATGTGATTATCATGGTGGTGTGGTCCCCACTGTCTCAACTACCCCCAAGTTTAAAACACGTATGGAACTCAGTTTAGTTATCTGACACATACACCTCTTTACTAGGATCGTCTCATCGTCTCAAATTCTACCCCACCGGGTAGATGCACATGAAGATGCACAAATGATTTATTTTTCATCTTTTAACTATTTTCTCATCACCTTCATCTCAAATTCTCAACTCAAGCATCATCACATAATTCTCAATTCAATAGCATCACATAGTTCACCTCTTAAATCACATCTCATCATCTTGAATTGTTCAACATCACATATAGGTTTTTGTATTTGTTTCATGCTTATAAGTTATTTTCCAAGTCACATAAAAGAACACTATTAAATGAATGTTCCATAACAGATTCCCACATGTTGTCTAATAATTTGATTACAGCAACAGCATTCATACAGCCTCATTTAATTTTTTTACTTAGATCACCACTTCCTTTAACAGCATACAGATCCATTTATCAACAGCGTACAGATTCATTTAGCAACAACATACAGATTCTTTAATCAACAGCATACAGATTTATTTAACAACAACATACAGATTTCTTAATTAACACCATACAGATTTATTTAACCAGCTTTAATTTACAGCAACTATATAATTTTATTTACAGAATTACAAATAACAATTCAAACATCATCAAAATTAAATAAACAGCATCTATAAATTTTACAACAACCTCAATTATATCCATAACTAATTTTGGTTCCTTTATGACTTTTACTAGAGCATACTAACTTAAAGTTTTCTTAACTCTAATTCTACTATATTAAAGGTTAAACTATTCTAATCAACCACTTAATATTAAAGATTAAACCATCCTAATTAATCATTTAAGACAATATCAGAAATGAAACCATCATAATCAACTATCCAAAACAATATAATTTCAAACCATAAAAAGTTAAGTACTTAGCTTATTCCCAATAACTTACCTAATTAAACTTGATTCTCTTAATCTTTTCTTCCTCTTTATACTTTTACTTAATTCTATCTTAATTCAAGTAGTTAATTAGTTAAAAGTAGAGATTACATTGAGGTAAGCTAATTCTTAAATTCCATTTAGCAAGACTTCCCCATACCTTGATTGGTTTCTTAAAAAGTGAACAATCTTGCTCCCTTGACTCCTTAGCTTTACGTGGACTTGAGTAAGATTGGTAAGTATGATTTTGCTTTTTGCTACAATGTATTATGTGAAAGTAATAGCAAGGTTTAAAGGAAAGGTGAGGTAGAACACGGCTACTACTCACTTTTTGCCTTGAAATGGTTTTTGACAAAGCTTTGAACAAGGTCAATTGGTATGGAGTAAGTGCACGGTCACTTTTTTAGGCTACCCCAAAATTGGTTGGTCCTATTGCTTTTATAGAAAAATCAAGATAACTTCCTTCCTTCATACTTTCTTCTTATTGGTTGATTCTTTGACTAACTTGCTCAACACATTTTGCTTGAGAAGCTAGCATTAATGTTAGATTCTCTTTGTCTCCTCATCATTCTTTCTTTCCACTAATCTAATTCCCATTGGCTATTAAATTCCTTCTTTGAATTGGCCCCCCCCTTCCTATCTTGACTTAGTTTCACGTGGTCTAGCTTGCTCATGGTGCATTCCCTTTGATTTTTATTCAAAACCGTAGGTAACTTAGACTTAGTCATAAAAATTTCTGCCCAAAACCCGTGTCACAAAAATCTTCATTCCGAACTCGTTAACCGTTGGATCTTCTTAAAATTTTAATGACCTACTCCTAACCCATATATCTAACTTTTGACCGTTGGGATCGTGGAAATAATATTTCTAGCTGTCCACGTATTTGGCCAAAGAAGACAAAATAAAATTTGCTTCAAATATCTCTTAAGTCATTTATGACTAGCTTTCCACTTGACTAATGTTTATTGGCTTAAGGAATAATATCTTTTTCTAGTAGCTTGTTGCACACATTTCTTCCTTCTCCTTATTGTGTACGTTAGATTTCAGCTTGTGGACTACTCTTTTGGGCTTCACAAACCGTAGAAAGCTAAGGAATTTAATGAAGATTCCTTTTGTCCCAAAATATCTCCTTGCTTGATTTCTATTGGCCAAAGCTTTGAATTTTTCTACTCCTTGTCTCCTCGACTTAGTCTATCCATTCTTGACTTTTCTACAAGTTTTCCTCCATTGATCTTGCATCATATGGTCAAGGCTTAATCTAGTATTCCAAATTAATTTTTTTTTTCTTTTTGCATGTAATAGTAAAATTCTATTTTCTCATTGGTCCATATTGACTTTAATTATTAAAATTACTAAACTAACTTATCAAATTAGTCTAGTTATCCCATAAATAAGAGAAAACTCTAGAGATTATAGTTATCCTTTTCCTGTGTTTTCCTGATATCTGAGGTAGTCTGAATTGAGCTCTATTCCAAAATATGTATTAGAATTCATATAATTCCTATTATATGGTTTCTTATCACCTAATTAGTTAATAATTGGTCATTTAAAGGTATTTTGTTCTATACTCAGGTTCCCTCAAAATTTCCAAAATCATCTGGGCATTTTTTTTTTTTGACCTAAAAGGTATTTTGGTAATTTCACACTTACCCTAGGGGTAAAATAGTCATTTCCAAAAATTTTCAAGGTCTCTCTGTATGTATCACCCTAAGGGTGTTCTGATCATTTTTCAAGCATCCCAGAGTGTTTATAAATTTTCCTCCTTAATATATCTTGCTAAAATATCTAGGGGTAATTTGGTCATTTCCAAAATGTCTAGGGGTATTTCTATCATTTTTCCCTATACTTTTGTACGGCCTCTCATTAACATTTTATCCCCATAATTGACTGCGTTTCCAAAATTTTGGGGTGTTACATAAAGCATTAGAGGAGATGAGTGAATCTGAAGAAGAAGATAGTTTAGATCATCAACAACCAGTTGCTTTCAAGAAAATTCCTTACCAGCAAACTCTCTTTGAGGAATTGTTAGAGGAAGTGAAGAATCAAGAATCACAAACAAAGGTAAACGCAGTACCTCCACATGCTAACAATGCTTTCCCTGCAGGAAATTTAAAGAAACCAGTTATCAATAAATCAGTGCTCTCTGAAAAAGAAAAGAAACTGGTGAAAATGTTGGAGGAAAATACAAAAGCTAAAGGCTCATCCCTATTGTCCAATTGCTGGGAGCCAAAGCCATAACAAAGGCGTCCAGCTAATACGACGTTAAAGAAACGCTCCTGGGAGGCAACCCAGTGTTTTTAATTTTTTGACTTTATGTGTGTTATTTTAATATATGTCTTATGTCTTTTTAATTTAGGTCTTATCTTTTTGGAAAGTATCATCTGTTTTTGCTAGAACTTAGATACAGGTCAGGTTAGGGGGAGTAGCAAAATAGATGAAGACAAGGAATGTGGCAGATCCTGTTGATTATCTGAATGAAGGGCATTGAAGCTCCTCAGCCACGATCTTCAAAAAAAAAATTGTGACATTGTTTATTTTATTTACCGCTTTGTAGTTTAAATTCAGTACTTTGTTTATTTAGTTATTATTATGTTTGATCTTTTTGGGGCTTAACTGATATAACATGTTTTGAAAAGAATCAACAGATATAAATGTTTTGAAACTTTTTTTCTGGATCAGACACCACAAAATGATTGTTTGGAAACTTTGAGAATGAAAAAACAAAGGAATGGTTTTCAAATATCAAAAGAAGGCAAGACTTTTTACGTGGAATTAATAAATAACATCTTTCAAAACATTGATTTGATTTGAACATGAAAATAGACCTTGAGCCCAGTAAGTGTGTACAACCACATAAATTATATTGAGAGTCCTCACTGATATGATTTATAGTAATTTTGCATTAATTTCTCATTGTCAAAACATATGATGCATGGATATGATTTAGGCCTTCTTTCTTTTTGAACATCTTTTAAAGCCACTGGCCAAAAAGCTATCCCAACATGAATATAATGATTTACCATTTTGCAAACCCTTTTGAGCCAAGCACTTAATATTTTATTGGAACCCTATCCTAGGATAAGAATTCCTTACCTTACCTTAGGTTAGGAGAGCAAAAAGGGAAATATTTTGTTGATGAAAACTTTTTGGGTAGCTCATGCGATAAAATAGACTTTTAAATGTGGCTATATGCTATTCATGTGATAAATAAAAGAAAAGAAAGAAAGAAAGAAAGAAAAAGAAAAAGGAAACAAATTCCTTGTGTTTTAAATGATACAAAGTTGGGTAAAAAGATTGATGAATATCTTGGAAGAAAAAAAGAAGACATAGGAAGTAATGATTTCACTGTTTTATCTGTATATGCTCTCCTACTCCAAAGGTTCTTTGAATATCCAGAAAAAACCAAGATTTCTTCCTAAGCCAGGCCCAACCCTAAAAGCCCTAATGATCCATGATAAGTATATATTTTGATTTGATGGGAAATGAATTGCAAAATTAATCTATAAGGTATCAGTGTTGGAATTGAGACTAAACACTCTCACCCGTGAGAATTAAACACCTCCGAAAGGTTTTCCTCTGCTTGAATCAAGCACATGTTTCCTCTAATGTTCTTTAGAAATGAAATGTGAATTGATCTTAATCTCATTTGGTTTTGTAAATTCCATCTTTTGTTTCAAATTCTCAAGGTTAATTATTTGAAAATATGTTCTGATCACTCTGAAAAGTTGATTCTTTACAAAGCATGTTCATCCTCTATGTTTCTATTAATTATAGTGTTAGTTACTTTGCTTGAGGACAAGCAAGATTCTAGGTTTGGGGGTGTGATAAGTGCCCTAATTTAGTTAAAATCTGTTAGATTCAAGTGTCAGAAGAATCAGAAGACAAGTGGTGTTTTGATATTTGTTTCATGCCCACTCATATGATGATGGCATTTGTAATTTTTCCTTTTGGTTAAGCTTGGTTCATTAAGGTTAAAATCCAATAATCCTTTGCAGTCATTAAAGAAATCAGACATGCATGCATTCATTCTTAGGATAAGAATCATATTAGTATATGCAATTGATTAGAAATACATTGATAAGTCTAAACTAGCATAAAATCTGTTCTTACTGATGTAATCGATTACACAAGTCATATAATCAATTACATAAGGCATCTGCATAAATCTGTTTAGCCTATGAACTGGTTTAATCGATTACCAAATAATTGTAATCGATTAAATATGCTATAGAGTACTATGTATACTTCTGGCGTAATCGATTAAAATATATTATAATCGATTACCTACGCTTGTGATTCATACTTGTATTTCTGGCGTAATCGATTACATGGTCAAATAATCAATTACTTTGTTCGTTCAAGATTTCTAGAAATATCATGAACAACTTAATCGATTAATTAGACGAAATAATCGATTACACATGTTAAAGTAATCGATTACATAAACGAAATAATCGATTACAGTCTGTTAAATCTGTTTTTTTTTATAAATAGGCAAGCATTGTCTCAGAAAAATAGAGAGTGATTTCGAGAGCTTTCATTCATACCAAAGTTTTAATAATCTCTGAGTGCTCCAAAGAGTTAAAAAATTCATTTTGATAGTGTGATTCATAAAAGTTAGAATCATCATGCTTGCTTAAGAGAAGGAGGTATTTTTGTGATCATTCATGCATTGAGCTGTATCAAGATCAATCAAGAAAGCATATCATTCATCACCTCAGGTTATAAATTTTGTGTATATCCTTTATGCTGCAAAGGAATATAAGGTGATATCCTTCTTGAACATTAAGTTTTGTTCTTTGTAATTTTTCTTTTGTTTTCTGGAATTTGTGTTGAATTTTTCCATGTAACAGTTGGGTTTCTTTAAAGCATTACTAGAAAGGGTTTTCTAGTGGGTAGAATTGAGAAGGGTTCTCTAGTTCTAGGTCTTTTGATAAATCTAGGGAGTAGATTTAGAGTTTTGCCTAGGGTGGATAAAAGAGACCTTGTTGATTGCTTGTGAAGAATTAAAATCTGTTAGTGGAACTCTAATCTGGTTTGGATTAGAAGGTAAGCCGGATGTAGCCTCAGTGGTTGGAGGTGAACCAGTATAAAATTGTGTGCATTTAAGTTTTGATTTACATTTCATTAATTGCTTGAGATATTATTTTGTGTATCAACTCAAACTTTGATTCAACACAAGAGTTAATTGATTGGAGAATAAAATTGTTTACTAAATTTGTTTTTGATTTAAGATACGATCCAAATTAATTCTTTCGCTGTGTTTTGATTTCCAAGAAAAGTTCAAAAAGGATCAAAAACCAATTCACCCCCCCTCTTGGTTTATTGGATTAGGTATTCATTGTATTTTCAAAATCATGTTTTAAATAAAGGCACTTATCCTTTGATTTCATAAGCTTTTATCATAAATTTACCCTAAACCTAGTTAAATAGCTCCTATTGCTTGTATACATGTCATTCATCATATTTCGGAAGATTAATCCAACATGTTTTGTATTTTGATAGATTCCGAGGATTTCCGGGGCTTCCGAAAACAAAAAGCAAGCAAATAGGGATCATAAAGCAAACCTGGGAGGTGTATCAAGCAAATAAGGCCCAAGGCCCAAAAAGAATTCTCCAGAATGTGCTTTAACTCGCTTGGGCGAGTGAATATAGTGTAAATTGGTAGCTTGGGCGAGCTGCACCTGCAAATGGGCCTCCAAATGGCCAAGTGGACGTGCAATTGGGCCCTTAACTCGCTTGGGCGACTGAAACATGAATAAAATGGTCGCTTGGGCGACCAAACACGAGCAGATCAGCCCCCTATAAATACCCAAGCACCCCAAGGCTCACAACATCCCTCTCAACTCAATTCTTCTTCTCCTTGCTTCTTCTAAGCATTTTCTTAGTTTTTTTTGCAGTAAATAGTAGTATTAGGTAGGTTAGGAAAGTGAGAGAAGGGAGATTGAGTGTGGAGACTCTGCCGAAAAGAAGCGGTGATGGGGTCCTTCATCTATTCTTCTCTTAAGGAGATTCTCTCCATGCTTGGTTAGTTTCTCTTAAAGATTGGATGTAATCTTCTACTTTTAAGTATCTCTTTTAATATTTATTTATGCATAAGTCTTTTCTATTTATTATTGGTAATTTTATTCCGTTCTTAATGCTTGATTCTACTTGATCACTAGTTTCATGAAATTAAATTCTAAGTTTAACTGGAAAGTACTCTTAGGATTTGAACTGAATAATTTTACTCATTACGTTACGATCGCTAGGAATAGGGCGTACTGTTTTGATTGCATAAAAGCACGCGATTATAATTCTTAATGCTGGGATATTTACTTTGTATGCGAGGGATCGATATTCGGAAAATATCTTTAGAACTCGATTGCGAGGAATCGATTTGAGGTTAATATAGTGTGCATCAATAATAATAGAAAATGATTTATACATGGTAATATTAATTGGATACAGAGGGTATGAATGATGAAATCCAATCCTACACTTTTCTTTAATTAATTAAAATCGTTTTATTAGCTTCCGTAATCTTTCGTAATTTCCGTAAAACCATCAAAACTTCGACCATACTCGTTGTACATAACTATTAAACTGTTAAGTTTTATTTGGAAAAACTGAGTAGCACAAGTCCCTGTGGAGACGAACTTTTATAAATTTTGTAACTTACAACGACAATTGGTACGCTTGCCAAAAGTCTAACACCCGTGCACAGATATACACATTCACCAGTGCACGTCTCATGCACAAATGTATATCTCATGCACCCATGCACAAATATACACATTCACCAGTGCACATCTCATGCACAAATGTATATCTCATGCACTCGGACGTATATGAATTGCCGAGAAGGTCATCCCGGATGAGTCTTACACTCTCATATATGGTCCGCTTCCCTGGCCAGAGGGCTTCCTCAACCACAATACAAACATCACAGTGCAAATCATTTACATGTATGTTTCAATCAAAAAGCAGTAACACATAATTGAAATACACGCAATGCATCATACAATAACCATAACTCCCCAAGAGTATGGTGGAACACGATCAAGGGATACAAACTCCCCAAGAACAGAGAGCTTACCTTCTCTGATCACTGCACCTGCTTTCTCAGCCTTGTGTTCACAACCACAAATATCTTCTTTATCACGCCCTACATCAGGTAAGCAAGATATCAAGAACAGTTCTCAACCGTTTCATGAAAAGAACCCAGTTCTTTTCCAGATCTCAACCATATACAACCAACCAATGACTTGTAAACCCCACAAAGATCTATCTGGGAAAAAAAGATAAAAATCCCAAAACCCAGAAAAGTTAGTTTTCCAGGTTGAACCCTCATCACAACAACTTCCTAAGCATACTTTTCCAAAGAAATATAACCCTAAACCAACCCTCAACCCTAACTTATATGGGTCATTTTTCCTCTTAAATCCAAACTTAAAGGAAATGGTAAAACTTACGTGTCTTACCTTAAAAATGTCAAGGAAGGCTTGTGGACAACTTCTCAAAGCTTGGATGTCCTTAAAGTGCCTTCTAACTCTTAAAGGTTGAAACTTTAAACTTCCTTTGGAGAAATGATCTCCTTGTATGATGGTTTTCCCGATGAAAAAAGGTTGGAAACTAGTTTGTATGGTGATTCTCTTCAATCCTTACGTTGGATGTGAAGGTGTTTAGGTCAAGGATTGCACAACATTAGGGCCTGTCCTCAGTACTACATAACGTCCAAGGTTCCGCCCTCCTCTGACCTCATCCAACCTCATCCAACCTCATCCGAGATCACTAACCTAGTAACTCTATCAAAAGGGATTCCGATCTCTTTCGGTCTCTCTACTCGGTAGCTCTTACAAGTCAACCAAAAACGAGCTCCTCCGAGCTCATCCGAGATAACAACTCGGTAACACATCCGAGATCTCTACCCGGTTACTTAAAGAAAGGAATGTATGAGCTCAACCGAGATCGCTACCCGATCGCTTTTTCCTTCCTTATCCAGGTTCCTTCCATACCTCAGCGCTTTTCCCAAGGAGTACTATATATACACCCCCCCCTACATAAGTGATAACCCGATCATGCACTAACCCGGTCTCCATATAAAACAACATAACAACACGATCCCGAATTTGAGAAGATGTTATCTATACCCCTCCCTCTGTCCGGGTTCCAGTTACACCCCCCCTTATGTAACACCTGGTCGCACGAACCCGGATTGTCACAGGGTCATTATAAGTTGTATGTTGATGATAATCCTCCCTACTTGGTTGCCCTTGGAAGTGTTTATAAGGGGTCCATAACCGTCCATAACATCCCTTTGGGCAATGATCAAGTGAAGGTCGGTGTTAAGGAAGTTCGAGATGCTAATGCTCGCATCCCTATACCCACTCAAGAGGTTCAGTTAGTGGGCAGGCTCTTAACTTCTTCCTTGCTTGGCCGACACATCTTGTACAAGCTTTTTCAAAGCAGGTATTTCCTTTTGTTGTGTTTGTTATTATTAAAAAATGATTTGTTACAAATAAAGTGTTGACTATCATTAACTTATGTTTATTAACTGTAGGATAAACAGAGACCTGAGGGGTCGATGAAACCTGTAGATAAGCTGGAATCTGATGACAATCCCCTATACCAGATTTCCTGCAACTTTTCCTCAAGCCTATCCAGGTGTCTTGAGATACAACTGTGTTTGGGGTGTGTAATGATGATGTCCCCTTGTACTTAAAGCATGAAGATCTTTCTGAAAAAATAGACGATGGTTAATGTCTTAACATTTCTGTTATACAAATGTGGATTATGTAAGTCACTTTACATTACAATCCATTACATAACTAATTGTTTTAAATTGATGCATAACTTACTTTATTTTAACAGCAATAGGCATATGAATTAGTTAAGTCTGCAATCGAGGAATGCCTCTGTGTATGGATTCCTTGAGCCATAATCCATACATACAAAGATCTTGGCAATTGCAATTTGAATATGAAGATTATATTAAAAAAATGGATGCAGAATTCACAAAGACATGTGTATCTAGGAGCCTACTTGAATGGGTAAGGAAAACTATACAAATGAATTTAAATAATGTATACACTATAATAACTTAATGTTCTCCAATGCAGTGCACATTGGAAACTGGTCATTTTATGTCCTAAGGATAATGTTGTCGTCTAGTTTTTTTCCTTGCACAATAATCTTGACAACTACTTGAAATGAATTATTAATAGGCCAGTTGTAATTTGTAAGAAATTTACTTTATCATTTGTAAGACATCAATAATTTAATTCTACAATATGCATCAAAAAGGTATATACATGTTCAACAGTTGTAAAAGTCTATGTACTTTCTTTTCTTTAACATATTTCTTCTCAAGTTTTTCCATTTTGTTTTTTGTAAGTAGGACATTCCATTTTCATGTGTCCCAATTCATTATATTCATAGCATCTTGGAATTGGAGAGGATTCTTCACCCTTCTTGAAATTCTTCTTAGGGTTGAAATTTGGTTTTCTTTGATTTCCCTTTTCTTTAAAAACCTGCCAAACCTTTTTACAGAAAGACTGAAATCATCATTTCCATTCATATCATCTTTGTTCATCAATGTCTTCTTTATCACTTTCTTCATGTGCAAAAGATGAAATTTTGAGTTCAATTCCTTTCTTCTTTTTGTCATTTTCTTCATGTTGACTAAGTCTTGTAAGTTCCAATTCATGTTCTTGAAGTTTTCCATAGAGAGTGGCAAGAATCATAGTGGTCAAATCCTTTGATTCTGCAGTAGTCATCACTTTTGGTTGCCATTGTCTATTTAAACATCTCAACACTTTGTTAATAAGATCCTCATTTGGAATTGTCTTTCCAAATGAGGCAAGATGATTAACAATATTAGTAAACCACTTTTGTATTTCTTGAATGCTTTCATATTAATTCATTATAAAGAGTTCATATTCGTGAGTGAGTGTTTATTCTATATATCTTGACATCACTCATTTCTTCATAAGTAACTTCTAAGGTGTCCCACATTTTTTTTAGCACTTTCACAATTTGATACTCTAAAGTATTTATCAATTCCTAAAGCTGATGTGATTATGTTTTTGGCTTATAAGTTATGTTGTATATTCTTTTTATCATCATCACTCCACCTATCTCTAGAATTATCAATTATTTCATCTCGTATCCTATTTTTAGGGATGGAAGGGAAATTTTCTATAATATCCCATATATCTAAATCTATGGCTTGTATAAAGATTTGCATATGAGTTTTCCAATAATGAGAGGCCTATTTATAGAGTTTCCTTCAAGAAAAAGAGAGTTTGATGGGGCCATAATTATTATTGAAGTGTTTAAGCCTTATACAAGTACCCTACTCTGATACCACTTGTACAGTCCAAAATAGTAAAATGACACGTGGTCTTTATTGTGGGGTCACTGTACATGTGGACACCCTCCACGTTAGCACTGCCACATTAAATAATGCTTATTCATTGTCCAGGTGTCAACCCGGACACATGTGTCTGGGCTCCTCGTCAGTTCTGCTACAGGAACACGGACACAAGACTGCTACAGGAGCACAGACTGCTACAAAAGTATTAATATCTATTGCACAATATCTTCATATTAACAACATATCAATTATGCCCGGATATTCAAATAGGTGCAACCATCTTATCTTATCATATCTTAACAGGTTATCTACAAGTTGTTACTTATCTACAAGTAACAATTTATCAATAAGGTACACATTATATTTAAATTAGATAACTACCTACTATTATCTGTTATTATCTTATCAACAGATTGCTAACAAACAAAGGCTCAAAGCCCACACTCCACACTATAAATACAGCCTTATAGGTTGTCACTAACTCACTCCGGAATGAACCCATAATCATTCTATACTTAATACTTCAACGCATTATTCAAGTTACTCATTCTCTACATCTTATACTGAGTTCTCACACTTAGTTATTCTCTTATAAATTGATGTACTTACTTGAGCATCGGAGTGCTTTTCCTTTTTTTTTGCAGGTTCCTCCTTTGAGCAAAGTCTACACATCATCCGACATGCAGAATTTGGAGTCCACATTGGCCAAGTCTACCTCACACCTGGAATTTCCAGATTTTGGTAAGAACATTTGGCGCCCACCATGGGGCCCAAGTAAAACTTACCCTACGGCCTCTCATTTCAATCACTCAACTGTATGCGTTCATGGTCAGCACACGCCCCAACGTTAGACGCGACACCCCTATCGATGCGCCTAACCCCCTGCAGACCACCATGACGAACACCAACACCATTCAAAAACTTCAGAACCGCATGACGAAGATGGAACACAAGTACTAAGAAGAAATCAAAAGGCTGAAAGCTGAACGCGATCACCACGAAGCCAGAGCGAGACATCTCAAGAGAGATGAACGCTCCCCTATCACCCGAGAAGAACAAACGCAAGGCGAATCGCATCCTCATCAACATGTCAACCCTCCGCCCATTCGTAGCTTGACGCAGGGCTACCGAATGGAGAGGCATAACATGCGGCACAACCCTTTTTTCGATTGCATCAGGGAAGTCAACATCCCATTCAGCTGGAAACCTCTACACTTAGAGAGGTATGACGGCACCACCAACCCAAACGAACATCTCGATGCCTTCCTCTCATAGGCAAATCTTTACACGAACAACGACACCATATTATGTCGAGTGTTCCCTATGTATTTAAAGGGAGCAACATTAGCATGGTATGGTGACCTTCCCGAACGGTCCATCGACAGTTTCGACACCCTTGTCAAAAAAATTCAACGCACAATATGCTACCAGTCAAACTCATAGAATGACATCCGCTGTGCTAGCAACATTGCGCCAAGTCGATAATGAACCCCTCCGCAGGTTCATGGAACGATTCGGGCATCTCACTTCTCAAATCAGAAACCTCAACCTTGAGGTGGCACTGCATTCCATAATGTTGGCCCTTCGACCTGGCAAATTTGTAGACAGTCTATGTAAGAAACCTCTTTCTAGCATGGACGAAATACGTGAAAGAGCCAAAGGTTACATTCATATGAAAGAAATGTCAAAGTTCCACAATGAATTTAGAGAGTTGGACAGAAGCGCGAAAAACATGAAATATCCATCAAAGTCGACCCTCAGAGGACCAACAAGAAACGAAGGTCGCACAAGCTGTAGCCTCTCCCGAAAGGACTTAGGTTTGAGAGATATACTCTCTTGACGGTCAATCAAGCCACAATCATGGAAGAAGCCTTTAATACTGAGGTACAGGTGACATTGCCTGCTCTCTCAAAATAAGGAGGAAACCCTAACAGGTATTGTCGCTACCATCAAGGCAGCAGCCATAACACTGAAGATTGAGTGGCATTGAAGGATAAGATAAAGGAGCTTATCCAAGCGGTGCACTTATCATGGTTTATGAAAATACCTGATAATCCTCCAGCAACAAATAGGCAAGAGGAACGACGAGGGGATCCATTCAGAAACAATGACAAACGTGGAGATGGTGCCAAAGATAGAGGGAGGCAAAGACAACCGCAACCCAGACGCAAGCGTCAACCCCCTCACCAACAAGAAGAGGGATCCGTCCAGCATATCCGTGGTGTAATTCATTCCATTGCAAGTGACTTCTCATATGGAGGATCATCAAGCCAGTCTCGCAAGAGACACTTGCACTCCATTCGGGATATCGACGTAAACCATGTTGATGCTCCCCCAATGTGGAGTTTACCTCCCATCACATTCCCTAATGCTGACTTTAAGGGAATTAACCCTATCAACCAGGATGACCCCATCGTTGTTTCTCTCATAATCGCCAATTTCAAAGTGAAAAAAGTGCTTATCAATCAGGGCAGCTCTACTGACATTTTATATCTAAAGACCTTTCAAAAGTTGGAAATTTCTTCAAGTGTTATACAGCCTTGCTCAGAATCCCTCCTAGGCTTTGCAGGAGAAAGGGTGGAAACTCTGGAATATGTCGACCTAATGACCACTTTCGGTCAAGGGTCACTTTCCAGGAGCTTTACGGTCATATACAATATTCTGGATGCTGACACATTATACCTTGTCCTGATCAGTAGAAAGACTCTCAACGAGTTGGGCGCTATTGTCTCTACGCCTCACCTAAGGATGAAATTTCCCACCATGACCGGGGAGATTGTCACTGTGAAAGAAAACCAGAAGCAGGCTAGATAGCGTTACATTGAAAGCCTAAAAGTGTTATCATATCCTCCTCACAGGAGGTCAGACGGACATGGTACCACTTCGGGGGCTACCACCCAGGTCATGAATGTAGACAGAGAGTCTATCCCCTATATGATGACAGTCTACCATACAACTCACCATGATGATACCTTTGACGTGGATCCATGCGATGATAATATCGAAAAAGAAAAAACACTGATCGAAGAACTGGTTAAGCTGCAACTCGGGCCCAAACCCGAACAGTGCACATAGCTCAACAAAGAGCTCACCATCCATGAGTACAGACATCTAGTTGATGTACTCCTCAAGAACGCATCTCTGTTCGCCTGGCAACCGTCTCACATGCCTGGCATTGACCCTAGTGTCATATGTCACAAGCTGGCTATATGTCCACAGGCCAAACCAATAGCACAGAAGAAACAAAATATGGGAGAAGAAAAGTGAAAGGCAGTAAAAGAATAAGTAAACAAACTACTTAAAGCCAACTTTATCAGAGAATTCAGGTATTCTACTTGGCTTGCCAACATTGTCATGGTCAGAAAAGCCAGTGGCAAGTGGCGCATGTGCACAGATTTCACAGACCTCAATAAGGCATGCCCCAAGGACGCGTATCCACTCCCCAACATCGACAAACTGGTCGATGGGGCATCCGTGTTTCATATCTTAAGCTTTCTGGACGCATATTCTGGTTACAATCATATCAAAATACACACCCCAGACAAAGAAAAGACAACCTTCATCACTGAAGATGCCAACTACTGTTACAGGGTCTTTGGTCTAAAAAATGCAAGAGCTACATACCAGTGATTGATGGACCGCATCTTTAGAAAGCAAATCAAACGCAACGTCGAGGTCTATATGGATGACATGGTCATCAAGTCTCAGAGTGTAGCCCAACATGTAGCAAATCTGGAAGAGGTATTCAAAGAGCTTCGGAAGTATGACATGGGTCTCAACCCCGAGAAGTGCACATTCGGGGTAGGCAGCGGCAAGTTCCTTGGCTTCATGATCACACACCGGGGTATTGAAGCCAACCCGGACAAATACTCGGCCATATTACAGACGCATAGCCTGGCTAATGTTAACGAAGTTCAGAAGTTGAATGGAAGATTAGCCACATTATCCAAATTCCTTTCGAAACTCGCCGAGAAAGCAAAGTCCTTTTACAAGCTACTCACCAAGACAACACCATTCCTTTGGGATGACACCTATGAGCAGGCTTTCGAGGCATTCAAAAAGACAATTGCTGCACCACCTGTCTTGAGTTGACCTCTACAGGGGACATCATTGCTCTTATACCTCTCAATGGCAGACGAAGTTGTCAGCTCAGCACTCGTCCAAGAAGAAGGGAAGCACCAGCTCCCTATCTACTTCACTAGTCGCATGCTTCATGATGCTGAGAAGCGCTATCAAAAGATTGAAAAGATAGCCTTGGCATTAATCACCTCCGCCCGACGCCTTAGGCCTTATTTCCAAAGTCACAAAGTGATAGTTAGAACTAACTATCCCATCAAACAGGTACTATGGAAACCAGAATTGGCAGGCTAGATGGTGGCATGGTCAGTCGAACTGTCAGAATTTGACATTTGATAAAAGCCACGTGGTCCTATGAAGGCACAGTTCATGGCAAACTTCCTAGCATAATTTTCTAGGAAAGACAAGTCCATCCCAGACTGGTGGAACCTTTATGTGGACGGAGCATCCAACATACAAGGAAGTGGAGTAGGCATCATACTTGAAGGACCCGACAACATCTCGCTGGAATAAGCTCTCAAGCTTAAATTCAAGGCCTCCAACAACCAGCCGAGTACGAGGTACTTATAGCAGGACTCAAACTCGCAAAAGAAGTCAGGGCTTAATATCTGAGATGCTATTTCGACTCATAGCTCGTCCAGGGACAGATAGCAGAAAAGTATCAAACTAAGGAAGTCATACTCCTCCAGTATTACCATCTGGCCAAAATGCTTATCGACAGTTTCAAGTGTTTTGAGATGTACCACATACCCCAAGAGAGTAACACCAGAGCTGACTTGATATCCAAGTTGGCCAGTACCAAAAAGATCGGGCTCCTCAAAAAAATTATCCAGGAAACACTCCAAAAACCCACCATTGACACCCCAACGGTAATGGCTGTTGAATTGGAGGAACATACTTGAATGACTCTTTATAGAGATTTCCTCACCAAAGGAACACTCCCACCAGATGAAAACGAGGTCTGACGTCTAAAGCAGAAAGCCAGCTATTATGTCATCATTGACAGTGAGTTATTCAAAAGAGGGCTGACATCGCCTCTACTCAAGTGCATGGACAACTCGCAGGTAGACTATGTCCTGAGGGAACTTCATGAAGGAATATGCGGACTCCATATAGGAGGACGATCCTTAGCCACCAAGGTAGTACGAGCAGGATACTATTGGCCAACACTCAGGATGGACGCCTTTCAATTCACTCGGAGATGCAGAAAGTTTCAAGAGTTTGCGGACATCCCACGGATTCCCCCTGACAACCTTCATACCATCTCATCTCCTTGGCCCTTCGCTATGTGGGGCATGGACATCTTAGGGCCATTCCCTAGAGCTCTAGGGATGGTCAAGTTCTTATTGGTGGCCATTGACTACTTCACCAAGTGGATTGAAGCAAAGCCACTACTAGAGATTACAACCAGTGAAGTTGAAACCTTCACCTGCAAACATCTCATATGTAGATATGGTCTACCCTATGTTATCGTTACTGACAATGGTACGCAGTTCAAGACACAGACCTACAAGGACTTCCTCACACGACTAGGTATCAAACACCTAGTCACCTCTGTTGAACACCCCCAGACCAACAGTCAGGTGGAGGCAGTAAATAGAGTCATTCTCTGAGCCCTTCGCACTAGACTTGACAAGTCCAAAGGTCTCTGGAGGGAGGAACTACCCAGCATACTCTGGGCGTACCATTGTACACCTCAAAGCACTACGAAGGAAACTCCTTTTCGTCTGACATATGGTATTGATGCCATGATCCCCGTCGAACTAGGGGAACCTTCATCTAGAAGGATGCTTTTTTCAGGAACAGTGCAATGAGGACAACATGAGGGTTGAGCGGGAAACCAGTGAAGAACTTCAGGACATAGCAAGAATCAAGGAAGAGGCGGTCAAGCTCCATATGACATAAAGATATAACTCAAAGGTTCAATCTCAAACCTTCCATCCAGGCGACCTAGTCTGGCACGTTCGGGGTGAGGCCAGAAAGGATCCCCGTGCAGGTAAGCTTGGACCAAACTGGGAAGGCCCATTTAGAGTTGTCACCAACCTAGAAAATAGCACCTACAAACTACAGGAACTCAGTGGTAAAGACATTCCAAGAACTTGGAATGATATCCACCTGAAGTTCTACTTTAGCTAAAGGAGCTCAAGGTCGGATGGTGTACTCTTTTTCCTATTCAAGTCCTTTTTCCCACCGGGCTTTTAACTTGAAAGGTTTTAATGAGGCTCATTCGAGGAATAAACAGAGGGAATATGTACATTAAAAGCCATAGTAATAAAACATATACCCCTTATCTTTTATACATACTTATGTCAATATTTCAGGATTTTGACTAAATTCAGGAATTATCACCTGATTATTCTCCCAGGTCCAGCCTCAACGAAAACCCAGGACCATGTCCTGGTACTTGTCAAGGTCCTTCCTTGGCAAGGCTTAATAAAATCCAGGACGGAAGCGTCCTGGTAGCATCCAAAGGTTCAAAAAAAGTCTAGGATTCTCCCTATAAGGACCTTTAGCAAGACCCAAGGTTTGTCCTTGGAAGAAGGTTCATCATTCCACGTAATTGGTTGACCTTATAAAGCCAAGGATCCGTCTCGACATGAAGACCCGAGGTCTGTCCTCGGAAGAAGGTTCATAATTCCATGTAATTGGTTGGCTTTATAAAGTCCGAGATCTATCTTGGCATGAAGACCCGAAGTCCGTCCTCGGAAGAAGGTTCATAATTCCATGTAATTGGTTGACCTTATAAAGTCTGGGATTCGTCTTGGCATGAAGACCCGAGGTCCGTCCTCAGAAGAAGATTCATAATTCCATGTAATTGGTTGACCTTATAAAGCCCGGGATCAATCTTGGCATGAATACCCAAGGTCCGTCCTTGGAAGAAGGTTCATAATTCCATATAATTGGTTGACCTTATTAAGACCAAGATCTGTCTTGGCAACCTAAGAATCCGTTCTTGGCCATTTACAGGTTCGTAAAACCAAACTACGGTAAACTGTCAAGGTTCATAAACCTTAAAGCTTTGGTTGATCTTCTAAAAATCCAGGGTGGACACACCACTGGTATGCTCTCAGCAGCCCCTAAACCCAGGATCATGTCTTGGTAAATCCTGACAAAACCCAGCATGGACAACTCCACTAGCATCAGTTGTGATATACATGAGGTGCAACTATGTCTACCCTCGACATATGTTATCATTGTCATATTTCTTCTTTGTAGGAATATAAGTTCTCAAGAACATAACGCCCAAGATGCATGCTTGGCACACAAAGGCCAGGGTCCAGCCTTGGTCTCCTAAACCCAAGAAAACCCTCTTGGTACTGTTATAAACTGTGGAACCCCGACATAGTCAAACCATAGCAATCATCAGATTTTGGAAAGGTCTATCCTTGACCAGCATAGTTATCAACAATCATGGATAACCTACAACTTCGAAAGCTCGAGGACCATCCATGGTCAACCTCGTATTCACCCCATTATTCATTACGGAAACATGAGGTATTTAAAGTTTTACTCTGATGATTTAAATGCTCACAAATTCTAGTCGTGCAGGAATACGAGCCATACAAAAATCAAGGAAGCATCTTTGATGTATCAAAATCCAAGGCTTCCTTGGCATGCTAAAACCCAAGAAACATTCTTGGCACTAACTTCTATGGAATCTTGGCACCATAGAATCATTTATTTTGCAGGAATAATTGTTCAAGAATCTTGACAAGCTGGGCTAGAAACTTAGCCATTTAAAAGCGTTCAACACAAATGTCTATGGTCACCCCGTGCGGCTAGGCTCCTCCTCCTCATCCTCACGGAAAACACAAACCTCGGCATTTCTAAGCCTAAGATACATTCTTAGCACACGTTGGTAATGGGAACCTTGACAGGCAAAGCTAAAGACTTAGCCATTTTTGTTAAAGCAGGAACCCGACATTTTGTCATCACAACGATTGTTCATGACATGCAAAACCCAAGAAGCTTTCTTGGTACTTCAATCACTTGATAATTCAGCAAGCATTGTTGATACATTCAACCATTCGATAATGACAAGACAAGAACGTTGTTTTGATGACAAATATTATTCAAGTGACTTAAAGGTAGCATGCAATGTAAAGAAGATTACGAAGATGAAGAAACAAGAAATACTTTCATTAAAGTAATAAAAACTTTACATGGCCATCCAACGGCCAAAAGTATAAAAGAAACAAAAGACAAAAGAAGCATAAAGTGGCTTATACATCAACCGCATCACTTGCAGACTCCTCAACAGAACCGAGCTCCTCCTCATCGACCAAGGCGCCATTTTTCGCATCCTTAAAAGGATCAAATTGACCCAAGTCAAGGTCCTTCACAAAGAGACCGGCTTGGCGCATTGCCTTGGAGAAGCCTTTCTCATTTTGTTCTACTGCTTCCCGCTTATACACCTTCAACTCCTTGTCAAGCTCCTTGTTGACTGCCATTTCAACATTGAGCTATTGAGTTTAAGGGAAGCTGCAAGAAGATTGAAGCAAGGTGGAAGGCTTGATGATGTTTTAGCTTTTTACATGCCCAATCATTTGAAGGCATTTGTAATTTGTCTAAGTGATTCAAGTGCCTTATGATCTTTCATTAGCATGTGCATTCCTTGATCATGCATACATGGTTTTCAGTCTCAAAGAAATCAAATGGTTTTATAAGAAATTAAGTTCTCAATGGCTAAGTCTTTAAAAAAGCAAAACTTACTGCTTTAATCGATTACACAAGCAATTTAATCGATTAAAGACATTCATACTATCCTGGAAAAGCCTTGAAGAACAGTTTAATCGATTACAAACTTCTTGTAATTGATTACACAGTGTTTTATGAAAAACCATGCATCACTGGAATAATCGATTATCTCATTATGTAATCGATTATCTTAATGCTATTCTAGTTTAATCGATTATAGTACAGTTTAATTGATTATTTTGTTCATGAAACCATTTCCAGAAAATTGATGAACATATTAATCGATTATTTAGTTACTTTAATCGATTACACCAACAGATTAATCGATTACTGTCAGTTAATTTTGTTTTTTATAAAGCTTTGTGAGTCTATTCTCTATAAATACATATTGAACGAATTGTTCTAAACACATGAGTGATTTACCCAAAAGACTAAAAGTTTTCTAAGAGTTTCAAAGACTGATTTCTGAGTGAAAAACATTTCTAGTAAGAATCAAGAATTCTGAGTTTTTGAGAAGATTTGTTAAAGAAAAGAAGGTTTTGAAGATCCTGCTTTTGAGCTATTATGTTTTCAACCTGGAGAGTGTGGTAATCTCATTTCATTCATTCATACATGAAAGATCACAGGTTGTGTCTATCTTGAACCTATCTTTTTAGATGTTCTAACATTTTCTATTGTATTGTGATATATCAATTTGTTTCTTTTCAATCATACAAGAGTAGGGTTCTCTATGTTTGGGGTTCTGAGTAGGGTTCTCAGTATCTTGGTGATTTGTATTCTAATAGGGTTTTAGAATCAATATCTTTGTCTAGTGTTGATAAAGAAAGTCACTTGTGGACTGCTTGTAAAAGATTCTTTGATATAGTAATTACTCTAACCTAGTGTGGGTTGGAAGCAATTGGATGTGGCCTCCAAGGTTGAGAGGTGAACCAGTATAATTGCATTGTCTCTTGGTTAAAATTTTGTATGTTTCATTGCATGTCTTTTTGAAATCAAATATTATTATCAAAGAAACATTTTCTGTCTTTGCATTCATAACAAAGGTTGATCTTGGGTGAAGAAAGATTTCTGAATTTGAAAAAGGTGAACTAGTGATACGATCCAAAGTTTTAATTCCGCAATTTGTTTCAGAAAGTTTTTAAATATTAGGTCTGAACCAATTCACCCCCCCTCTTGGTTCATTTGAAGTGTATTCGTAGTATTTTCATGAGCTCGGTGTTAGCTTCCTTCAGCCTTTTCTCCAAACTCGTCACCTTCTCAGCAAGCTCCATCTCGACAACAAGTCCATCCTCGGCATCCTTCAACTTAGCCTCCAACTCAACCACTTTATTCGCCAACTCCTCCTTCTCCGCCAAAGCACTATCAGCTTTGATAGCAGTTGCCCTACCAAAAGCCACCAGCTCATTACCATCAAGCCTAGTCCGCAACAGCTTGGACAAAGCCTCACAAGTTCTCATGGACAGCTGACAATCACACCAGACAGCCTCGACAAATGCCACCACGGCGCTGTTCAACCAGTTGCACTCTAACTGCCAAGCACCACGAACAACACCCTTCAATTTGTGGTACTCCTAATCTAGAGAGGCCACCCTGCCTATGGCCTCTTGATACACTTGCCTTTGCTCCTTTATAATGGCAAGTTCTCTTTGCAGGAAAAGCTCAGCAGTGTCGAACGAGCGTTGGGGACCGACCGACCGTATCAAATTCCTATCAAAAGGAGTTGGCAGTCCTCGATCAAGTCTATGTCCAACACTCCACAATTTGTCAAACTCCCTGGGAGCACTTAGAAACTCCAGGTGGCAACAGGATGAGCAGCAAGTGGCGACATTGCAGATGGAGGAGGCGGAGAAGGAGAGGGAGTGGCAACAGTAGGAGAAGCAGGACGGGATGTGGGCGGAGTCGACTCGACAGTCATGGAAGGCACAGTGGCAATAGCAGCAGGCAGAGCTGGGGTCATGACAATAGGCGAAGCAATGGAAGAAGCAGTGGCAGCAGGTGAAGGAGCCTGGTCAAGAGGAGGTGAAGTCGGTATCAACTCAGCAGCTTCCCTCAATGCGCGCAGACCACGAGGAGCATGGATGGCCCGAGACTTCTTGTGGCCAGACGTCCCGACACCCTCATCCCTTTTTCTCTTTGCCAAATCAGAAGGGGAAGGGTTGGGGAGCACAACGGCTACCTCAGAAGAGCCAACCCGGACAGTGGGTCGACCTTCTTCTTCGATTGGGGGGGAACAGGGGGTGGCACGACATCACCACCTACATTACGTATCAATGGCCTCCATTGGAAGTTTCCCATGATACCTTGAAACGCAAAAACACAAAAATGTCAGAGTTCAGAGTTTGTACACCAGAAAAACAGAGAAGTTATAAGGAAGGAAGATTACCGTCCAGTGCGGCAGAGGGGTCATTAGCCAAAGGCAGTGACAAAATAGCTCGCGCGTCCAATGAGGCTGGCAACAGCTCCAAGGTTGCCTTGTTAGACCTCTTTACAAGGGTCAGCATGTCCTCATCAAAGGACCTGAACCTAGTAGGGTCAGCCTGCCAGTAGAAGGGAAAGCGGGCTTTCCCATCCCTGTTATGCATCAATGGCAACCCATCAGCCACGACACCACTTTCGAGGACCTTGAAGAATCGGTTCTTGAAGCGGAGGAAGATGTTGGTGTCTACCTCGAACAGCTTTTTCGAGACACTGTGCAAGGAGACCCAAGCGACCTTCCCGGACAGCTTGGTCTGAAAGAAAAAGTAGAAGAGAGGAACAGTGGCACGAATGTGTAGGTGAGAGCACAAAATCTCAAAGGCCCGCACAACTACCCAACTATTAAGATGAAGTTGGGAGGGGGCCACATTCAAGTACTCCAACAGAGAACATTGAAAGGGAGAGAAAGGAAGGCAAGACCCAACACCTCAAAGAGGCATCGGTACATGAAAAAGAAGGGCAGAGCGCCCGGCGCCGCCCTCAAGCAGGGAAAATCATCTTCCCCGCAAGGCTCGACGATGACCTTGTCGGCATTCGAAGGAGACGTCATTTGCAACATCGAGCGAAGGACATTTACAGTAACAATGGAAGCTATGGAGGAACGATATTTGAATACGTCCTCCCTTACCCACTCATAGCCACACATGACTGAACCAGTCGACGGCGACCCAGCATCGGGGTTGCGACGTACGCGCGAAGAGCCTCTAACGCCTCCAGGGCTACTTTGCCTCATCATTCTCGAAGAAGAAGCAGGGATGATGGTGAGCAACAAAGGTTCATCCACCTTTGCCTGATGATGAGGATGAGAAGTGCCCTCACCAGCCCGATGACAACTCGCCCTCCTCTCAGAGGAAGAAGACGATCTGTCTGGAACTCCTCCATGGGTGTTCTTCTTCGAAGAGTCACCCATAGAAATGACCTTGCACATAATGTGTTGCTCTACTGAGCCACTAGAGTCACTACTACCCATGCCTAACACAGAATTAGAAGCAGGTGAGACAGACATTTTTTATACCTTAGAAAAATTGGAAGCAAGAAGTGTGAATAAGAAGATTCAGAAAAAGTATAGGTAGGGAATATCGGTGAAAATCGTAAAAATCCCCTCTATTTGAAGGCACAGTGAATGTCGACACTTATTAGTGGGATTTCAAAGCATCCCCTAAAAGCTCGCGTCACGATTGACCACATATACCCACTACTGCAAGATCTCCAAAACGTACCCACTCTTCGAGTGACACGTGTGCACGGGTAAGGGTGCGTTGGCAACACATGACTATTAGCATTTATGAAGACATAACGCATGTTTTCAATGATCACATCAAACGGTCATACTTTGGCAGAGTTTATCAGCCTTGACACTTCATTTACTTGCCATGCTCAGACCTATCATTATCCTCGACGCTTCACTTACCGACCGGAATTAGTATTATTAACTAAAAGACAAACTAGTCTGCCTTAGACAGCTCAGCATTCACAACCCAGACTACCTTGTCCAGGTTCAGTTATCAATACAATCTTAGTTATCACTTCTATAAAGTCCAAGAGCTTCTCTTGGCATAAACCCAAGGTCCACTCTTGGTACTTTACAAAATCCAAGGTCCGTCCTTGGTAATTTGGAGGTTAGTGAATCCAAATTACACCGAAACCATTATGGTGTATAAGTCTAAAGTTTTGGTGGACCTCGACAATGCTATTGACCTCGACACACGACATCATTTGTCCACCCTCGGGGGCTCATAGCACTTGTTATACTACTAGGATACTATGATACTGGACATTCTGCGTCGACACTCTTTCATCATCTTTCGCCCATAAGTTGGCTCAGAGGCTGGGGGGCTTATGTTCAATCAAAAATAGTAAAACGACACGTGGTCTTTATTGTGGGGTCACTGTACATGTGGACACCCTCCATGTTAGCACTGCCACATTAAATAGTGCTTATTCATTGTCCAGGTATCAACCCGGACACATGTGACCGGGCTGCTCGTCAGTTCTGCTATAGGAGCACGAATACAAGACTGCTACAGGAGCAGGAACTGCTACAGAAATATTAATATCTACTGCACAATATCTTCATATTAACAACATATCAATTATGCCCGGATATTCAAATAGGTGCAACCACATTATCTTATCATATCTTAATAAGTTATCTACAAGTTGTTACTTATCTACAAGTAACAATATATCAATAAGGTACAAATTATCTTACATTTAAATTAGATAACTGTCTGCTATTATCTGTTATTATCTTATCAACAGATTGCTAACAAACAAAGGTCCAAAGCTCACACTCCACACTATAAATACAGCCTTACATGTTCTTTCTAACTCACTCTGGAATGAACCCATAATCATTCTATACTTAATACTTGAACACATTACTCAAGTTACTCATTCTCTACATCTTATACTGAGTTCTCACACTCAGTTATTCTCTTATAAATTGATGTACTTACTTGAGCGTCGGAGTACTTTTCCTTTGTTTTGCAGGTTTCTCCTCTAAGCAAAGTCGACACATCATCCGACATGCAAAATTTGGAGTCCACATTGGCCATGCCTACCTCACACGTGGAATTTCCAAATTTTGGTAAGAACACCACTTGTTATCCAAGTGGCCTCAATGAACTCAAGAGGGGGAGGGGGGGCTTAATTGAGTTTATAATCTTTTCTTTGTTAGTACACTCTAATTCATTTTATATGATAATGTATCAAAACTTGATTAAAAAGAGAGAAAAAAACAAGTAATTAAGATCTTTATCAATATAAATGAATACAATAAATTACAATAAAAGTAAAGAGATAAGGGAAGACAGAATTGCAAACTCGGTTTATACTGGTATGGTTACTCTTGTACCTATGTTCAATTCCTATGCAACCCACTTGAGACTTTCATTATCTTTCAAACCCTTTACAACAACATAATACTCTTACACATTCCTCACCGTTTGTGTTTAAGTCTCTCAAGAATCAAGATATACCACACTCTTGTTCTTACAAATGATGTCTCACCCTTTTCAAAAGTTTAGACAAAGAATATAAGAATCATTCACTATCTTTCAAATTGAAGCATTAGAAGGTTTCTCAATAATAAGTGTATTTGGCCAAATTTTTTATCAAGAACTTGATGATTGAGAATGATTGTTAACAAGATCTTTTCAAAAGTTCCTCATGTATTTAAACATGTTAAAATGATGAATATTTTTAGGCAAAATTTGTGTAAACTGTTAGGAGTCATTCCCAAAAGACATAACTCCTCGAAATACACTTTTTGATGCAATTACAAATTGCAAATTTCAAATTTAAAAAAAAAAACTTTTATATTGTTGCTTCTGGTAATTGATTCTAGAACGTGAAAAACAATTCCAATGCTTTTAAAGAAACTTGAAGACTTAATTTAAATTAATCAAATGACCAAATATACTTATTAGAAAAACCTTTTAAGAAAAAATTAACCTAAGTCTTAAATTTTATAATTACTTGAATTGTTTGTGTTCAAGATTCTTCATATTATTTTATTTTCATTTTTCTATCGATTGCTTTTTGGCATCATCAAAACCTACATTATATAACCACGGGTCTTATATAATATCATTCCTTAAGTTGTATGTCATTTGGATTTAATTTAACTTTTTATTTTTGTAGTACTTTCCTAATTGCAAGTGGAAGAAATATTTTGATCGTCAAATCATTGAAGTTAGGAAAGATTGGTGTCATTACATAATCCAGAAATACTTATAGGTTATCCTCACCCTTTTCTTCTATTAAATTGCTGGAGAAATCTACAAAAATTTCTTGCTATATATGGTATTTCTTTCATCTTTATATATGAGTTTATATATAAATTAAGTGATAATTTTTCTCTTAAACGATGCCTAATTGCAATATACATCTTATAGTAGATCTTCATGAACTTTGCTAATTGTTTGGAGCTCAAAAGTATGCGTTCTTTAGCTTTGGATTTAAAAGTCCTAATTCAATGCATATATGCATTGAATGTGTAATTTAGAAGTTGGAGTGGTTGCCTATTATATATTCCTAATATAATGTTCTCTAACAGTGTTTTATCCATTTATAAATTATATAAATTTAACAAATTTTTTATCCTTAATTTTATTCTAGTTCTAGTCTACTTAAGTATTGATGTTTTATTGTTGTTTTGCTGGATTCAATTTGTACAACTCAAAGTACTTCTTTTTTGGATATATATATATATATATAGCTTGGTTGTGTACAAGTTAGTTTCAAAATGAAAGTGACATCTTAGAATGTTTATGTCTGAATAGCTTTAGCTTATGTGCAAAAGTTTGGTTTGTGGATATTTTGGATTGTGATTACGTGATTGGAAAATATGAGAATGAATTAAAGTAGATTAAAATATATATATATACTTTTTACAGAAATGTTGTATACTGAAATAACATTGGACATCACTTTTAAAAAAATGTTGTGTATTTAAATTGATTTACATAGCATTTTTCCATAAAACGTAGTATATGTTCACTAATAGATAGCACTTCTATGTATAGTACTAAAAAAACGTTTATTTGGCATACGTGTCAACTTCATAACATTTTCAAGCTTTTTCTTCTGCTGCTTCTCAACAACTATTGTCTTTTCTTTATCATCTTCTCCTTTTTCTTCCTAACCTCTGCATATTGGAATCATCAGCTGCTTATCGGAATGCACGTGTCATGCGTTCAACAGTTTGTCACTTTTTAAGTATAGCCCTAAGCAAGTAACGAAGCACTAGTAAAAGCTAAATGCAGAGCAGGAAGAAAGCATAAACAAGCATTGTAGCCCTGCATTCTCACCAACTATGACCAGTAAAATTCTCACCAACTCTGCTAATTATTAACGCTTCCTTTTTTCTTCTCTCTACACAACTTCTCCTACACGTTTATCCTTGACTATACAATTTTTAAATCTCAAACAACACTGTCTCTCTCTTCTCTTTCTCCGCATCACACCTTCTCTTCTCCTCCGCATTTGTACGACATCTCTGGCAGAAGGCCAAAGTGTTAATAATAAAAAGGCAGCAAAACACACTATAACCACATTTCAGCTGAAGACTGAAGACCAATTAACCAACATTCGCGTTCGCCGTGCTTACTCTTCATCTTCACCGGATACACTCATTTAGACAACATTCATGGCGCGTGGTAAGTTCTTAGTTATGTGGTCACAGAATGTTGATACAGTTTCTCTTTGAGGTTTGCATAACTTCTTGAAATGGTTTTTGGTTTTGTCCATTAGCTCTTCGTAGACTAAATTTCGTGGCTGAGGTAAATGATGAAAAAGAAACATGGAAAATTGATGTCCGAGTTTTAAACATGTGGACTATACCGAGAGGAGCTTTGTGTAACATTGAGGCAATATTGGTTGACAAGGAGGTTAGTTTTCTTTCAGTGTTGTTCTTAGTTTTGTATATCACACAGTTTTATGTACGATAACTTTTGATATTTATTATCCAGGGTGATAAAATGCTGGCTCAGATGAAGAATGTTGATATTAGGATTGTAAATGACATTTTTCATGTTGGTCAATGTTATCTCATTCAAAACTTCGAGGTGGAAAAAAATACAG
>CM023950.1:14085156-14137502 GCA_013407115.1 Glycine latifolia
GGATGAGATATGACATTTGATAGATTGCCATGGAAATTATCATTTTGTCAAATACAACCAGTGCTTGAACAACCCTTTAATTGTTGATGGATGGACAACAATTAGAAGGCACTAACCATCTATGCCAAATCCCTATTTTTTATAACAGTTTTCAAAAGCAATTCTCTGCCACAAGCATTTCCACATTGGCATTCTCTTTACAAATCAAACCCTAACTCCATTATCTTCTGCATACTCTTGAACAAACACAATGTGACATCCACTGTTTTGGTAAGATTTTATTGACTTGGTTACTATAACATTGAAATATTTAAATGATTTACATCCATATATGAAATTCTAACATTCTATAATGTATATTCCAGGATTTACCCAGAAACATGTATGATTTCTTAACTAAGGCAACATTCAGAAATATTGTTTTTGAAGAAAACCAAGACATGCAAAATTGTCTTCAACCATTCACGCAAACATGCTAAAATCAGCTCTGGATGGAAATCATTAGCAAGGAAAAATAATTTCAAACCACATCTGAATTTTATAATTAAGTTTACTGATCCGACCAACAACCATGTACTTTGGTACATCAGTTAAAGACAACTTTTGTCTTAACTTTATAAAGTCTAAATTCTATGACATTACAAATATTTACTATATTCACTTTCCTGACTCAATGTACTACTTATATTTTAAATGTCCACGTAAACGTGATAATCCAACAATTGCAAAATATTTTGTTAGCAAAAAATGCAGCGGATACGCACGGGTAAAAAATACTAGTTTCTTCTAGAAAAATGATGTATTTACATGAAAAGTGCAGTCTGTTCAATAGATACAGCGTTTACTCCGATAAGCGCTGTCTATCTGTTTCAAATATATAGCATTTTTTGCAAACACTATATATCAATATACAGCGCCATCAGAGATAGCACTTTTTAAGAGCTGTCTATTGGAAATAAAAATATAAAAAAAAAAAAGCACTGTAAATGGACAAATTTGGTGTAGTGAAATTACACTATGAAATTTAATTTCTCACATATATATTAAAAGGGTGAGTTAAGGAAACATGTTGATTTAGGTAATTTTAGATTCCAAAGACATTTACATCCATGTTATTACTTCTTGACTACTCAAGATGAATTCTTTTCAGAAAGCTATTCCTCTTATTCTGTCTTCTATCATCCTAGGCTTCTATCTTCTATCACAAGTACATCCGAATTCCCTCAATAAGTTTTGCATTCTTTTCATATTTTTAATTATCTATATGATAGAAAAGAAAATTTATCATTCTTGGACTTACCCTAACTAATTATGCATTCATACAGATACATGATATGCCGCCAAATCTCATCTTCACATACGTTTACCAAGTTTTGGACAGTATGATTTCTCGTACAATCATTGAGTATATACACATGATTATGTTGTGTACATAAAAATATCATATACTTAAGTTAAAATACAAAAAGAAGACGTTACGATAACAAGTGCACAAATTGGCAATAACTTAATCAAGCTTTAGCATTCAACATAAACTATCCAACCATTAACTTTCCAAGGGGGGTTATGTATCTAATTCATCCACCTTGTGCTCCATACCTTGATGACCTAAAATACGGCACACTTGTCACTTCAGGGGTGCTTATTTAACCATTCATTCTCTATTTCATTTTCATGCGAAGGGATGACTTTGACTACAAGGCAATTTTTGTTACTTTTAGATTTACACTCATAAAATCTTGTGGCCTCTAAAGTTCCCTAATCGTTTGTCAAGGTATCACTAGTACTGCCATGATGAAACATTAAACTTCAATGCAAGTCTTGAACTTTCAACTCTCTTGTTTCTACGTGAACAATTACATGCTATTCTTAATTTTCATCATGGTTTTGCTTACATTTATGGAATGTTTAGTAATGGAGTAGAACAAGCAACAAATCCCTAGGGAGGGTCTATGATTCTATTTTGGTAGAGACTCGAGTACACATGGCAGAACTAGGTGGTACTACATGGCATTAGAAGATAAATTATAATTAAACTTCATGATTGTCTTTTAGAGTTTGGTTCTTTTTCCCTTCTCAAACAATACATATTCTTTTCATTAAAATTATGCCACCTATATATATAGAGCAAGTATGATTTAAAAGTGAAAAAAATGTAAAATTAAAAGTGATAACTATCGAGATAACGAAATTTATAGGAATACCAAAAATTATTGCGTTATCTTGTTGATTAAGATCATAATTAGCAATGCATCTGTACACGTTAAACCTTTCTACAAAACATAACTGTCCTAATTATTGTTAATGAGCACCTGAAAGGAGAGTGCATAAACTCCGCACGCTTACGATACATGAACCAAACATTCACACTGATGTCATAAGTGATTGCATGCAACGGTATGGGAATATGTCTACCCTTCTTCAAAATAAAAATAGTGGATGAAAGAACCAATCTCACGAAACCCTATTATTTAATTTTTTACCTAGAGGGAAAAAAAACTACAATATTCAAATATTTCGTTGTAAGTGCTACTTATTTTTTAGTCCTTCCTTAAAAAAAATGTTTTTCAGTCCTATACGTATATGTGGTGTGGGTTAATCCTTATATACGAGATTGCATTCCAAATTTTGAATAGACTTCAACAATCCTTAAGAAAACCTCATTAGCTAGCTACATGCACTCCCAATTTTCAAAATACATGTACTTTGACACGAATATAAGAAGTAATTATTGCATCTCATGGATCTTCGAATTCCTTTATACGAGATTGTAAGAACACATGAACAATTAATATAACCGTGTGGAACCAAATCAACTCCCTTAATTTCTGTATGTCGCATTACTGGTTCTTCCAATTAACAAGAACACACTTTAACAAAAACGAAAATGACAACTGAGAATTTTGAACAAGATTTTTTTTTTAACAACGTGTGACTTTTCAATTTAAAGGACAAAATGCGAGATAAAAATTGTAAACTGGTGATTTAAATCCCATAATTAAGCATATTCAGTAGTTTCTTGCTTTGAATTCAGATACCAAACAATTAAAGCATGATTTAGAAAAGGCCTTAAAGTTGCAATGATTACTCTTAAAAGCGGATGTATATCCAAAATACAGCTGTGAAACATATTAAATTATGTATGTAAACCTAAACTCTAAAAACATTAAGTCTTAAATATATTTTTTGTGCCTTATGTTTTTCCCTAATGAATAGCATTGCTGATTTAAAAAAAAAAACTAAAATATCATTTTGGTTTTTTGTGTTTTTGTGCTTTTCTATTTTGGTACAAAAAAACTCGTTTTGATCATTTTGTCAATTTTCATAAATACAGTTAATGTTTTAAATTTTAAAATAATTAGTTTAACATAGCTAATGATGGCTAACAACCCCCACTATATGTAATATTATTTTAAAAATTATAAATCAACATGAAGAACAACCACAATGATGAAAGAATAGTTACACCCAAGTCAAGTCACAAAATGTAAAATCAAAATAAAAATAAAAATCTTAAACCAAATCTCAAGTTCAAATGAAAACCACAAATCAAAAGTTTATATTAATCAAAAACACCCAAGTCATAACCCTAGATCAACATTAGAATCGTAAAGAAGAAGATGGATCGGTTTAGGGTTCATGGACACCAGTGGCAGAGATGGAGGCCACAAAAGTCACAAAAACCATGCTTGCACGAAAGCAACAGTAGAATTTAGTATCCGACAATGAACTCTATGAAATAGACGCATAATCAACAAATTTCATTGCCATTTGACCTTGGCATTGAGGTTTAGGAGCGAGCGTATGATGCTTTTGTTGGCGATAGAGGAAAGAGGTTGTGGAGTGGAAGTAAAGAAGAGATAGAGATAAAAAACATAGCCACAACATGTTGTGACAATGAGGTTGAGGACACAAATAAGAATGCAGAGGATAGAAATAGGTATTGATTTCAAAGAGGAAAATTTTGTGGTGTCTTTAGGAGGCGAGATTTGTAGAGGCAATAGAAGGTAATGGCAATTGTAGAAGAGAATGAGGAATATGACACCAGAATTAAGGTCTTGTAGTGAGTGAGAAACCCTAAAAGATGCTAGGATTCAAAGACACAAAGGAAATTTGAAATGTAAAAAAATGAAAATATTAATTATAAACATTAATTTACATAGAGTGGCGATTTTTAGTTACCATTATGTTAAATTAAAAACATTAGTGATGTTAACAAAAAATTTATATAAGGATCAAAATAAATATATACACAATAGATGTGTATTTATATAGAATAATTACAACAACTATACATGAATAAGAGGGTATTTTTTTTCCTCTAAATAAAAAATAATTTCCCATAAATTATAATTAATGCTAGAATTAGAATATTAATTCTGATTTTCAACACTCTCCCTCAAACTGAAGCTTACTAAGAAATCAACTTGTTACACAAAAATTTATTCCCACTAATACATTAAAAAACATAACAAAAATGGAGTTCCACCAAAAAATGTTTGAAGGACAACTTAGGGATATGTTGGCAAAGTTGGGGAATATTGCTAGAAAGAAAGCAAAAATATCCACCAGCCTAAGAAAATCAAGTTATGACTTTCTCAAAACCATCATTTGGAAGCTTCAAACCAATATTTTGAAGACAACTCAAGGATCTTGGTGAAACTGGGGAATATTGCTAGGAAGAGAGAGCCAGGATACCTTATGTAAATCCAAAGCAAATTTCGATCTTCTTAAAACCAAGATTATGAAGCTTTAAATGAAGCGTGGAGACTCAAAATTATTCAAACGTAGACGAAATCATCATAAAGTGATAGAAGTCATTGAGAAACATGTCGAAATAAGGCAACGACAACATAGGCGACCAAAAAGTGCTTTGCTAGAAAACGAGTGGCGAGCTAAAGGCAGTGGCCAAAAACCACAATGAAAATAGACAGCAGTAGGATAGGCAATCAAAATGCTATGTTGGAAAATGAACGACAAACAAAAGAGGTGGCGACCATTGTCTAAAATCCTCACAAAAACTTGCAGCAACCATTGTAGAGAAAGACAAGAACATAAAATTGTGAACCAATAAAGTTCCTAAAAACATGTTTGCGTAGTAGGTCCCACTAAATGATCATGGATGGGGACAAAACTCCAGGTGTATGAGTGGCTATTAAGGGCAACCACTGTGCTAGAATGATAGCCAGATGCCAGAAAACTTATTGCGTAGGTGATGTTTGGCACACCAAAGACAACGTGCATGAGAGCTTTGTTTGCAGAGTGATTAGTGGGTTGGATAAATCTGTTGAAGGAGAGTCGAATGTTGGTGGTTTTGGCTGGAAAAGTCACCAGAGAGCTTCAGTGGTGTCGACGAAGAAAGAGGATGGTTGTCAAAAAAGTGTTAGAAAAGGGGGGGGGGGGGAATCATCAAAAATTGAGAGTAAAGTAGAAGCAAGTTGACGCAAAAGGTGTAGTGAGTATAGGTGGTGGACAATTTTTGTTATTCCCTCAACTTGACTCTAGATATCATGTCAGATTTCAACTTAAAACCAATTGATACTAAGTGAAGTTACCCAAAAGATATATAAGTTATAACTCGAGAATTGAGATAGACGAGAACTAAGATGGACTATAAGTTATAAATATACCAAGATGGACAATAGTGTCCCTATAAACTACAATTAATACTAGAATCAAAATATTAATTTTGATTTTCAACAAGACCTTTAAAAAATACATGAGGCAGTATTTGTTAAGAAATCAATCAATAATTTTTTTTAAAAAGAAAAAAGAAATCAATCAACAATAAATTTTTGTTAAAAATCATGGTGAGATATTGATGATAATTTTTATACATTTTTCTTATTTTTAATTTTTAACTAATATCTTAAAGTATTTGTTAATTACCTTTTTTAATTAAAAAATGACGTGATTAAACAACTTCCGCTTTCTTTTAAAAAGTAATATTCTCCCCCACACCCACTTGTTTTATTTATTTTTATTATTTCCCAATGTGCTAGTTTTTTTATTAACATTGAAGGAAACATATAAGAGAATGTGACTTAGTTCTAATAATATCGTTCAATTTGCTATGTGAGGAAAGGCGCCACAATTATCCGTTCAGAGCATTGTAACAAAGTATGGTTCATGATATTCTTAGAAAGCCTATCAATGAGAAATATAGCATATAATGTTGAGCTAGAAACATATATACGTGTTTCAGTCGTACATATATATGTTTGTAGCTTTACAAGCGAAGTGTTTCAATCCTTTTAAAGTTTATAAACCAACTTTTACCGTTATACGTGTTCTTTGGCTAATTGATATAACATATAATGTTGAGCTAGAAACATATATACGTATTAACCATATTTACATATTATTACTAGTATTTAAGAGCTAGCATATTAATTTGATACATGTACTCACATAATAAATTAATGACACGTACATTCGTAAATATTTTCGGTACATGCCTGTATGGAGCAAAATTCAGTGTGTACGTACCTTAGAGATCCTTTCGTCTCAATCTCTCATATCCTAGCTTCCATACCGTAAACCCTTATGTAGTTGACAAATTAAAAAAAATCCATAATCCAAAACCATTTCCATTTCTTTGTCTATAAATACACAAACCCCACATGACATTCCCCCCATCAATTCCACACCAAGCTAGTCTAGCCATTTTCATCAAACAGCATTCAACACCTTTCAAAGAGCATCAATTCTCACTTACGCACAAAGGGAAATTAAAGCAACAATGGTCCTCCAAAGGCATCACCACTCGTTACTTTTTATCATGTTTTCTTTTGTTGCTTGTCACAGCACCGTGCTATTTGATGGTGGTGGTACATTCAACGACTTTATCAAACAAAAAAGTACAGATGTTATGAGCATAAGGAAATTTGGCAAATTGGGTGACATTTATTCTTCGCTTAAAACGGTTAACGTCAATGATTATGGAGCTCGTGGAGATGGCAAAACTGATGACACTCAGGTACATATTCTCACCTAGACCAAATTAATGTCATTTGCATATTATCACTTACATTTCTTTAAAATATAGTAAATATCAACATCAACAACACATTTAACTTAAGTTAATTAGGGTCGATGATAGATAAATTCAATGATAAATACGAAAAAGTTAAAAAAGGAAGGGGGAGGGGAACAAAAAGGGGAAATAAGAAAAATAATTGAAAAGAAAATAAGATAAAAGAAAAGAATGGTGAAAGAAAGAGAGGGGAAATGAAGAGAAAAAGAACTAAAAAATGACTGTCTAGAACATAGAGATAATAACGGGTTTA
The DNA here is from genome assembly GCA_013407115.1 of Glycine latifolia. NCBI lineage: Eukaryota > Viridiplantae > Streptophyta > Magnoliopsida > Fabales > Fabaceae > Glycine > Glycine latifolia. The sequence continues at coordinate 14,092,446 of CM023950.1, forward strand.
ACTCTCTACCAAATTTATAACTTTTCTTCACTTTGTCCTAAGACACACTATTCGCCAATCTATATCCATTCCATTAAGTCTTGTTAATTACCTTCCCTAAGTAAGTTTCGGTTTACCTCTACATCTCTTTGTGTTGAACTCTTGGTAACAAACTTTTTTTCTTATGGAAGCATCCAGGGGTCGCCTCATTACGTGCTCAAACCACCTTAATCTATGTTCCCTCATCTTTTCACTCACTAGTACTACTGTTATCTTTCATCGAATATCTTCATTTATTATCTTATCAATCTTCATATAACGATACATTCACATTAATATCCTCATTTAAGCTACCCCTATTTTATGCTTATGTTGTCTATGTGCTGGTCATCATTCAGCTCCATATAACATTTCAGGTCTTACAATTGTTCTATACCCAGATGCAATTTACCATTTCATCCACCCTACTCTGATTCTATGGTTTACATCCTCATCAATCTCTCCACCTTTTTGCAAAATTGATCTCAAGTATCTAGAAGCATTTTTCTTATGTACTTCTTGACCAAGTAGATGCACGAGGTATTGATCACCATCTCTTACTAGTGAAAACTCACACTTCATATACTTAGTCTTACTCTTGCTTATCGTGAATCCTTTAGACTCCAAAATGTTTCTCTACAATTCAAATTTCTTATTAACACTGTCTTTGGTCTCATCAATAAACACAATATCATCTGCAAAAAGCATACACCACGACACTTCCTCTTGAATATCTTTTGTTAGTTCATCCATTAATAAGGAAAAGAGGTGAACCTTGGAATACAACTACCATGACAGGAAAATACCTTGACATTCCATTACAAACTTTCAAACATGTGATAGCCCCATCATACATACCCTTGATTGCATTAACATACTTTAATGATACTTTTTTCTTTTCAATAGTTCACCATAAAACTTTTCTTGGGACATTATCGTATGTTTTCTCAAGATCTATAAACACCATATGTAAGTCTTTTTTGTTCTCTCGATACCTTTCCATTAATTATCACATCAAGAAAATAGCTTCCATGATACATTTTCCTGACATAAATCCAAATTGATTTACAGAAACTTTGGTCTCCTTCCTCAAGCGATATTCAATAACTCTCTCCCACGACTTCATAGTATGACTCATGAACTTAATGTCTCTTTAGTTAGAACAATTAATTATGAATATCTAGCTCCCTTGTTTTTGTAAATAGGCACAAACATACTTTTCCTCCAAGCATCAAACATCTTATTTGTTTGAAGAATCTTATTGAAAAGATTGGTTAACCATTTTATTGCCACATCTTTCAGGCCTCTCCACACTTCAATAGGGACATCATCAGGTCCCAAAATTTTATTATTCTTCATCATCTTTAAAGTCTCATTAACATCATGTATATTAATTCTAGGCACAAATCTTCTATTCAAATCATCATAAGCATCCTCTATGTTCACCTCACTTTTATTACCATCCCCATTAAAATTTTTATAAAAGTAGTTTAGTCATCTTTCATTTACATCTTCATCTCTTACCAAAAGTTTTTTATTTTCATCCTTGGTGCATCTAACTTGGGTGATGTTTTTACTCTTCTTTCCCTTATTTTCACAAGTTTGTATGTACATTTTTCACCATCCTTGCTCCCAAGATTTTTATAGAAATTGACAAAAACATTGTCTCTAGCTTCTTGCACTACTTTCTTTGCATTTTTTATCGCTATTATAAACTTTTACAAATTTTCATCATTGGGACTTTTATGCAAAGATCTAAAACATTCATTCTTCTGTTTAATTGCCTCTTGCATCTCTCCATTCCACCACCATGTTTCCTTTGTAATAACTTTGTTTCCTTTGCTTTCTCCCAGCACCCTCATTCCCACATTTTGGACACAAATAGTCATCTTATTCAATATTTTATTTGCTTCTCTAATAGACTCCCATAATCCTTTATGCAACATGTTTTTCTTGAACTCTATTTGTTTTTACTTCTTTAGCTTCCACCATCTTATCCTTGGATTTTGAGTTCTCTTCCTCATATTAAGTACTTTGTTGAATCGAACATCTAGAACTACTAACTTATGTTGCGTAGCGACACATTCTCCAGGGTAGACCTTCTAGTCGATACAAGATTTTCTATATTCTCTTCTAGTCATAAAGAAATCAATTTGACTATGATTTTGGCCTCTATGATAAGTGATAAGATGAGACTCCCTTTTTCGGTAAAATATGTTCGCTAGCACCAAATCATAGGCTATTGCAACATTTAAGATATCTTCTCCAGTTTCATTTCTCGTCGCATAGCCAACACCTCCATGAATTCTATCAAAACCTCCACTGCTTTTACCAACATGACCATTTAGATCTCCTCCTAGGAAAATCTTCTCATCTCGTGGTATCCCTCTCAAAACCTCTTCAAAGTCTTCCCAAAATTGGTTATTTTCATTTAATTGCAGTCCAACTTAGGGTGCATAAACACTAAAGATATTTAAAATTAAATCACCCACTACAAGCTTAATCATCATAATCTTGTTACCTTTCCTTTTGACGTCAACGATTTCATCTCTAAAACTTCTATTGATCATAATTCAATTCTCATTTTAACTCTTTGGTTATACCTGTATACTACAACTTAAAACCGGTGTCATCCACTTTCTTGGCCTTTTCTCCAAAGCCACTTAGTTTTTTTGCAAACAAACAACAATATTCATTTTTCTTCTAGCAAAAACATGTACGATATTTTATTAGAATAATAGTACTTTAATTTTCATTAGGCAAATTCATGTTAATGGAAGTAGATTTATATTTTCCCATAATGATATTATTCTATAGTGTTTTTTGAATCTTATTCTTTTGCTACTAAAGTATATATGTAATATCGTGTGCTTGTGAATTGAAAAGAATGATAATAATGATTGAACTATATTAATCATGGCTATGTGGGTTATTTCAGGCATTCAAGGAAGCTTGGGAAGTAGCATGTTCTTCTGGGGGAGCAGTTCTTGTGGTGCCTCGGAACAATTATCTACTCAAGCCATTCACATTTTCTGGCCCTTGCAAATCCAACATAGAAGTTCAGGTTAGTTTGGCACAAATTAAAATTGATTGTTCCAAATAATTTTAAGCATTAATTAATTAATTAACCTTCAAGCAACCTACAATTGTTTTACATCTCTATATATGATTTGGATGATTTTTTTTTTCTTTCAGATTTCTGGAACCATTGAAGCATCAGAAAACCTGTCAGATTACAGCGAAGACCTAACCCACTGGCTTGTTTTCGACAGTGTTGAGAAACTATCAGTTAAAGGTGGTGGAACCATCAATGGAAATGGAAACATGTGGTGGCAAAACTCATGCAAAATGAACGAAAAACTTGTAAGATTTTAAAATGCTAACTATTCTTTATATGTTCATACTTAATCTCATCATGCTAACTATTAATTCTTTATATGTTTCTCTCTTTGCAGCCTTGCAAGAATGCCCCTACGGTATGTATATATAGCTATCTCAATTGTATAATTTTGATTGAAATATACCGGAATAGATCTTCTTATGTTTAAATAAAATTTAAGGGGACCTTATTTATAATAAAAAAATGTAAGGGTACCTTGTCAAGTCGATCAAAATTTTGTATCTATTTCGTTTTATACATTAAGAAGTGGGGCCTTATTAATTTTTATTAAGAGACGGAGACGAAATTTCTGTACAACAAAGTCATGTGAAGATTTAAAATAAAATTAACGATCCATATATTGTCAAATCAATTTCAAGTTGAAATATTAATTGTACCTATTTCTTCTTTCATCAATACTTCCTCCGGTATTATTTTTATAGAAATCTGTTCTAGAAATTTGCCTTAATTAAAAGTTCAGAACTTTTGAAATTGTATCTTGCATTAATTTTTTTTATATAAAAATACTCTCCATTACTCCAACATATTTTTTTATTGTCAACAAACCATAAATATAATAAGTTAATTTCCTTGACGACTCTCTTTCACCCGAGGATAGGAAGAAAATATCTCATTCATTTTGTCTTTTTATTTATTTATAGAATACAAAAGCTATTGGTCAAGTTTAGATGTTTTAATTAATTAAATGGACGTATATATTTAAAAAAACTCAAGGATAATTCTCCAAAAACGATACAATTGTTAATACATATAATGTAAATAATTAAAGAAATATTATATAGTTTTTTTAATAATTTTATCTAACTCGAACAAAATTATGTCCCTATAAATAATACATGTAATTTGAAAAAAATATAAGTCTCAGCCATCTAATGTTCCTTATAAATATAAAAATTTCAATATATCTTTGTCAAAGGTTGAATTTGACAGAAAATCCATTCTATATGATGTAACCTTCATTGTTTGTATCTCTTAATTGCAGGCATTGACTTTCTACAAGTGCAAATATTTGACAGTGGAGGATTTGACGATAAAAAATGGCCAAAAGATGCAAGTTTCATTCCAAGACTCTGAGAATGTTCAAGTTTCTGGTCTCAAAGTGACAGCACCGAGGGATAGCCCTAACACCGATGGAATCCATGTCACAAACACCCAAAACATTCAAATCTCAAGCTCCGTTATAGGAACTGGTATATTCTTAATTAATTTATGATGTTCTGAATTTTCAATACAATAATAAAAATGAAAAAACAATGAATTTTTATATGTGAATTTCTAAATCAATTTTTTGTTTCAACACATTGCAGGTGATGATTGTATATCAATTGTAAGTGGATCCAAGGATGTACTAGCCAAAGACATAATCTGCGGACCAGGCCATGGTATCAGGTACCTTCAATAATATTTTCATCATCTTCAATTGGTCATATTCCATCAATCAATTAAGAGTAGTGTATTTAGATATACTATCAATTAATATTTATTTAATAAGAGCTTTCATATGAAAGGCTATTATGAATAATATGTACTGAGATAAATTAAAAAATTGTTTTGTAATTTTTTTCCCCATAAAACTTACTAAGTTAACCAATAATTAAATATAAAATAATCACTATAAGCCACTTTTATTGGGTCAAATTAGTTTTTCTAGTTGTATAGAAAAAAATAGATTTTGTAGAACTCTTTCAATCACTGCTTAAGAATGTTAAGACTAGGCACATGTGAATGATAAATTTAAAATGTGACTTTCTTTGCAACAATGATCTCAGCATCGGAAGCTTGGGGGCTGAGGGATCCAAGGACTTCGTTTCAGGAATAACGGTGAAAGGAGCTCAGCTTTCTGGAACTAAAAACGGATTAAGAATTAAGACATGGCAGGTAATTTGAATTTTCAACAATGTTTAATTTTTATTCTCCTTTCCCATCCACACACACACACACACACACACACATATATATATATATATATATATTTACAGATAAATTGCATAATTCAATTATATCAATACTACATATAAATCCCTTTTGGTTTTAACTTTTAACCTGTACATATATGCATATGCAGGGGGGGTCAGGAAGTGCAAGCAACATCCAATTTCAGAACATTCAAATGGACAATGTGGCCAACCCCATAATAATTGATCAAAACTACTGTGATCAAGAGACACCATGTGAAGAACATGTAATTAATCCATAATATATAGATCAAAATCCTTTGCAACGGTATTTTTCACGCATTCATGTAATCATTAATTGGAACCATTGAATGAGGATAGATGTCTCAATTTTTGCATATTTTAAATTTGATTCATCAATATAAAATATGACTTGTTTGATTTTCATCCGAGAGTTCACATTATAATTAAGCTATGTTTGAGATAGATGTGAAAATTAAATTATTTTAATAATCAATTATATGTTTAATTGATTATTTTTATAATTAATTATAATCATAATCAAATTTTGTTTTAGTAAGTTTGTTAAAAAGTAATTTTAAGATAACTAATTTGGCTAGTATATAAAGTTTTGTTTAGTTAATTAGTCTGATAATTATGAAGGAAGTTAGTCTAACTCAATTGATTGAATAAATATATGAATTATTATAGATTTTTGGACCTATCTTTGATTGTTATAAGATAAAAAAATCTGATTATTTTGCCTTTTGTCCTTGCAGACATCTGCAGTTCAGATTAGGAATGTGTTGTACCAAAACATAAGGGGCACAAGTGCTTCTGATGTGGGTGTGCAATTTGATTGCAGCAAGAAATTTCCATGCCAGGGGATAGTGTTGAAGAACATAGACCTGGAACTTGAAGGTGGAGGAGAGGCCAAGGCTTCATGCAACAGTGTTGAATTGTCCTACAGAGGAGATGTTAACCTTCTCTGCCCATAGAAAGAGGAAGAAAGACACAAATCAAATAATGCAAGAATTATGTGACATGTTTAATTGCTTTTGTACATATATATGATCAACAAATAAGGCTTGTTGATTGATTTGTTGTAGCCAGTAATATGTGTGTGATATACTAATGATTGTCATCGTTTGTACTATGTTTGATAAATAAAATTTAACTTGTTTAGTTGTGCTATTTTATTTTACTTTGTTATAATTTCCAAAATTATATACACACACACAGATGCGTGAAGTTAATCTTCACTGCCAAAATTCGAGTTGAAGTTTTTTTTTTTTTTTGAATTAACGTTAAATCTTGATTCAGAGGATCTGTATATTTTAATTAGAATCATAATAAGATAATTATGGAGACGGAAAATACGATATATGTTATAAATTTTTTTGTAAATTTTTCAATTTACCACAATGTAAGAGTTTTATATTTTGGATGAATTATACCAATGTTAAACAGTGAACATTTTTTCTAAATATTTAATTTTAATTACTAAGTACCAAGGACAGATTCATGAGTGTATTAAGGGCAAGTCAATTTTTTAACATAATTATTTAATTATTTTACTTCTAATAAATAATAAGTGTTTTTTTTACTGAATAATTAAGAAGTTTTAATAAATATTACATATTAATTTTATGGATAAAATTCAAAATATGATCTACTAGTTAATTTTTTTTAGCAAATATCAAATCAAAATCTTATTTTTCTTATATATTTTCTTTTATTTTAAATTTTCTTTTTTTCATCATATTAATTTACACAAAGAACCCTAAGGGAAGGGTGTCAAGGCCCCTGATTGGTTCCCTTGGATCCGTCCCTACTTAGTACACTAATAATATCATGAACTATAGAAATTTAAATAATTTAAATTAATAAAAATTAATTGTAAATAATAAATATTAATTACTAAACACACCAATATTGCTTAGAACTATACTGTAAAATAATTATAAATATACTATACACTATACAATACATTGATTAATAAAATATATAATATTTTATTCTTATATTATTAATCATTCACAATTTATTAATAACAATATTCCGTAAATTTTATATTGTATTAGTGTATATTTTAATAAATAAATTACTATGACTTTCACAGAATAAAAAATACCAAACTAGTTATTTAGTTTAGTACCTTAAAAAACTACTTTATGTGAATTCTGTAATAAAATAATCTATAATATTAAATACTTTATTTAATTACATCAAAATAATAATTTTATTAAGTCGCATAAATCAAAATAAAGACTATTTTATGTCTTTTGATATTTAAATGAATATTTTTAATGTTATAAGGACCAAAATATATTTTAACCTAATTTTTTTATCTCTATTTCTGTCTCTCTCTATCTTTACATATATAATTAATTTATACTAATAATAATTGAAGCATTATTTTTATATAAAAAATGAAAGGCATTTTAGAGACACGAAGTTTAGAAGAAAGGCATCTTAGAAACATTAATTAGAAATAGAAACTAGAAAGGTGTGTTGTCCATATAGTATCGATATCACAACACTATGGATACTGCTTTAGATAATGATAATTTGAAAGTGTTGGTGGTATTCTAGAGGTGAAAACTCAAAGAAAATAAAATAAGAGGAAAATTATATTATTTGGGGCTAAATAATTCTCTGATTTTATTTTAACTTTGGCTTGGCTTGATAATGCAACTAGTGAGTCCACATATTTATAGTGAACAATGGAACTTCCTAGAGAGCATTAATTCACTAATGCATGAACTCTCATTACCTAGATACATATTTTCTAGATACATGTGATTCTCTAGCTATATGAACATAATTTCCAAGACTAAAATTAATATTATTGCATTGCACATTATTCAACATTCTTCCCCTTAATTTGCTATTCTTGAACTCCAAGTGCTTCTCTCAATTTTTGGAACTTTTCTCTAGATAGAGCCTTTGTGAAAATGTCAGCAACTTGATCATTCGACTTGCAAAACTTCAGTTGCACATGTTCTTCTTCAATTGCTTCTCAAATAAAGTGATGTTTAATTTGATGGTGATGTGCTTTGTTCTTCCATGAAAGATTGGATTCTTAGCCATAGCAATAGCAGATTTGTTATCACAGTGGATAGTCATTGCCCCTTGCTTTTCACCAAAGTCTTCAACTATTCTCTTCAACCATATTGCTTTTTGGGTCGCTAAGCTAGCTGAAATATATTCAGCTTTCACAGAAAATTGGACAACAATTTGTTGTTTCTTTGAGCACCATGAAAATGCTCCTGAACCCAGTGAGAAAACATATCTGAAAGTACTTTTCATTCACTACTAGAAAGAATGTTTTCAACATCGCTACTTTAACAATGATTTTTGATAAAATCGATGTTAGCAAAAGAGCGGTAGCATTTTTGTAAATAAATTGATTTCGTTAACATTGATTTTTTTTTTAAAATTAATGTTAACTTGACGATGTTAACATCGGTTTTTGAAAAACTAATGTTAACATGTTACGTATTATATATACGGGGAATGAACATTTTTTCAAAGATGCAACAAATCTCATCTCGACCAATCGAGAAGGTGGTGGCTCACCTCTAGTGCTTCTCAGCATCGTCAACAACTACAACAAAGTAATCAACAACTATGCGGTACGGATCTGATCTCTCTCCCTCTTTTCGCTTTTTGTTTCTTTTCTCTAAAATTATAGTTAACTATTTATCTTACTAGATCTATTAGTTGAACATTTGTTTTGCTTTATTAAATTAGGGTTTTCAATTTTTGTTTGAAAAGAGAGTCTTTGCACTCTCCAATGGCGATGGGGGTCCACCAATTCTTTGATGAACTTGAAGCGAAGAAACCATTCTCGCCAAATGCATTGACCTCTTCACCACTGTCTCCACCCACTTCTCCTCCCTCCAACACTCTGTTGCTGAGAAATCCCAATCCCTCGATTCAAAGCTACAATCTCTTGATTGCCTCTCCAAAGAAATCCTCAAATCCCTCCACAGTTGCGAGACTTCCATCCTGGAGCGCGAGTCCTCCACCGCCACCCGTATCGAGGAGCAGAGGGAGGCTGCGCTCACAGAGCTCCTTCGCGCCACGCCTCTGCCAAACCTCGACCTCTCAGCCATGCACAAATCCCTGTGGAAGAAGATGGATGTTGCGACACTGCTGTAGTTCATGATCTCGAAGCAGAAGGAGTCGCCATCGCTGCTAGTGGAGATAGCGGTGATGATGAAGGAGTTTATGAAGAGGAAGGTGGCAAATTCTAGGGTGATGGAAAAGAGGTGGCATGCGAGCTTGTGGTTCAGGCGCTGATGGTTTGGTCAGAGTCTGGGGAATATTCTAGAAGGATCATGGAAAGAGTCGTTGTGGTAGTGGTGCTGCCATAGTCGTCATGTTTTTTGTAACACCCTGAAATTTTGATAACTGAAAATAAATGTTTGATGTATTTCTTATGTTATTTGATTATTTGATTAGTTTAGATCATTTGAAATGGTATGTGAATTATCCATGTGCAATTGGTTGGTATAGATGTCAAGTTATGTGAAGTTTGTTTGAGCTGCGTTAAAACTGACTGATTCCGAGTTTGACCCAAAACCTATTTTAGTAAAATCATCATTCTAGATTGGTTAACCGTTGGATCGCCTTAAAATGTTAAAGGTAGGTTCCTAACAAATATATGTAACTTTTGACCGTTGGGATTGATGAAGTAATCTCTGTAGCAGGAGATAATAATTTTTCACTGAAACAGAAATTCTAAAATTTGGTTAGCTCGCCCAAGTGAATTTTGGAAGGCTTTTTGGCTCGCCTGGGCGAGTCAAGTCAGCGTTAAATAGTGTAGTAGTGTGAAAAATCACGAAAATTGGCCTCCTTCTTCCTCCCAACAGCCAACCCACCTCCCACTATCATCCTCCACCACCCAAGATCACCGGTGACCACCATGGGTCGCCGTTGCTTGCCACGAGACCACCGCATGGAGAGGAACCCTTTAATCAGTGCGAAATCTTCGAAACCCAACTCGAAGATTCGGTAGAGAACGAAGCCTCAAATCCTCCTTTCTTGGTTTCTTTGAGGTAACATTGGTTTCCTTTGTCTTCTTCTAGTCAGTTTAAGTTTCTCTTAGTGTCTCTTGTATTTTGGATACTGTTGGTGGGACTTTTACACTTCCTTTGAAAATGAGATGTTGTAAAAGTTTTTTTTATTAAATTGATCTCATTTCTGTGATCGTTGTTGAGTCCTGGTCACATTGGTCTGATTGGAATTTCAAAATGATGTCTTTTGATGTGAACTCCCAAAAACACCGTTTAGCCCCTTTTTGATTTGAATGGGTATTTGACCCTAAATGTTAATTTTGACCTCGTCTTTGGAATCTATACTAAATTGTCTTCAATTTGGTATGTAGAACTTTGTGTTCGGACAAGCACACGTAATTGAAGGATCGCGAAACCACTCTGCTAGGCTGTAATAGGAAGAACTTCTGGTTAGGTAAGAGGGATTTATTATTTTGGCAATAGTTTAGATAACATAGTTGGGGGCCAGGGAGTCCAACTATGAAGATAACTGTTTGTCCCTGTTATGTGCTGATTTTCAAGAAAAGTTATGTTTTAAACTAATGGGATGCGATATAATTATTATTGATGTGTGTTTTCTCCTATTGTGTGTTCGTTTTCAAGACAAACTGTGTTTTTAACTAATGGGATGTGATGAATTTATTATTGATGGATAAAACTGTGAATAATATTGTTGTTGTAATGATTGGATGTTTTTGGGAAAAGTCTTAATTACATAGGAGACTTTGCCCGAAATTTTTATAATGCGTCATTTTATTTAATTCTTTATTAAATTTTTAAATGGGCATAAGAGTGTGTTTTCTATATTGTAGTCCTCCTCTTTAATTTAGAATTTTCCTAAAATACCAATCTCGTGGTAATATGGATTGTGAATGAAATGAGATGGTGTTTATATGGTTTATGATGCTTAAATGAGATGATGATGAATTGGTTATTGATGTTGAAATGAGCTGAGTTTAATACGTATGATGATGATATTGAAATTTGTGATGTGGATACACATGAATACCATGCGGGGGTGCCTGATTGGATAACCTTGCAAGGGTGAGTTTACGAATTTTAAGCATCCTAAGAGAGAAAGGGATTGTTTAAAATTTCGGTCCTTATCTATCCATCGTCAGTGTATCGGTGATGTTGTGTATGTACATGGGGTGCATGACTGGATAACCTTGCAAGGGTGGGTTTACGAATTTTAAGCATCCCAAGAGAGAATGGGATTGTTAAAATTCCGGTCCCTATCTATCGATGGTCATGGCATTGATGGTGCCCATGTTCATACTTCATATTTCATGGATGGAAATAGAATGGTGGCAGTAAGGACGAGGGTACTAGGGGGCATCACTCTGTTTGGAACTCCTTTGTGATTCAGGGCTTGTCACCATAGGGGGGGAGCGACTAGTGAACGACAGGGTGACCTCGATGAGCTATTGCATCATTTTCCTGAGAGAGGCTATTTGCATGACGATGGTACCATATTGCATGTTAAGTGATGAGTCAGATGCATACATCATTTTGAATATGATTGTTTGAGTTGTGGAATGCATTGGATGATTGTTTTTGTTGAATGTGTAATGGAATGATGAGTTTCTGGTAATAATTGTGGTGATTTGTGTTGTCTTTTTCCCAACTGTTGTTATCTGAAGCTTGTTGGTTTTGTATAATAAATTCACCCTTGTTTTTGTTGTACTGTGTGGTTGGTACCTGTGATGATCACGAACCTTTATTTGTGTGAGTAGATGAGTAGCAGTAGGTGACTTTGGAGGAGGATTCTTTTTGGTTGGAGCCGCCAATCCTACGTGATGATGTTGGATTTATTTTTAGAGAAAGAGTTGTGTATTGTTAATCAACTCTTTCTTAGTTATTTCTTTGGCTTTTTGTTAGATATGTAATTTCAAGTGTATATACATGTAAAACTAAAGGAAGTTCTAACATGTGGATGACATGTACTGATTTAATATATATGTACATATGTGTTTAATTATGTAATTGTAATACATGTATGATAATTGTATTATCGCGAAAAATTTATCATCATTTTCATAATCAAATTAATGAAGTTTTACTTAAAAGTTTAATTTTGTACGGTAAAAGTTAACGATATAGTAGCGACGAGGCGGGTTGTTACATTAGTGGTATCAGAGCAGTTCGAATGTTTCAGCCGATGAGTTGTGAGTTTGTTGTGTTTCTCTGTGTATTCTGTGTTTGCTTGAATGAATGTTTGATGGTTGAAGTAACTAGTTGTTTTGTAGTGGCTTGAACTGTTTGTGTTTGAGACTTGCAGACATTGTTGTGATGCATAGGTTATGGAGATTCCTTGGGTTGAATATAGCATATTTGTATTTTTGATGTTTGTTATACCATGAGTTTGAATGCCTTGTCATGAGTTATCAGACTGGCCATCTGGATAATTCATGAAGTGCAATGGGACGTTATGGCAAGCAGTCAGAAATGCAAATAGTGGTGAATCAGTGTAGAATTGTCTTGTGCTTTTGTTTGTGTTTTCCTTCAAGGTTCTCACTTCATGGTGTGCATAGGAAGTGATGGCGGGTAGGAATGAGCGTGCTATAGCTGATACTCTCCAAGCCTTAGCTCAGGCCCTAGGAAACAGAATAGTGGAGAAACTGTTGAAGCTACTGAGTATCAAGGGTTGGATCATTTTCAGCAAAACAATCCCCCTACTTTCAATGGAGGATACAACCCTATGGTGCTCAGAATTGGTTATGGGAGATTGAGAAGATCTTCTGAGTTATGGCATGTCCAGAGGAGCAGAAGGTTGCTTTTGGCACCTACACTCTGGTAGAAGAAGCTGAGTATTGGTGGGAGAACACTTGCCAATGCTTGGAGGCTGAAGGTCAAGCTGTGGCCTGGGAAACCTTTAAGAGGGTATTCCTGGAAAAGTATTTTCCTGAGGATGTTAGGAACAAGAAGGAGATGGAATTCCTAGAGCTTAAGAAAGGGAACATAACAGTAGCGGAGTATGTAGCTAAGTTTGAAGAGTTGGTAAGATACTTTCCTCATTACCAAGGGAGAGATGGTGAAAGCTCCAAGTGTGTGAAGTTCCTGAATGGCTTGCGACCTAATGTAAAGCAAGTTATGAACTATTAAGGTGTTCGCCAGTTCCCACTGTTGGTTAATATGTGTAGTGTAACACCCTGAAATTTCGGTAACTTAAAATATATGTCTGATGTATTCCTTGTATGATTTGATTAATTTATTCATTAGGATTAGTTGAAATGTTATGTGAATTATCCGTGTGCAATTGCTTGATGTAGAGGTTAAGTTATGTGGAGTCTGTTTGAGATGTGTTGTATTTGAGCGATTCCGAGTTTGACCCGAAACCTGTTTTAGTAAAATCATCATTCTGGATTGGTTAACCATTGGATCGTCTTAAAATTTTAAAGTAAGGTTTGTAACCCATATATGGAACGTGAAAAATTAATTTTTTACTGTAGCAGAAAATTCTAGAATCTGGTCAGCTCGCCCAGGCGAATTTTGCAGGCACTTTTGCTCGCCTGGGCGAGTGAAGGTAGTGATAAATAGTGCAACAGCGTTCCAAACCATGAAAAGCAGCCTTCTTCTCCCTCCCAACAGCCAACCCACCTCCCACCACCATCCTCCACCACCCAAGACCACCGGTGACCACCACAGACCACCGTTGCTTTCCATGAGACCACTACACGGAGAGGAATCCTTTAATCGGAGCGGAATCTTCAAAACTCCTCTTGAAGTTTCAGTAGAGAATGGAGCTCCCTATCCTTCATTCTTGATTTCCTTGAGGTAACTTTGGTTTCTTTTGTCTTCTTCTAGCTAGTTGAAGCTTCTTTTAGAGTCTCTTGTGTTTTGGGTACCGTTGTTGGGAGTTATACACTCCCTTTGAAAAACCCTTTGAAAATGAGATGTTGTAAAAGTCTCATTTTTATGAAACTGATATCATTTCTGTGATCCTTGTTGAACCCTGGTCACATTGGTGTGATCGAAATTTCAAAATGATATATTTTGATGTGGACTCTCAAAACACCCTTTTGCCCCTTTTTGATTTGAATGGGTATTTGACCCCAAATGTTAGTATTGGTCTTACCTTGGAAATCTATACTAAATTGTCTTCGATTTGGTATATAGAGCTATGCATTTGGACAAAAACACGTGTATTGAAGGATCTCCAAAACAACACTGTGAGGTTTTAACAGGAGAACTCCTAGTTAGGTAAGGGAAGTTTATTATTTTGGCGATAGTTTAGATACCATAGTTGGGGGCCAGGGAGTCCAACTATGAAGAAAACTGCCTGTCCCTGTGTTAGACTATTGGCAAGCGTACCAATTGTCGTTGTAAGTTACAAAATTTATAAAAGTTCGTCTCCACAGGGACTTGTGCTACTCAGTTAATCCAAATAGAATTTAACAGTTTAATAGTTATGTACAACGAGTATGGTCGAAGTTTTTATGGTTTTACGAAAATAACGGAAAATAATTAAAAAGTACGGAAACTAATTAATTCAAGAAAAGCGTAGGATTTGGATTTCATCATTCATACCTCGGTATCCAATTAATATTACCATGCAATAATCATTATCTATCCTTATTGATGCACACCATGTTAACCTCGAATCGATTCCTCACAATCGAGTTCTAAAGATATTTACCGAATATCGATCCCTCGCATACAAAGTAAATATCCAAACATTAAGAATTATAATCGCGTGCTTTTATGCAATCAAAACGGTATGCCCTATTCCTAGCGATCGTAATGTAATGAGTAAAATTATTCAGTTCAAATCCTAAGAGTACTTTCCAGTTAAACTTATTTAGAATCCAATTTCATGAAACTAGTGATCAAGTAGAATCAAGCATTAAGAACGGAATAAAATTACCAATAATAAATAGAAATGACTTATGCATAAATAAATATTAGAAGAGATACTTAAAAGTAGAAGATTACATCCAATCCTTAAGAGAAACTAACCAAGCATGGAGAGAACCTCCTTAAGAGAAGAATTGATGAAGGGCCCCATCACCGCTTCTTTCTGGCAGAGTCTCCACACTAAATCTCACTTCTCTCACTTCCCTAACCTACCTAATACTACTATTTACTACAAAAAACTAATAAAATGCTTAAAAGAAGCAAGGAGGAGAAGAATGGAGGTTGAGAGAGTGTTGGAATGTTAAAATGCCTTGGGGGTGCTTGGGTATTTATAGGGGCTGGCCTGGTCGAGTTTGGTCGCCCAGGCGAGCAATTTTAGTTCATTTTAGTCGCCCAGGCGAGTTAATAGCCCACTTGCACGTCCACTTGGCCCACTTGGAGGCCCAGTTGCAGCATCCACTCGCCCAGGCGAGCAATTTACAAAGGATTCACTCGCCCAGGTGAGTTAAAGCACCTTCTGGAGAGTTCTTTTTAGGCCTTGGGCCTGATTTGCTTAATACACCTCCCAGGTTTGCTTTATGATCCCTATTTGCTTGCTTTTTGTTTTCGGAAGCCCCGAAAATCCTCGGAATCTATCAAAATACAAAACGTGTTGGATTAATCTTCCGAAATATGATGAATGACATGTATACAAGCAATAGGAGCTATTTAACTAGGTTTAGGGTAAATTTATGATAAAAGCTTATGAAATCGAAGGATAAGTGCCTTTATTTAAAACATGATTTTAACTGAATTAGGGCACTTATCACACCCCCTAACCTAGAATCTTGCTTGTCCTCAAGCAAAGTAACTAACACTATAATTAATAGGAACATAGAGGATGAACATGCTTTGTAAAGAATCAACTTTTTAGAGTGATCAGAACATGTTTTAAATTAGTCAACCTCAAGAATTTGAAACAAAAGATGAAATTCTCAAAACTAAATGAGATTAAGATCAATTCACATTTCATTTCTAAAGAACATCAGAGGAAACATGTGCTTGATTCAAACAGAGGAAAACCTCTCGGAGGTGTTTAATTCTCACAGGTGAGTGTTTAGTCTCAACTCCAACACTGATACCTGATAGATTAATTTTGCAATTCATTTCCATCAAATCAAAGTACATACTTATCATGGATCATTAGGGCTTTTAGGGTTGGGCCTGGCTTAGAAAGGAATCTTGGTTTTTCTGGATATTCAAAGAACCTTTGGAATAGGAGAGCATATACAGATAAAACAGTGAAATCATTACTTCTTATGTCTTTTTTTTTTCAAGATATTCATCAATCTTTTTACCCAACTTTGTATCATTTAAAACACAAGGAATTTGTTTCCTTTTTCTTTCTTTCTTTTCTTTTATTTATCACATGAATAGCATATAGCCACATTTAAAAGTCTTTTTCATCGCATAAGCTATCCAAAAAGTTCCCATCAACAGATCATTTCCCTTTTTTCTCTCCTATCCTTAGGTAGGGTAGGGAATTCCTATCCTAGGTTAGGGTTTCAACAAAATATCAACTGTTTGGCTCAAAAGGGTTGCAAATGGTAAATCATTATATTTATGTTGGGATAGCTTTTTGGCCAGTGGCTTTAAAAGATGTTTAAAAAGAAAGAAGGCCTAAATCATATCCTTGCATCATATGTTATGACAATTAGAAATTCTTACAAAATTACTATAAATCATATCAGTGAGGACTCTCAATGTAATTTATGTGGTTGCACACACTCACTAGGCTTAAGGTCTGTTTTCATGTTTAAATCAAATCAATGTTTCAAAAGATATTCTTTATTAATTTCATGTAAAGAGTCTTGCCTTCATTTGATATCTTGAAAACCGATTCATTTGTTTTTTTCATTCTCAAAGTTTCCAAAAAATCATTTTGTGGTGTCTGATCCAAAAAACAAGTTTCAAAACATTTATATCTGTTGATTCTTTTCAAAACATGTTATATCAGTTAAGCCCCAAAAAGATTTATACAACTATGTTAACAAAACAAAAAGTAATCAAAATGTGTATTTTCAAAAAGATAGAAACCTCTGTGTGCAATACAAAAAAGAATTATAAATGCACACAACTATTCAAGCAAACATAGTAACTAAATAAACAAAGTACTGAATTTAAACTACAAAGCAGTAAAGAAATTTAAAAACAATGTCACTGATTTTTGAAGATCATGGCTAAGGAGCTTGATGTCCTCCATTCACATAATCAACAGGATCTGCCACGTTCTTCTTCTTCTTCACCTATTTTGCTACTCCCCCTAACCAATGGACCTATATCCCAATTCTAGCAAAACAGATGATACTTTCCAAAAAGACATAAAATTCAAAAAGTAAAGTTAAGAAATATAATTCAAAAACATAAGACTCAAATTTTAAAAGAAAGCTTAAAAACACTGGGTTGCCTCCCAGGAGCGCTTCTTTAACGTCGTATTAGCTGGACGCCTTTGTTATGGCTTTGGCTCCCAGCAATTGGACAATAATGATGAGCCTTTGGCTTTTGTATTTTCCTCCAATATTTTCAGCAGTTTCTTTTCTTTTTCAGAGAGCATTGATTTATTGATAACTGGTTTCTTTAAATTTCCTGCAAGGAAAACATTGTTAGCATATGGAGGTACTGCGTTTACCTTTGTTTGTGATTCTTGATCTTTATCTTCCTCTAACAATTCCTCAAAGATAGACTGTTGGTAAGGAATTTCCTTAAAAGCATCTGGCTGTTGGAGATAATCAAAACTATCATTGTCTTCAGATCCACTCATCTCCTCAAATGCTTCAGCTGATATTTTCTCTAAACAATCTTTTCCTTGAGCTAACTTCTTGGAGTCAGAAATTCCTCCATTCAGGACATCCACTCTAAAACACTCCATTGGTTCTTTTGGATTTGCTGAAAAAGGTCCATTGCTATGCTCAGATATTTGTTTTGCAAGCTGTCCAACCTGAACGTCAAGATTTTTGATGGAAGCCTCAGTGTTCTTTTGATTTGAAATGGACATCTGCATAAACTGAGTTAGAGTATCTTCCATTTTTGATATTCTATCAGGCTGAGCTTCTTGTTGTTGTTGTGGTGGAACCCTATTTGAAGAACCTGCATAAGAGTTGTTAGAGGGGCCTACAAAAGAAGAGTTAGTTGGACCATAATATGCATTATCATTTTGTTGCTTCCAGCCATAAGAACTTGGGCCATCTCTATAGCCTTGGTAATTTCCTTGGAAGTTCTATTGAGGCTGATTCTGCAAATAATGGACCTTCTCTTGTTGGCAACCATGAGATGCTTGTTGAATTTGTTGAGGAAGTTGGCCTATCTGCTTTGTTAAGGCCTCTAATTGTTGAGTCAAGAGTTTATTTTGAGCTAGAATTGCATTCTGAGTATCCAGCTCAATTATACTTTTTCTTTGAATCGGAGATTTATCATGATGAGATTGGTAATCATTGGCTGCTATGGAGTCAATGATTACAATTGCTTCCTCCGAGCTCTTTGACATCATCGTACCTCCAGCTGAGGCATCAAGAATCATCTTTGTCTGAGGTCTCAAACCACTATAGAAAATATGTAGTTGTGCAGCATCATCAAAGTTATGGTTTGGGCACTTCTGCAGTAAAGATTTGAATCTCTCCCATGTTTCACAGAGAGATTCATTAAATCCTTGGGAAAAAGTAGCAATTGCTGATTTTGCATTTATGAATCTAGATGGAGGAAAGAATCTGGCAATGAATTTCTCCTCCACTTCTTCCCAAGTGCTAAGAATATTGTTTGGTTGGGATTGAAGCCAAGTCTTTGCCTTACCTGTCAAGGAGAATGGAAAAGCTCTGAGGTAGACAGCTTCAGCATCTTCATCAGAAGCTCCCATGGTACTGCACAGCTCCATGAAGGTAGACAAATGAGTGTATGGATCTTCATGATCTAGTCCAGCAAATGGATGTGATCCAATAAGACTGAGCAATGCGGGCTTTAATTCCACAACCTTCTTACTGAAAGGAGGAATGACTATGCTGTTGTAATGCTTTGGTCTTTGTTGATACGCATAATCACCAAGAGTCCTCCGTGGTGGTTTATTTTCTTCTCCCCCTCCTTTATCAGCCATAATATAAATTACAGGTGGCTTTACTGGTGAAGGAGAATAAAAATAGAAGAAGATTCACTCGGTAGCTTTTTGGCTGTTTGTTTCTTTTCCTTTATGGTCTTGGTAATTTCTAAATTTAATAACAATGTATCTGCAAGAAATTTACCT
Organism: Glycine latifolia; assembly: GCA_013407115.1. Taxonomy (NCBI): domain Eukaryota; kingdom Viridiplantae; phylum Streptophyta; class Magnoliopsida; order Fabales; family Fabaceae; genus Glycine; species Glycine latifolia. Next base: position 14,111,949 of record CM023950.1, read on the forward strand.
CAAAAGAAAAAAAGACAAACTTGCAATAATTTGTAAGTACCGAGGTTACGGAAAATAAAATAAAATAAAACAAAAGAGAATTTATACAAAATTAAAATAACGAAAGTAAAGAAAAAGTCCTATTCAACTGAAAAATTAAATTTGAAAGAACTGAGCGAGCGACTCAAGTCCCCGGCAACAGCGCTAGAAACTTGTTAGACTTTTGGCAAGTGTACTAATTGTCGTTGTAAGTTACAAAATTTATAAAAGTTCGTCTCCACAGGGACTTGTGCTACTCAGTTAATCCAAATAGAATTTAACAGTTTAATAGTTATGTACAACGAGTATGGTCGAAGTTTTTATGGTTTTACGAAAATAACGGAAAATAATTAAAAAGTACGGAAACTAATTAATTCAAGAAAAGCGTAGGATTTGGATTTCATCATTCATACCTCGGTATCCAATTAATATTACCATGCAATAATCATTATCTATCCTTATTGATGCACACCATGTTAACCTCGAATCGATTCCTCGCAATCGAGTTCTAAAGATATTTACCAAATATCGATCCCTCGCATACAAAGTAAATATCCCAGCATTAAGAATTATAATCGCGTGCTTTTATGCAATCAAAACGGTACGCCCTATTCCTAGCGATCGTAACGTAATGAGTAAAATTATTCAGTTCAAATCTTAAGAGTACTTTCCAATTAAACTTAGAATCCAATTTCATGAAACTAGTGATCAAGTAGAATCAAGTATTAGAAGAGATACTTAAAAGTATAAGATTACACCCAATCCTTAAGAGAAACTAACCAAGCATGGAGAGAACCTCCTTAAGAGAAGAATTGATGAAGGGCCCCATCACCGCTTCTTTCTGACAGAGTCTCCACACTAAATCTCACTTCTCTCACTTCCCTAACCTACCTAATACTACTATTTACTACAAAAAATTAAGAAAATGCTTAAAAGAAGCAAGGAGGAGAAGAATGGAGGTTGAGAGAGTGTTGGAATGTTAAAATGCCTTAGGGGTGCTTGGGTATTTATAGGGGCTGGCCTGCTCGAGTTTGGTCGCCCAGGCAAGCAATTTTAGTTCATTTTAGTCGCCCAGGCGAGTTAATAGCCCACTTGCATGTCCACTTGGCCCACTTGGAGGCCCAGTTGCAGCATCCACTCGCCCAGGCGAGCAATTTACAAAGGATTCACTCACCCAGGCGAGTTAAAGCACCTTCTGGAGAGTTCTTTTTGGGCCTTGGGCCTGATTTGCTTGATACACCTCCCAGGTTTGCTTTATGATCCCTATTTGCTTGCTTTTTGTTTTCGAAAGCCCCAGAAATCCTCAGAATCTATCAAAATACAAAACATGTTGGATTAATCTTCCGAAATATGATGAATGACATGTATACAAGCAATAGGAGCTATTTAACTAGGTTTAGGGTAAATTTATGATAAAAGCTTATGAAATCGAAGGATAAGTGCCTTTATTTAAAACATGATTTTAACTGAATTAGGGCACTTATCACCCTGCTGTGTGCTAGTTTTCAAGAAAAACTATGTTTTTAACTAATGGGATGCGATGTATTTATGATTGATGTATGTTTGTTCCTGTGTGTGCTCGTTTTCAAGAAAAATTGCTTTTAACTAATGGGATGCGATGAATTGGCTTGTGGATGGATAAAACTGTGAATGATATTATTATTGTGATGATTCGATTTTTGGGAAAAGTCTTAATTACAGAGGAGACTCAGCCCAAAATTTTATAATATGTTTTCCTATTTAATTTTTTATTAATTTTTTAAATGGGCATAAGAGTGTGTTTTCTATATTGTAGTCCTCCTCTTTAATTTAGAATTTTCCTAAAATACCAGTCTCGTGGTAATATCGATTGTGGATGAATGAGGTGATATTGATGTCATTGATAATGTTGAAATGAGATGTTATTGATGTGTTGTTGATGATTGAATGAGATAATGATGATGTGTTTGATGATGTACAAATGAGATAATGTTGAAGTGGTTGATGATGTTGAAATGAGATGACTTTGATATGTATGATGATGATATTAGATGATGTGATGTGGATATTGATAATGACATTGATAATAGATTATGTTGATGCTAATAATGTCATTATGTGATATGGATATATATTGACACCCATGGGGGGTGCATGAAGGGTTACCCTTGCGAGGAATGTAAAACCCTGAAATTTCGATAACTTAAAATATATGTGTGATGTATTCCTTGTATTATTTGAATTATTTATTAATTAGGATTATTTGAAATGTTATGTGGATTTTCCATGTGCAATTGCTTGGTGTAGAGGTCAAGTTATGCGGAGTTTGTTTAAGTTGCGTTGAATTGTGTGATTCCGAGTTTGACCTGAAAACCTGTTTTAGTAAAATCATCATTGTGAATTGGTTAACCGTTGGATTGTCTTAAAATTTTAAAGTAAGATTTATAACCCACATATGTAAGTTTTTACCGTTGGGATTATCAAAATAATATCTAGAACGTTAGAAATTAATTTTTCACTAAAGCAGAAAATTCTAGAATTGGGTCAATTCGCCCAGGCGAGTTTTACAGGCATTTTTGGTCTCCTGGGCGAGTGGAGGCGGTGCTGAATATGTTTTTAAGCTTCCAAGTCATGAAAATGGAGGTTCTTCCTCCTCCAAACAGATCCAAGCCCCCCACCACACTCCTCCACCACCCATAGCCATCAGAGACACCCACGAGCCCCTGTTGCTTGCCACGAGACCCCGGCACGGAGAGGAACCCTTTAATCGGAGCGGAATCTTCGAAACTCTTCCTGAAGTTTCGGTAGAGAACGGAGCTTCCAATCCTCCTTTCTTGGTTTTCTTGAGGTAATCTTAGTTTCTTTTGTCTTCTTCTAGTTAGTTTAAGTCTCTCTTGATATCTCTTATGATTCGGGTACCGTTATTAGCTGTTTCTACACTTCCTTTGATAATCCTTTGAAAATGAGATGTTGTAAAAGTCTCCATTTTATGAAACTAATATCATTTCTGTGATCCTGGTTGAACCCTGGTCACATTGGTGTGATCAGAATTTCAAAATGATGTCTTTTGATGTGGACTCTCAAAACACCATTTTAGCCTCTTTTTAGATTTGAGTGGGTATTTGACCCCAAATGTTAATGTTGATCTTACCTTGGAAATCTATATTAAATTTTCTTCGATTTGGTATATAGAGCTCTGCGTTTGGATGAAAACACGCGTATTAAAAGATCTCCAAAATAACATTGTGAGGTTTTAACAGGAGAACTCCTAGTTAGGTAACGAGAGTTTATTATTTAATTATAGTTTAGATACCATAGTTGGGGGCCAGGGAGTCCAACTATGAGAATATCTGTCTGTCCCTGCTGTGTGCTGGTTTTCAAGAAAAACTACATTTTTAACTAATGGGATGCGATGTATTTATGATTGATGTGTGTTTGTCCCTGTGTGTGTGCTTGTTTTCAAGACAAATGATGTTTTTAACTAATGCGATGCGGTGTATTTATTACTAATGTTGTAGATGACAGTGAAATTGAGATACCATGGAAATGATTGATGATGTTTACATGATTTGTGATGATTTAGATGAGGTGATGCTTATGTGATTGGTGATGTCTGAATGAAATAATGTTCCAATGAGATATATGTTTATTGGGTTAATGATATTGTTATTGTGATGATTGGATTTTTGGGAAAAGTCTTAATTACAGAGGAGACTCTGCCCAAAATTTTATAATATGTTTCCTATTTAATTCTTTATTAAATTTTTAAATGGGCATAAGAGTGTATTTTATATATTGTAGTCCTCCTCTTTAATTTAGAATTCTCCTAAGAATATCGGTCTTGTGATATGATGAACTGTGAATGTATGAACTTTGGGTTGTCTGAAAACCTGGGGAATGTGAATCTTAGGCATATGTATTATGTATAGATGTGAAATGTGATTGCTTGTGATGTCGTTGATGATATTGAAATTGAGATGCAATTGATGTAGTTGATGATGTTTAAATGAGATAATGTTGACGTGGTTAATGATGTTGAAATGAGATAATATTGATATGCATGATGACGATATTGAGATGATATGATGTTGAGGTTGATAATGACATTGATGAGAGATAATGTTGATGTGAACAATGTTATTGTGTGTGGATATACATGGATACCCATGGGGGGTGTATGACGGATTACCCTTGCGAGGAAGGATTTGTTCCTAGCCAGGTCATACATTGATGGTGCCCATGGTTGTAGGCTGTGTATGTACACGTGGGATGCAATGACCGATTGGTTACCCTTGCGAGGATGGATTTGTTCCTAGCCACGGTTAGCGCATCGGTGAGCCCATATTGGTTTGTTATGTATGTACATGGGGGGTGCATGGCGGGTTACCCTTGCGAGGAAGGATTTGTTCCTAGCCGGGTCATGCATTGATGATGCCCATGTTTCATACTTCATTTGTATGTGTGGAAATAGAATGAAGGCACTCGCGTACCTGTGGGTTTCAGTGGGCTGAGAACGCAGGTACTATGGGGTCATCAGGTTTGGAATTCCCTTGCGACGCTGGCTGATCACCGGGTGGGGGAATAGCCAGTGCACGACAGGGTGACCCTGATAAGCGGTGAATCATTTTTCCTGTGAGAGGCTATTTTCGGTGATGGTACCACATTGCATGCTAATAGATGAGTCAGGTGCATGCATCATTCTATGCATGATTATTTGGGTTGTGAAATGCATTGGATGATTGGTTTGTTGAGTGTGTATTGGAATCATGGATTTTTGTTAATGATTGTGGTGGGTAATATTATTCCCTTCCCAATTGCTGCTAACTGATGTTTGTTGGTTTTTATATAGTAAACTCACCCTTGCATTTGTTGTACCGTGTGGTTGGTACCTGTGATGATTGCGAACTTTCGTTCGTGGGAGCAGATAAGCAGCAATAGGTGACTTTGGAGGGAGATCTTCTTTTTGGTTGGAGCCGCCAAGCCGACGTGATGATATTGGATTCCTTTTTGGAGAAAGAGTTGTGTTTTGTTAATCAACTCTCTCTTAGTTAGTCTTTGGCTTTTTGTTGATATTTTATTTCAGGTGTATATACACGTAAAGTTAAAGGAAGTTTTGACATGTACTAATTTAATATATATGCATAATGTGTTTCAATATGTAATTGTAATATGTGTATGATAATTGTATTATCGCGAAAAATTTACCATCATTTTCATAATCAAATTAATGAAGTTTTATTAAGAATTGAAGTTGCACGATTAAGAGTTAGTGATATCGTAGCGACGAGGCGGGTCGTTACAAGGAAGGATGTGTTCCTAGTCAGGTCATACATTGATGGTGCCCATGGTTGTATGTTGTGTATGTACACGTGCGATGCAATGATCGGTTGGTTACCCTTGCGATGTAGGACGTGTTCCTAGCCACGGTCAGTGCATCGGTGAGCCCATATTGGGGTGTTATGTATATACATGAGGGGTGTATGACGGGTTACCCTTGCGAGGAAAGATGTGTTCCTAGCTGGGTCATACATTGATGATGCCCATATTTCATACTTCATTTGCATTGATGGAAATAGGATGGTGGCAATAGAGTACGAAGGTACTAGGGAGCACCTCTGTTTGGAACTCCCTTGTGACTCAGGGCTGATCACCATGGGGGGGAGTGGCCTGTGCATGACAGAGTGACCTTGATGAGCTACTATATCATTTTCGTGAGAGAGGTTATTTCCATGAGGATGGTACCATATTGCATGCTGATAGATGAGTCAGGTGCATGCATCATTCCATGCATGATTGTTTGAGTTGTGAAATGCATCGGATGATTGGTTTGTTAAGTATGTATTGGATTGATAGAATTTTGGTAATAATTGTGATTGTGATTGTTGTTTCCTTCCCAATTGTGGTTACTTGATAATTGTTGGTTATACATAATAAACTCACCCTTGCGTTTGTTGTACCATGTGGCTGGTACCTGTGATGATCGCGAACCTTCGTTCATGTGAGCAGATGAGCAGCCTTAGGTGACTTTGGAGGGAGATTCTTTTTGGTTGGAGCCGCCAAGCCGACGTGATGACGTTGGGTTTCTTTTTGGGAAAAAGTTGTGTTTTGTTAATCAACTCTTTCTTACTTAGTTCTTTGGCTTTTTGTTAAATATGTAATTCCAGGTGTATATACATGTAAAACTAAAGAAAGCTCTAACATGTGGATGACATGTACTGATTTAATATATATATATATATATATATATATATATATATATATGTACATATGTGTTTAATTATGCAATTGTAATATGTGTATGATAATTGTATTATCGCAAAAAATTTACTATCATTTTCATAATCAAATTAATGAAGTTTTTATTATAATTGAGATATGCACGATTAAGAGTTAGTGATATCATAGCGATGAGGCGGGTCGTTACATTAGTGGTATTAGAGCAGGTCAAACCTTTCGGCCGGTGAGTTGTGAGTCTGCTATGTTTCTCTGTGCATTGTGTGCTTGCTTGTTGAATGTTTGATGTTTGAATATTTGACTATTTTATGGTTGATTGAGTTGTTTGTGTTTGAGATTGGCTTACATTGTTGTGATGCATATGTTGTGGAGGTTTATTGGTGTGGTTATGACATGTTTGTATTCCTGATGTCTGTTATACCATGAGTTCCAATGCCTTGTCATGAGTTATCAAACTGGCCATCTGGATAATTCGTGAAGTGCAAAGGAACATTATAGCAAGAAGTTAGGAATACAAAGAATGAAGAATAGGTGTTAATGTCTCGAGAGAACTGTTGTAAAGAAGTGATTTCTCAAGGCATCATCTCTCAAGAGTAATTGGGTAAGGACTTGAAATAGGTATAAAATTGCTTTATTTCTTTGTCTTGTGGGTATCCCTTCCATGTTTTCATTTCTTGGTGTGCGCAAGAAGTGATGGTTGGTAGGCATGACTGTGCAATAGCAATGTTCTCCAAGCTTTGAGGATGAAGGTCAAGCTGTGACCTGGAAAACCTTCATGAGGGTATTTATGAAGAAATACTTTCCTGAAGTTGTTAGAAACAAGAAAGAGATGGAATTCTTAGAGTTTAAGCAAGGGAGTATGAATGTGGTTGAGTATGTAGCTAAGTTCGAAGAGTTGGTGAGGTACTCCCTCATTACCAAGGAAGATATGAGATTCTGTTACTTGTGTTATTTGGTTCCGGTGCAACCTATTCGTTTATATCTTGTTTATGTGTGGAGAAACTTAAACTTTCTATGTCTTCTTTGAATGATGAGCTTGTGGTAGAGACTCCAACTAGTGGTTATGTTTTGACTTCTGATGTGTGTTTGAATTGTGTTGTAGAAATTTCTGGTAGAAAATTTTATGTTGATCTGATTTGTTTGCCTCTCAGCCAAATTGATGTTATTATGGGTATGGACTGGTTATCTTCCAACCATGTTTTGTTGAACTGTTTTGATAAAACTTTGGTGTTTGGTGATCCTGAAGTGAGTAATAATGGGATGTTTATCTCTGCCAACCAAATTGTGTCATCTTTGAAAGAAAATGCTCAAGTGTACATGATCTTGTCTAACTTGGAAGTAGAGACCAAGGTTTCTCTAGCTGACCTCTCTGTTGTTAGAGTTTCCAGGAGTGTTTCCTGAGGATATATCTGGCCTACCACCTGAGAGAGAGATGGAGTTTTCTATAGATTTGGTACCTGGTGATGGACCCATATCTGTAGCTCCTTATAGGATGTCTCCTATAGAGTTAGCTGAGGTTAAGAAATAGTTGGAAGAGTTGTTAGATAAGCAGTTTGTGAGACCCAGTGTGTCTCCATGGGGAGCATCAGTGTTGTTAGTGAAGAAGAAAGATAGAACCCTGAGGTTGTGTGTAGACTACCGTCAGCTGAATAAGGTGACGATTAAGAACAAGTATCATTTGCTTAGAATAGATGACCTTATGGATCAGCTGGTAGGAGATTGTGTGTTTAATAGACCTTAGGTCAGGTTACCATCAGATCTGGGTGAAGTCTGAGGATATTCTGAAGACTGCTTTTAGGACCTGATATGGTCATTACGAGTATTTGGTTATGCCCTTTGGTGTGACTAATGCTCTTGGTGTGTTTATGGATTATATGAATAGGATCTTTCACCCTTATCTTGATAGTTTTGTGGTAGTCTTCATAGATGATATTTTGGTGTACTGTAAGACCAGAGATGAGCATGAGGATTGTGCTGCAAACCCTTAAGGATCAACAACTTTATGCTAAGTTGTCCAAGTATGAGTTTTGGTTAGAGAAAGTGAGTTTCTTAGGACATGTGATATCCCAAGGTGGTATAGCTGTAGACCCGTCTAAGGTAAAAGCTATTCTTAAGTGGGAAAGCCCTAAGTCTATGTTTGAGATTAGGATTTTTCTGGGTTTAGCAGGATACTACTGGAGATTCATAGAAGGTTTCTCCAAGTTTGCCTTACCTTTGACTAAGCTGACTCGTAAGGGTCAAGTTTTTGTGTGGGATGCCCAGTGTGAGCCTAGCTTTCAGACCCTTAAGGAAAAGTTGACAACTGCACCTGTGTTAGTTTTGCCTAACCCAAGAGAACCCTTTGAGGTGTACTGTGGTGCATCAAAAATGGGTTTAGGAGGAGTGCTGATGCAGAATGGTCCCGTAGTGGCCTATGCTTCTAGACAACTCAAGACGCATGAAAGAAATTATCCTACCCATGATTTGGAGTTAGCTGTCGTAGTGTTTGCTCTTAAGATATGGAGGCACTACCTTTTAAGTTTGAAGTGTTTAGTGATCATAAAAGCCTAAAGTATCTGTTTAGTCAGAACGAGTTGAACATGTGTCAGAAGAGATGGTTAGAGTTTCTTAAGGATTATTATTTTGAGCTTAGCTATCATCTTGGCAAAGCTAATGTAGTGGCTGATGCTTTGAGTAGGAAATCCTTGCATATATATGCTTTGATGGTTAGGGAATTAGACCTCCTAAAACAGTTTAGAGACCTTAGCCTGGTGTGTGAGGTAACCCCTAACAATGTGAAACTAGGAGCTTTAAGGATTACTAGCAGTTTTCTAGGAGAGATCAAAGAGGGCATGTAACACCCCGTATGCATCCAGTGCTTAACATTCAATTATGGTCGTTAAACGTAGCAATTAATTAATCATAATTAATTAGGAAGCAACTACAAGTACAATGTCATAATACGTCCACAATTATCATTTGTACATTATGTATGGTAGTCGTTCATGAAATTACAACAATATGCGTCGGGTACGTCCTCCCCATAGGGCCGGGTTACAAAGCGCATATATATACACACACACACACACACACACACATACCAAAACAGGGAGCCAACACGCTTGCAAAATAAAACTAAGGTTCACACGAAACCTGTCCCGGCTCGGCCTCATGTCCGGAATCCCTCGGACCGTCTCACTACCCGGGCCTCCTGCCTCGGGATCCGCCGTCCTCTCTCGGCTCATCACCTGCAAAACATATAATCCCCAACCGGGGTGAGATATAAATCTCAGTAAACTCTGGGTCCTTAGAGGCTTCTCCTCCTGGGTTCGCCTCTCACGACGCATAGCATCAAACCCGGCATCACATAATCTGGTCATCCCGACTCATCATAAAATGCATAACATGTATATAACAACACAGATATAACAAGAGAAGATCATCCAATTAAGGGCACATTCTCTGTATATCTTTTCCTGGGGAAGATCATCCACTTAAGGGCACATTCTCCCAGGACTTTCGCAAACCCTACTTGACGAAGATCATCCACTGAGGGGCACATTCTCTCAGGAGTCTGCTCAAACGTATATGGCTCTTTCAAGAGAGGATCATCCTTATAAGGGCACACTCTCTCAGGGTTTTCATATATATTAATTGACCACTTAGAGTTGTTCCACATGACTTTGGCTCCAAGAGAAGTCCATATTTAGTCCATTCTACTGGCTAGAGAATCTCGTCAAACATTCAACATATCATCAAAGTGTATATCATATACATGTTCTCAACCAAAAATAGTAACACACAAGTTCAATACCACATGCATCATAATATATCAGGACCATCACTCCTCGGAGTATGGTGGAACACAGTCAAGGGAAAAACTCCCAAGAACGGAGAGCTTACCTGCTCTAAGTGTTATGCTGGTCTTCTCAGCCTCATGGTTACAACCACCTATTTCTTCTCTATCACACTCTGCAAAACATGCAAGAAACAGAACGGTTATCAACCGTTGCATGCAAGCCGTCCATGACGGTCGTCAACCATGGCGTAATGAGAAATGTTATTCTTTTCCAACAAAGACCCAAGCTTAGTTCCAGCTCTGGGTCATATATCCTCTCAACACAAAAGCTCAACCAATCAGTAAAACGTGAGTGTCTTACCTTTTTAAACTTCCAGGAAGGCTATAGGATAGCCTCTCTAAGCTCGAAGGTCCTTAAAAGCCTTCTTTCCCTTAGAGTCGAAACTCTGCGAAAGTTCTCAGGGAAGACGATCTCTTCGTCCGATGGTCTTTCGAAGGAGCTAAGGTTGGAACCTAGCTATGGGGTGGTTCCCTTCAACTTCTCAGTTGCATGCAAAGGGATTTAGGTTAGGAGTGAGCGGCTATGGAGTTTCTCTCACTGGAACTGGAGGAAACAGAGAGAGGAAGAAGACAATAGTGTTTCGTCGAAATGAGAGAAGTGATCTATTTAAATGACCCTAGTGCGTGTGCCATGAGCCAAAAGTGCCAGATGTCAAAAACATAGCTTAGTCAACATATGCACTCATTGCCGGGTTCAGATCACTTACCAAAAGCCTACCTTGGGCAAGATGGTACTAGTAACCCGGAAAACCTTGTGCAGGTTCATGGTATCAGCACTAGTGTTAACTATTTTTAATCGATTAAAAATGCTTATGAATCGATTGCATAGTGCTGAACCGGTCCTCAGTACTTTATAAAACACAAGGCTCCACCCTTGTCCAACCTCATCCGACCTCACCCGACCTCGTTCGGGTTTCTACCTTGGCACCTCACAAGTCCAAGGTTCCGCCCTCTACCGACCTTATTCGACCTCGTCCGACCTTGTTCGGGTTTCTACCTTGGCACTTCCCAAGTTCAAGGTTCCGCCCTCTACCGACCTCATTCGACCTCGTTCGGGTTTCTACTCCATGTCAGAATCGTCCCATAATGGTCATATTTCCTCATCGAAGTGACATCCTGGTTACACGAATCTGGATGCCTCATTAGCGTTGACTTAGGAGACGCGAACCCGGATTTTTTATAAACACAATTACTCTTAATCATAATATTATTATATTAAAGCGCCAACGTGGACACCCAAAACCTTACAGGGCAAGAAGTCAAATCCTTTTTTGAAGACTCAGTTAGAAGCCATAGTGGCAGGGAAAGGTAGTACTTTTCATGTGGGATCGGATGGAGTCTTGAGGTTTCAAGATAGAATCTATGTTCCTAATGTATCTGAGCTTAGGACAAGGATTATGGAGGAAGGACATAGGAGTAGTTTAGTATTCACCCTGGTGCCACCAAGATCTATCAGGATCTCAAGACAATGTTTTGGTGGCCAAATATGAAGAAAGTGGTTAGTGAGTTTGTGTATGCATGTTTAGTCTGTCAGAAGGCTAAGATAGAACATCGGAGACCCTCAGGTAAGTTGCAACCCTTAGAGATACCCCAGTGGAAGTGGGATAGTATCTCCATAGATTTTGTTGTAGGACTGCCTAAAACCCCAAGAGGTCTAGATTCTATTTGGGTTATTGTTGACAGGTTGACCAAATCTGCTAACTTTATCCCCATTAATATCAGGTTTTCCTTAGAGAAGTTGACCTCCCTGTATATTAGTGAGATTGTCAGATTACATGGTGTGCCGTCTAGCATAGTATCTGACAGAGATCGTAGATTCACCTCTAGATTTTGGGAGAGTATGAACAAACCTTTGGGAACCAAACTTAGGCTAAGTTCAGCCTATCACCCTCAAACTGATGGTCAAACTAAACAAACCATTCAGTCTTTAAAGGATCTTTTGACGACATGTGTTTTGGAACAAAAAGGTATTTGGGAAAGTTTTCTGCCATTGATAGAGTTTACCTATAACAATAGTTTTCATTCTACCATTGACATGGCTCCCTATGAATCTTTGTACGATAGGAGGTGTAGGACACCCTTGTGTTGGCTAGAACCCAGAGAGAACCTCATTTTAGGACCTGAAGTGGTACAACAAACCACTGAGAAGGTCAAGTTGATCCAAGAGAGAATGATGACTACTCAGAGTAGGCAGAAGAGTTACCAGGATAAAAGGAGGAAATACCTAGAATTTGAGGTTGGTGATCATGTATTCTTGAGAGTTACTCCGTGGACTGGGGTTGGACGAGCATTGAAATCTTGAAAACTCACACCTCGTTTTATTGGTCCCTTCCAAATTCTCAAAAGAGTCAGCCCTGTAGCATATCAAATTTCATTACCTCCGTCCCTTTCTAATCTTCACAATGTTTTTCATGTATCCCAACTCAGTAAGTATGTCCATGATCCTTCTCATGTGGTCGAGTTAGATGACGTTCAAGTAAAGGAAAACTTGACATATGAAACATTGCCTTTGAGGATCGATGATCGGCGAACAAAGCACCTAAGAGGGAAAGAAATTCCTTTGGTCAAGGTGATCTGGGGAGGTACATTAGGAGATGATGCAACATGGGAACTGGAGAGTCAGATGTGAGAAGCCTATCCAGCTTTGTTTAAGTCAAGTAAATTTCGGGGATGAAATTTCTAAAAAGGGGAAAAAGTTGTAACACCCTGAAATTTCGATAACTGAAAATAGATGTTTGATGTATTTCTTGTGTTATTTGATTATTTGATTAGTATAGATCATTCGAAATGGTATGTGAATTATCCATGTGTAATTTCTTGGTGTAGATGTCAAGTTATGTGAAGTTTGTTTGAGCTGCATTAAAATTGAGTGATTCCGAGTTTGACCCAAAACCTATTTTAGTAAAATCACTATTCTGCATTTTTTAACCGTTGGATCGCCTTAAAATGTTAAAGGTAGGTTTCTAACACATGTATGTAACGTTTGACCATTTGGATTGGTGAAATAACATCTGTAGCATGAGATAATAATTTTTCACAAAAATAGAAATTCTAAAATTTGGCCAGCTCGCCCAGGCGAATTTTGGAAGGCTTTTTGGCTTGCCTGGGTGAGTCAAGTCAGTGTTAATAGTGTAGTAGCATGAAAAATCACAAAAATTGGCCTCCTTCTTCCTCCCAATAGCCAACCCACCTCCCACCATCATCCTCCACCACCCAAGACCACCGGTGACCACCACGGGTCGCCGTTGCTTGCCATGAGACCACTGCACGGAGATGATCCCTTTAATCAGAGTAGAATCTTTGAAACACAACTTGAAGATTCAGTAGAGAATGGAGCCTCCAATCCCCCTTTCTTGATTTCTTTGAGGTAACCTTGGTTTCCTTTGTCTTCTTCTAGCTAGTTTAAGCTTCTCTTAGTATCTCTTGTGTTTTGGATACCATTGGTGGGACTTTTACACTTCCTTTGAAAAACCTTTGAAAATGAGATGTTGTAAAAGTTTTTTTATGAAATTGATGTCATTTATGTGATCCTTGTTGAGTCCTGGTCACATTGGTGTGATTGAAATTTCAAAATGATGTCTTTTGACGTGAACTCCCAAAAATACCATTTAGCCCCTATTTGATTTGAATGGATATTTGACCCTAAATGTTAATTTTGACCTTGTCTTTGGAATCTATACTAAATTGTCTTCAATTTGGTATGTAGAACTGTGTTCGGAGAGGCACGCGTAATTGAAGGATCATGAAACCACACTGCTAGGTTGTAATAGGAAGAACTCCTGGTTAGGTAAGGGGAGTTTATTATTTTGGAAATAGTTTAGATACTATAGTTGGGGGCCAGGGAGTCCAACTATTAAGATAACTGCCTGTCCCTGTTATGTTCTAATTTTCAAGAAAAGTTATGTTTTAAACTGATGGGATGCGATATAATTATTATTGATGTGTGTTTGTTCCTATTGTGTGCTCGTTTTCAAGACAAATTGTGTTTTTAACTAATGGGATGCGATGAATTTATTATTGATGGATAAAACTGTGAATGATATTGTTGTTGTAATGATTGGATTTTTTTGGGAAAAATCTTAATTACAGAGGAGACTCTGCCCGAAATTTTTATAATGCATCATTTTATTTAATTCTTTATTAAATTTTTAAATGGGCATAAGAGTGTGTTTTCTATATTGTAGTCCTCCTCTTTAATTTAGAATTTTCCTAAAATACCAATCTCGTGATAATATGGATTGTGAATGAAATGAGATGATGTTTATGTGGTTTGTGATGCTTAAATGAGATGATGATGAATTGGTTGTTGATGTTGAAATGAGCTGAGTTTAATACGTATGATGATGATATTGAAATTTGTGATGTGGATACACATGAATACCATGGGGGGTGCCTGATTGGATAACCTTGCGAGGGTGAGTTTACGAATTTTAAGCATCCTAAGAGAGAATGAGATTGTTTAAAATTTTGGTCCCTAGATATCCATAGTCGGTGCATTGATGGTGCCTATGGTTGTATATTGTGTATGTCCATGTGGGGTACATTAACCGGTTGGATAACCTTGCAAGGGTGGGTTTACAAATTTTAAGCATCCTAAGAGAGAATGAGATTGTTTAAAATTTTGGTCCCTATCTATGCATGGTTAGTGTATCGGTGATGTTGTGTATGTACATCGGGGTGCATAACTGGATAACCTTGCGAGGGTGGGTTTATGAATTTTAAGCATCCCAAGAGAGAAAGGGATTGTTAAAATTTTGGTCCCTATCTATCCATGGTCATTGCATTGATGGTGCTCATGTTCATACTTAATATTTCATGGATGGAAATAGAATGGTGGCAGTAAGTACGGGGGGTACTAGGGGCCATCACTCTGTTTGGAACTCCCTTGTGACTCAGGGCTGATCACCATGGGGGGGGGAGCGACTAGTGCACGACAGGGTGACATCGACGAGCTACTGCATCATTTTTTTGAGAGAGACTATTTCCGTGAGGATGGTACCATATTGCATGTTGAGTGATAAGTCAGATGCATACATCATTCTGAATATGATTGTTTGAGTTGTGGAATGCATTTGATGATTGTTTTTGTTGAATGTGTAATGGAATGATGGGTTTGTGGTAATAATTGTGGTTATTTGTGTTGTCTTTTTCTCAATTGCTGTTATCAGATGCTTGTTGGTTTTGTATAATAAACTCACCCTTGTTTTTGTTGTACCATGTGGTTGGTACCTGTGATGATCACGAACCTTTGTTCCTGTGAGCAGATGAGTAGTAGTAGGTGACTTTGGAGGAGGATTCTTTTTGGTTGGAGCCGCCAAGCTGACGTGATGACGTTGGATTTCTTTTTGGAGAGAGAGTTGTGTATTGTTAATCAACTCTTTCTTAGTTAGTTCTTTGGCTTTTTGTTAGATATGAAATTTCAGGTGTATATACATGTAAAACTAAAGGAAGTTCTAACATGTGGATGACATGTACTGATTTAATATATGTTTATATGTGTTTAGTTATGTAATTGTAATACGTGTATGATAATTGTATTATTGCGAAAAATTTACCATTATTTTCATAATCAAATTAATGAAGTTTTACTTAAAAGTTTAATTTTGTACGGTAAGAGTTAACGCTATAGTAGCGACGAGGCGGGTCGTTACATTTTTGCAGATGGTCATGTGTGTTGGATTGGGGTCTAGGTTTGATGATGATTATTTGAGGAACTTCATTATGCAGCTTGCTTCTAGAATGGACATGGCAAAGCTTGCTGCTTCCTTACAATCCGGTGCCAAGATCATAGGTTCGTCTTTTCTTTGACATTCATGACTTATTTAATGAGTATGTTTATTGAACTGAAATTCTCTGTATAATGATTTTTAATTGCTGTGTGAATTCTTCACTTCATTTTAGCATTAATATTTCACAATTTTGCTGAAAAGTAATATAGTGGCTTGGCTTAGAAAGTTATTTACCCTCACCAATATAATTGTCATAACTTGATTGAAACTTTATACTAGGTGTTACTATTGCGACAAGATTATAGCTTTCATGTCTCAATCGTGATTTCTTGCTTCTTAAGAGGTTTGCAAACACACTATATAGCATCTGGCATTGGATTTGGAGTTCTTGTTTTTTGTTGTGCTTTTGATTTTGGATTGTTTTCTACTTGGTTTTGTTGAGAAGATAAATGGGGTTGGGAGTTATTGTTATTGTTTTGGTGTTTTAGAGAATTGAGTTGATGGGGGGTAACAATTCCAAGGAGGATAACAACTGGAGGCAGAATTCACCTATGCATTCAAGTTCCTTTGCGTCTTCTTGGGGTTCATATCTTGACCCCCACTCAGGTTATGGTCAGGGGGGTTACGCCTATTAGCCACAACAACTTTCTTATCCTACACAACAACAATATTATGCCCAACCACTTTCGCCACCACAAAACTATGGCAATGAACCTCAGCCTCATGCTAGTTGCAAAGTAGCCAACCATAGAAATGAAAAGCAGTTAGACTGGAAGTACTTGAGAATTGCAAATAACTACAATTCCATAGATGAGGTACGTGTTGGTGGGCCTCCTCAAGTGGGCCCAACAACTTTCATTTAAAAAAAAGAATAAAGAAAGAAAGAAGCAATACGTGAATAAGTTGTGTTGCGCCTCTTCCCTTTTTTTCATATTTCTTATGCGCCGTCAGTGGAGAGAAAAAGCTTTGCTCACTTTGTGGTATTGGTTGGATACTCATTTGTGCTCTATTTTGGATGAAATTTTAGTCAATTGTTCCTAAAATTGTGGGCATTCATCTGGTATACTCAGAACTTTATTTCTCTCATATTTTGGCAGAAGCTATATTTACCCCGTTGTGTATTTGGATATTGTTGCATTTTTTATTTCCACAATTTTAAGAGTGAGTAGGAATTTATTTGTGAGATTTTGTTGTAGAAACTCTTTTTTGTACTCTTTAATATTTTACATAGTAGATATTTTTCTAGACTTGGTCTCACGATTTTTGTCCTCACACTGGGGGTTTTTCACTTTAAAATTGTTGGTGTATTTCTTGCTGTTATCTCTTTATTTTTCTGCACCTTGGATTTTTGGATTGCTGTATATTACGATTCTCAAAAGTTCACTCAAGTAGGAAAGGTTTTATTTACCACTACATATTTGTGCAATTTTTCCACTGCGAATATGTGCCTTTTACAACAGCTGGCATCAGAGCTAGTTTATTTTTCTGGGAAATTTGCTTGATTGAATGATGGAGCCCAATTACGGTAGAATGATTAGTTTGAACAGAACTGATTACCACAAGTGGAGAGGTAAGGTGAATGATTTACTATCTGTGAAAAAATTACATTTACCTGTATTTGCTACTTAGAAACCTGATAATAAATCTGATGAAGAATGGGTTTTTGAGCATGAGATGGTTTGTGGTTTTATTCTTCAATGGGTAGATGATAATGTTTTAAATCATATTGCTAATTATTCACATGCCAGAACTTTGTGGGACAATCTTGAAACCTTGTATGCTTCTAAAACAGGGAACAACAAATTGGTGAAATAGGCTATGAATTTGAGGTATAAGGAAGGTACTTCTATTTCTGATCACCTGAGTGATTTTCAAGGTTGCTTTGATCAATTGTCTGGCATGGGTGTAAAATTTGATGATGAAATTTTGGGACTTTTTGGTTCCTTAATACTCTACCTGATTCTTGGGAAAATCTTCATGTTACTTTTACTAGTTCTGCTCCTAGTGGTATTGTGACCATGGATTTTGTAAAACTGCTATTTTGAATGAATAAGTTAGACGATGTACTCAGTAGGCATCCTCTTCACAAGCAGAGGTTTTGGTCACTGAAAATAGGGGGAGAAGTACAAACAAGGGATCAAGAAGGAGGTCATAGAGGTAAAAGCAAGCTCAGAAGCAAATCAAGGTATCAGCTGAAAACTTACAAGTGCAGTTATTGTGGTAAAAATGGTCATCTTCAAAAGTTTTGTTATAAGCTGAAAAATGATAACAAAGGAAAGCAAGAAAAGAGAAATGATGAGAATGGTGATAGTGTTTCCATTTCTAGTGCAGGAGATCTTTTTATTGTTTATGATGAGAACTTGATCAGTGTTGCTTCTGATGATTCTAGCTGGGTTGTTGACAGTGATGCCAGTTTTCATGTGACTTCTAGGAAGGATGTTTTCTCATCTTATACTCCAAGTGAGTTTGGTGTGTTGAAGATGGGTAATAGTGATACGTCAAAGGTAATTGGCATTGGTATTATTTGTTTGGAAACTAGCATAGGAACAAAGTTGATTTTGAAGAATGTCAGGCATGCACCAGACATTCGTTTGCATCTGATTTCTACTAGTGTTCTAGATGATGATGGTTATTTTAATACCTTTGGTGGTGGACAGTGGAAGCTCACTAAGGGTTCCTTGATTGTGGCATGAGGTAAGAAGTTTTCAGGTTTGTATTGGATGAAAGCTTCTATTTTAGTTGATGCTATAAATACTGTTGACTGTAATAGTTCGTCAGATTTATGGCACAAGAGACTGAGTCACATTAAGTGAGAATGGACTGAATTGTTTGGCCAAGAAGAATCTTCTTACAGGTTTGAAATGTGCAAGGTTAGAAAAATGTGTTTATTGTTTGGCTAGGAAACAAAATAGGGTTTCTTTAAGAGCCATCCTCCCTCCCGGAAATCAGGGGTACTTGAGTTGGTGCATTCAGACCTTTGTGGTCCTATGAGGACTAAGACTTTCAGTGGTGGGCTGTATTTTGTTACTTTTATCGATGACCATTCGAGAAAGTTTTGAGTTTATGTCTTGAGAGAAAAACAGGGAAGAAACTGAAATGTATTTGCATTGATAATGGTGGGGAGTTTCGTGGACCTTTTGATGAATACTGCAAGTAGATGGGTATTCAACACTAGAAGATGCCCCAAGACTCCTCAGCTCAATGGCTTAGCAGAAAGGATGAATAGGACATTGACGGAGAGAGTCAGATGTTTGCTTTCTGAAGCAAAGTTACCAGCTTCTTTCTAGGGTGAGGCTTTATGTACTATTGCAAATGTTATTAACTTGTCTCCTATTGTTGCATTACAGGCTGATGTTCCTAATAGAGTGTGGTATGGGAAGGATGTTTCTGATGACCATCTTTGTGTTTTTGGCTGTAAAGCATTTGTGCATGTGCCAAAAGATGAGAGGTCCAAGTTAGATGTCAAGACAAAGGAACATATCTTCATTGGTTATGGCCATAATGAATTTGTCTATAGATTTTATGATCCGGTTGGAAAGAAGCTTGTTAGAAGCCGTGATATTGTTTTTATAGAGGATCAAACCATTGAAGATATTGGGAAGGCAGAAAAATCAGAGTCTTCGAGTACTGATGATTTAGTTGATTTTGATCCAATTCCTGATACAAATATGCTTGATGTAGCAAATTTTGACAATCATGATGATGCCCCTACTCATATTCTAGACGATCCAGTTGAGAATATTGATAATAATGATGTTGGTAATTTTGTTGAATTTGATGTTCCTTTTAGAAGGTCTTCTAGATAGCATTTTCCTTCTACTCGTTATTCATCTGATGAATACGTACTCCTCACTGACGAGGGAGAACTTGAGTGCTATGAAGAGGCTATGGAAAATGAGTACAAGAAAGAATGGATTGCAGCAATGGAAGATGAGAAGAAGTCTTTGCATGATAATCATACTTTCGAGTTAGTCAAGTTGCCTAAGGACATGAAAGCTTTGCAAAATAGGTGGATTTATAGGTTAAAGATTGAAGAAAACAATTCTGCTTCACGATACAAAGCAAGATTAGTTGTCAATGGCTATCGTCAGAAAAAGGGCATTGATTTTGATGAAATTTTCTCTCCTACTGTTAAAATGTCTTCCATCTGAGTTGTTCTTGGTTTGGAGGCCACTCTTGACTTAGAGGTTGAGCAGATGGATGTGAAAACTGCGATGAAAGACTTGGGACCAGTAAGATAGATTCTTGGCATGCATATCACTTGTGATCGAGAAGCCAAGAAGTTGTGGTTGTCACAAGAGAAGTACATTGAGAAAGTACTTCAACATTTCCATATGGATAAAGCTAAAGTGGTAAGTACACCTCTGGCTTCACACTTTAGGCTTAGATCCAGACAAGCTCCTTCTAGTGATAAAGAAAAAGAAGACATGCAATTTGTTCCCTATGCATCTGTAGTAGGAAGTTTGATGTATACAATGGTTTGCACTAGGTCTGATATAGCCCATGCAATTGGTGTTGTCAGTCGTTTTCTTTCCAATCTTGGTATTGAGCATTGGAAAGTTGTGAAGTGGATGTAGAGATATCTCTGTGGTACTTCTAATTTGACATTGTGCTTTGGAATTGGGAAGCCTATTTTTTGTGGTTACACTGATTCTGACCTGGCAGGGGATATTGATTCTAGAAAATCTACTTCTGGTTATTTGATTACTTTTGCAGGGGGAGCTGTTGCTTGGCAATCTAGGTAGCAAAAATATGTTGCATTGTCTATAACTGAGGCAGAGTTCATTGCTATTACTGAGGCATGTAAAGAGTTGCTTTGGATGAAAAACTTTGTGCAAGAACTTGGTTTTGAGCAGTAGAGGTCTATTTTATTTTGTGATAGTCAGAGTGCTATTCACCTTGGCAAGAGTCCTACTTTCCATGGTAGATCTAAACATATTGATGTGCGATATAAATGGATACGTGATGTTTTAAATTCGAAGTTATTGGAACTTGAAAAGATTCATACAGATGATAATGGTTCTGACATGATGACAAAGACACTACCAAAGAGGAAGTTTGAAGCTTGTCAATTTATTGCCGGTTTGGCATTTGCCTCCACTTCAGTCGTAGGGGGAGTTTGTTGGTGGGCCTCCTTAAGTGGGCTCAACCACTTTCATTAAAAAAAACAAAAGAAAGAAAGAAGAAATACGTGAATAACTTAATATATATGTGTGTTGTATTCCTTGTATTATTTGATTTCTTTATTAATTTGGATTAGTTGAAATGTTATGTGAATTATCCATGTGTCATTGCTTGGTGTAGATGTCAAGTATGTGGAGTTTGTTCGAGCTGCGTTGTAATTGAGTGATTTCGAGTTTAACCCGAAACCTGTTTTAGTAAAATCACAATTATTGATTGTTAACCTTTGGATCGTCTTCATATTGTAAAAGTGGGTTTCTAACTCACATATAAAATGTTTGACTGTTGGGATTGGTGAAATAACATCTTTAGAGTGAGATAATAATTTTTCATTGAAACAGATATTGTAAAATTTGGCCAGCTCGCTCAAGCGAATTTCTGAAGGCTTTTTGGCTCACCTGGGCGAGTCAAGTTGCCGTTAAATACGTCAAGCAGCCTCCAAATCATGAAAATGACTTCCTTCTTCCTCCAAAACAGCTCCCAACCTCCTTTCCCTTCATTCTCCACCATCCACAGCCACTGGAGACCACCACAAGGCGCCGCCACTTGCCGTTGGACCACTGCACGAAGAGGAATACTTTAATCAGAGTAGAATCTTCAAAACTCTTCTCGAAGTTTCGGTAGAGAATGAAGCTTCCAAATCCTTCTTTCTTGGTTTCTTTGAGGTAACCTTGGTTTCTTTTGTCTTCTCCTAGCTAGTTTAAGCTTTTATTAGTGTCTCTTGTGTTTTGGGTACCGTTGTTGGGAGTTTTACACTTCCTTTAAAATGAGATGTTGTAAAAGTTTCCTTTTTATGAAATTGATGTCATTTCTATGATCCTTGTTGAACCCCGGTCACATTGGTGTGATCAGAATATCAAAATGATGTCTTTTGATGTAAACTCCCAAAACACCCTTTTAGCCCTTTTTTTATTTGAGCAGGTATTTGACCCCAAATGTTAATATTGATCTTACCTTGGAAATCTATATTAAATTGTCTTCCATTTGGTCTATAAAGCTCTGCGTTTGGACAAAAACACGCGTATTGAAAGATCTCCAAAACAACACTGTGAAGTTTTAACCAGAGAACTCCTAGTTAGGTAAGGGGAGTTTATTATTTAGTTATAGTTTTGGTACCATAGTTGGGGTCCAGGGAGTCCAACTATGAAGATAACTGTCTGTCCCTGCTGTGTGTTGATTTTCAAGAAAAACTGTGTTTTTCACTAATGGGATGCAATGTATTTATGATTGATGTATGTTTGTTCTTGTATATGCTCGTTTTCAAGAAAAAAACTGTGTTTTTAACTAATGGAATTCGAAGAATTGGTTTGTTGATTGATAAAATTGTGAATGATATTGTTGTTGTAATTGATTGGATTTTTGGGAAAAGTCTTAATTATAGATGAGATTCTGCCCAAAATTTTATAATATGTTCTTCTATTCAATTCTTTATTAAATTTTTAAATGGGCATAAGAGTGTGTTTTCTATATTTTAGTCCTCCTCTTTAATTTAGAATTTTCCTAAAATATCAGTCTCATGGTAATATGGATTGTGGATGGATGAGGTGATATTGATGTCATTGATAATGTTGAAATGAGATGTTATTGATGTGTTGGTGATCATTGAATGAGATAATGATGATGTGTTTGATGATGTATAAATGATATAATGATGATGTGGTTTATGATGTTTAAATGAGATGACGATGAATTGGTTGTTGATGTTGAAATGAGATGAGTTTAATATGTATGATGGTGATATTGAAATGTGTGATGTGTATACACATGAATACCATGGGGGGTGCCTGATTGGATAACCTTGCGAGGGTGGGTTTACGAATTTTAAGCATCCTAAGAGAGAATGAGATTGTTTAAAATTCTGGTCCCTAGCTATCCATAGTCAGTGCATTGATGGTGCCTATGGTTGTATATTTTGTATGTACACGTGGGGTACATTGACCGGTTGGATAACCTTGCGAGGGAGGGTTTACAAATTTTAAGCATCCCAAGAGAGAAAGGGATTGTTAAAATCCCGGTCCCTATCTATCCATGGTCATTGCATTGATGGTGCCCATGTTCATACTTCATATTTCATGGATGGAAATAGAATGGTGCCAGTAAGTACGGGGGTACTAGGGGGCATCACGCTATTTGGAACTCTCTTGTGACTCAGGGCTGATCACCATGGGGTGAGTGACCAATGCACGACAGGGTGACCTCGACGAGCTACTGCATCATTTTCCTAAGAGAGGCTATTTCCATGAGGATGGTACCACATTGCATGCTGAGTGATGATTCAGATGCATACATCATTATGAATATGATTGTTTGAGTTGTGGAATGCATTGGATGATTGTTTTTGTTGAATGTGTAATGGAATGATGGGTTTGTTGAGTGTGTATTGGACTGATGAACTTTTGGTAATGATAGTGGTTGTTAATGTTGTTTCCTTTCCAATTGTTGTAATCTGATGCTTGTTGATTTTATATAATAAACTCACCCTTGCATTTGTTGTACCGTGTGGTTGGTACCTGTGATGATCATGAACCCTCGTTTGTGTGAATAGATGAGCAACAGTAGGTGATCTTGGAGGGAGATATTCTTTTTGTTGGAGCTGCCAAGTCGACCTGATGACATTGGAATTTCTTTTGGAAAGAGTTGTGTTTTGTCAATCAACCCTTTCATAGTTAGTCCCTTGATTCTTTTTGTAAACATGTATATTTTTAGGTGTAAATATATGTAAAACTAAATTAAGTTCTAAACTAAAGATATGCATGATGAGTACTGATTTAGTATATGTATACATATGTATTCAATTATTGTAATTGTATTGTGTGTACGATGATTGTATTATTGCGAAAAACTTACTACCATTTCATAATCAAACTAATGGGATTTTCATTAAAATCTGAATTTACACGATTAAGAGTTAGTGATATCGTAGCGACGAGACGGGTCGTTACACGCCTCTTCCTTTTTTTTTCATGTTTTTTCTGCATCGGCAGTGGAGAGAAAAAGCTTTGCTCACTTTGTGGTATTGGTTGGAAACTCATTTGTGCTCTATTTTGGATGAAATTTCAGCCAATTGTGCCTAAAATTGTGGGCATTCATCTGGTATACTCAGAACTTTATTTCTCTCATATTTTGGCAGAAGCTATATTTACCCCTTTGTGGGTCTCTACTTGGATATTGTTGCATTGTTGATTTCCACTATTTTAAGAGTGAGTAGGCATTTATTTGTGAGGTTCTATTGTAGAAACTATTTGCTGTACTCTTTGATATTTTACATAGTGTAGATTTTTTTGGACTTGGTCCCGTGGTTTTTGTCCCTCACACTGAGGGTTTTCCACGTTAAAATTGCTGGTGTATTTCTTGCTGTTATCTATTTATTTTTTTGCACCCTTAGATTTTTGGATTGCCATATATTACGCTTCTCATAGGTTCACTCAAGCGAGAAAGGTTTTATTTACCACTACATATTTGTGTAATTTTTCTGCTATGCATACGTGTCTTTCCCAACAGTAAGATATGTTTTGTCTATTGGTGATGTACATGTACTGCTGTGCTTAACTTTAGCTTATCCTGGGATTAAGTCATGGTTATTTTTATCTGGCTAGGCATTCAAATGCTTTTCTTCATTTGGCTTTGTTTTGTGTACTTTCCTTTTTTTTACTAAACATAATTTGGCTGCTAAGAATCCAAAACATTTACCTTTTATTTAAAAAAAATATATTTTGGCGGCAAAAAATTAAAAATAATACAAATTAAATATTTATTTAGAAAAAAGGTGCAAGTGAGGCAATATTTAGGGATTTGGGGCACCCTAAC
Source organism: Glycine latifolia (assembly GCA_013407115.1). NCBI lineage: Eukaryota > Viridiplantae > Streptophyta > Magnoliopsida > Fabales > Fabaceae > Glycine > Glycine latifolia. Next base: position 14,136,735 of record CM023950.1, read on the forward strand.
ACGCCCTGCCTAGGCGTGTTTAAACACGCCCAAGCTAGGCATGTTTAAACACGCCCTGGCTAGGCGTGTTAGGGTGCCCCAGGTCCCTATATATTGCCTCTTAAAATCACATTTAAGGATTGCGCCTTCTCTCTAGAAATAGCTCTGCCTTCTCTCTAGAAAGTGGGTGTTGATTTCTCTGAAGCGAAGCCCTGTCGAATTCGAAGCGCGGCCGACAAGTAATTAGGGTTCTGTGTAGAAGTTGTTGTGCTTCAGGATCTACAGCTTTGGATAGGATATTTTGTGAAGATTAGCGCTTGAAAGAAGTAAGTTCTAAACCCTAAACAATGTTGCATATTATTTAAAGTTGTTAGCGACATAGTTGTTAGGTTCATAGTGTATATGTTTACGTCTTAGGGTTTAGGTTTAGTGTTGAAATTGTCATTAGGGTTTATGGGGTGATCAGGGTTTAAGTGTTTCGGCTTAGGGTTTAGGGTTTATGGGGTGAATAGGGGTTATGTCTTGATGGACACACCTAGGGTTTATGGCGCATGTGTGGATTAGGGGTTAGGTATGGGGGTACACACCTAGGGTTTAAGTGTTACAACGTAAGGGTTTAGGGGCATGGGTGGATTAGGGTTTAGGGCCTGGTGTATACACCTAGGGTTTAGGGTATCCGGCTTAAGTGTTTAGGGTTTATGGGGTGATCAGGGTTTAGGGTTTATGGGGTGAATAGGGGTTATGTCTTGATGGACACACCTAGGGTTTATGGCGCATGTGTGGATTAGG
>CM023950.1:14137512-14167296 GCA_013407115.1 Glycine latifolia
GGTTAGGTACGGGGGTACACACCTAGGGTTTAAGTGTTACGGCATAAGGGTTTAGGGGCATGGGTGGATTAGGGTTTAGGGCCTGGTGTACACACCTAGGATTTAGGGTATCCGGCTTAAGTGTTTAGGGTTTATGGGGTGATTATGGGTTAGGTCAGGGGGAACACACCTAGGGTTTAGGGTATCCGTGGTAGGGTTTAAGGCGTATGTGGTGGTTAGGGTGTATGGCTTGGCGTGACTGGACCTTGGGTTTAGGTTGTTGTGTAAACAAGACCACTTCTTTATGCCTTTGTGTCTTTGACAATATTGACTTTCTTTCACGATTTGGTGATTTACTGGGGACTAACTACATCTATAGAAGCGTTTATGTGGGTTAGGGTTTGTTTTGTATGTAGGGTTTGTGTTTCATAATTTAGGGTTTCGGGTGTTTGTGTGCTTCTGAAGTTTATTTATGTTGATTGCAGGAAATGAGTTCGAGTGATGCGGAGGTTGTTCGTGTTGTGTTTTTTTTTCAATGGAAGGAAAATTGAAGGGGAAAGAGGTGTTGTCTTCGAATGGGATAAAAGGATGACACGAATCAACCGAAATGCAACATTGAGTGATTTGCATCAGAAGATACTTCCAAAATTGGGTGTGGATGGAAACACTTGTATCACATTACTGACGACAAGAATATGGCAGCAAGATGAATAAATGGGGTTTCCAATACAGGATGATGAAGAATTGGAAATGGTCATTGAAGAATTTTTTAATCAGGCACGGAAGAAATTTTTAGAGTTGTATGTGGATTACACCGTAGTTCAGGAAGCTGTTTTACCCAGGAGGTCAGTTGGTTGTAATTCTGCACATATTGCACCATCATATGATGCTGCACCATCATATGATGTTGTAGGTGCAAACATGTCTCAGGAAGATTCACATGACCCAACTTGGGTTATGGATGACGATGAAGATGATGATGATGATGAAGATATAGCGATGAAAGATCGTCTTCTTCAGGAGAATGCCAGTGCGTCCGATAATGATGAACACACTGATGTGGGGTCGTCTGAAATGCGGTACCGTGCGGGTGTTGGACCGACACAATCAGAACAACCAGTTGAAGGTAAGTTACATGACTTAAACCCTAAGTGATTTCGTATAATTGTTGTTCATGTATATATTTTGCAAACCCATGCTTATTAATGTGTGTTGTATTTAAAGGTGGTGCGGTTATTCCTTTTTGAGACGGGATTCCACATTACACATATATCGATTGGAATCACCCAAGCGAAGAAGAATCTATTGGCGGTTCAGCTTCAGGATCGGGTTCAGTCCAAGGTCCCTGGCAACTAGGGGACGATTTATTTGTTGACTAGGAATTCCCTTCCAAAAAGGAGGCACAAATTGCAGTTAAGCGAAACCTAATGAGGGAGCATCAAGAAGCAGTTGTGGTTGAGAGCAAGCCTGAGAAGTTTGCCATGAAGTGTGTTGCTCACAAGGATGGTTGCCCTTGGAGGGTTAGGGTGTATAAACCAGTATACGGTGAGAAGTGGGTGGTTTCAAGATGGGGTGGAAAACACAATTGCCTCAACGACCGTATATCACATGATCATAGACAACTTGATGTGAATATCATTGCTTCACTTGTAGCAGGTATGAACTCAGAATTTGTGTTTTTTTGAAAAATATTTAATTGTGTTAAGGTTTGTTGTAAATGTGTATGTTACAATGTCATTTTCAGGAATGGTTAGGGAGGAACCAGGCGTGTCAATTGCATTGGTTCAGGAAAGGATCACCAACAGCTTCGGATTTAAAGTTTCCTATTGTAAGGCATGGTATGCGAAGCAGAGAGCGATGGCAATGATTTATGGAGATTGGGAAGAATCTTATGCATTTTTGCCGAGGTGGTGCAGCTACATGCTTCGATTTTCACCAGGTTCTTTTTTTGATATTCAAACCAATGATTATTTTGTGGCACATCGACTGGTCAGAGGGAAGCGTGTGTTTAAGCGAATGTTTTGGACTTTTAGATAGTGTTGCGAGGCTTTTAAATTTTGCAAACCAGTCATTCAAATTGATGGGACTCACTTATATGGCAGGTATAAAGGAAAATTGCTGATCGCCACGAGTCAGGATGGGAATAATGAATGTCTGCCATTGGCATTTGCCATTGTTGAGGGGGAGACGTTGGAAGCTTGGGAATATTTCCTTGCTAAAATTCGTTTCCACGTAACCCAAATGCAAAATATATGCCTCATTTCAGATCGTCACCGTAGCATTATATCTGCAGTGCAGAACCATGCCGGTTGGCAACCACCTTTTGCGCATCACGTTTTCTGCCTTCGTCATATTGCCAGTAATTTCAATCAAAGATTCAAGAGTGCAAGATTGAAGAAGAGCCTCATGACTTTGGGTATGTTCACAATTATTTGTAATTTAGTTAGATTAAAAAATGTCTTACCCACCTAATGTTAATGGTATTATAATTGTGCAGGTTATACTCCCTGTATGGCCGATTTTGACATAGCGTATGAACGATTCCGCGAAACCAGTCCTAAGGTTGCAGAATGGATTGACAACATTCCTAAGGAAAAGTGGACTCGTGCATATGATGTCGAGGGGAGAAGATATGGCTATATGACAACAAATTTGTCTGAATCAGTCAACAAGGTGTTCAAGGGAGCAAGGAACATGCCTATTACTGCTTTGGTGAAGCACACATACAGTCGATTGGTTGAATACTTTGTGAGAAGGGGTAACACGGCCACTGCACAGCTGCATCAGCATCAACGACATTGTAAAAATGTCGTTGATGCTATGAGGCATAATCAGAACATTGCTACAGGCCACAATGTACGCACCTATAACCTTGAGCAAACGTCGTTTGAGGTGGCCGATGGCTGGGACAGGTTATATTCAGTTAACCTAACTGACCGTTTTTGTCAGTGTGGGAAGTTTAAGGCCTTCAAATACCCTTGTAGCCATGCCGCAGCTGCTGCTTTATACATCCGTCAGAATCCTTTACAATATGTGGATGATGTCTTCCTCGTAACCAACTTGGTTGAGGCTTATTCATTACCTTGGCAACCTATTGGTGATGAACTTGCCATTCCCCCCAATGAAGATCCAGTTATCATCCCTGACAGGGAAAGGTTGCGTGCGAAGGGTCGTCCAAGGTCCACTAGAATCCGTAATGAGATGGACGAAGTCGAAACAATTCATAGAGCTCGTAGATGCGGTCTGTGCAAGCAAGTTGGACATACTCGTACAACTTGTCCTCCTCGGGGTGGTGTTTCATGATTCTGTTATTATGTTTGGTTGATAAGTGTGTGGTTAAATGTATTTGATTTTAAAAAAATGTTGCGTAACATGTATGACGATAATGTTTTCGTTGTGGTGCACATCAATGACGATAAAAAATGTTGCGTAAAATTGTTGGTAATGCTCTGCTGACACATGATTTAATTTGTTACAATATTATTAGTTAATTATGTACATTATGATCTAAATTTTCGTCAGTTAGTTACGTAATGTATGACCTAGGTTTAGGTGACATATTTGGTGACCTAGGTTTTATGACCCTAAAGATGTCGTTAAGTGGTTCAATCCATAAACCCTAAACGGCTATACAAGCAGAGCGTGTGTTTACAAATGAACGTTTTTTGTGTCACTAGACAATACACATGCATTTATTTATATACGATGAAATCTAACCAACAAATTCAAATATAACCAATTTGTGATTTGGTTTCACTTTAGCCCTTAGTTATCATGATTTATGTTACACGTACGACGTTAATTCAATACACCTAACTGAAGACGCCTACGAAGGGCGTGATTGAACACGCCCAACGAGGACGTCTTTGAACACGCGTAAATACGGCGTAACTAAACACGCCTATGAAATATTTAGGCGTGACTAGACACGCCCAACTTGGGCATGATTACCCCTATATAAGGTACACGGTTGGACACAACATGCGTCGCCCCGTAAATTTCATTTTGCATACCATGGCATTCTTAGGAGAAACAAGCAGCCAAGGAATTGGTAACTCCAAATTAGCATTCATTTATCCAAATGGATCTATGAAGCACAACGACACGGGTGTTTGTTTTCAGGGTGCCACTCCAATAGCGATGCGAGTTCCTAATGAGTGTTCGTTTCAGACGCTTCAGAGTAGGATTCACCACACCCTTCTACTAACCGATGACCATTTCGTGGATAACATCTACTACTGATAACCATCCCTAGACACAGGTCAGCACTATTTTTTTCATTCTCTCGCACTAACAAACGATGATGATGTTTGCAGAATGTTAAGGTGTCACGACCAAATGTCCACTGCTGGTCCTATAGAAATATTATGCACCGTAAGCAGAACAGCCGATGGGATAATCAACCTACTTCAGTCGACCATCGTCCCCACACATGATGCAATGTTATACTACAACGGAAGTTGGAACATACCACGAAGAGGCAATTTTGTGGGTTATTCCTTTACTGGAACAAACCCAATCCGATTTGAAATTCCTTCTGCATGCACCATTGAAACACTGAAGGCCGTCATCAAGCAAGTTGCGCCTGTTGGGGTTCCCCCAAATGGAATTCACATGTCATAGGTGGTAAGAAAAATGTTTTTCCGTCATCCAGCACATTCACAATACTCAGACACCACAATCCAGTATGACATAAAGGAGTTGGTAAGCGATGAAGACGTGTTGAGGATGCTAGCAGAATCCAACTACTGGAAACGTCTTGGTCCAATTGAAATTTTAGCCATTTTTAGCAAACCACAAATCGATATGGAATAACACATGTACGCCGAAAATGTTGTTTTCAAATTATCCTTATCATGACAAATGCATTTTCCCCCTTCTATTTTTTATTGTAATCGTGTCTGTTATGCATTTATGGTTTTGACGGCTCCTGTTATTGTTAGGGTTTGCGGGGTTAACGTGATCAAATAATAGTTAGACCGAGCATGGTAAACATAAATGTCACAAATAACCGTAGTTTACAAAATACAATCGATTACAATACAACAAAAAAATATAAAACAGTAACTGCGAATAAATCAGAGTGAGGGCGGTGGCCACTGCGAACGACGTGCCTGTCGATCAGGTTGTACTCGTCTTTGTGGTCGCCGAGAACTGCCTGGCTCGGACGGGGCTGGCTATGAAGGGCCTGCCAGAGAAGGGCCTACCTGTGAAGGGCCTGCCTGAGAAGGGCCTGCCTCATACGGATGCACATGAGGAGATCGACATGCCGTGCCCTGCTCTGCATACACCGGCATAGGGCACTCATAATCTTCGGTGACATATGGTGAATGTGGTTGCCAAGCGGCACAGGCTTCTAAAACCCAATCCATCTGGAAGAGAATGTCGTCGCCCTGTGCCTCACTCCACTCGGCCTCCATGTTCATTCCAACACGGATCCCGCAATCTACATCTGCACATGTCATTGCAGTTGGAACATATGCGGCATGCGTCTGCGATGGGCCTGGTGTAGGCATTTGGGCTTCGGTACTGAAATCAGCATAGTCCATGCCCCCATGCCCCCCCTGCGCAGTAGCCTCGTAATATAGGGGCTGTGTCCCATATGTCTCAGCAATAACAGGAGGCCTAAAGTAACCCTCCATGTGTGGCCTCGGTCGAACAATGGGCTCAAGAACCTGCTGCACCGGTCTCCGCCGACGCTCTAGCCCACGACCCTCTTTTCTTCGCCGACCAACTGCAACTGAAATCTCTGGTTCGGGCTGAAGCTGGGAGTCGGGAGCATGTGGGCCTGCTTCCTCCACGCGACAGCTCTCGCCAAAGACAGACATTAACCGACCGACCTCCTCACTCGCTAAATCGAAGTCGAAGGCCTCCCTATTAGGGCTACTTACCGCGAAGTACAAAGCCTCCAGCCCATCGACCTACAATTTTAAATACATACACATAAGTGTCAAGTATGTCATGTAGCATAATGAATTTAAATAGACAAATGAGGATGTAAAGAAAACTCACACCACGACCGGTCTTCGCGCCCTTCTTTGTGATGAACCGCTTCCCGTGTTCTCTGAACCAAACCATGTACTCATGGTGTGGTGACAGCAACCCCTGAATCAAGGGGGGAAGCTCAATGTGCTGGTCCCTAGCATGCCATCGCGCAATAAATGGTCTGAGTTTACGAACCCAGTTGTCTTCTCGTTTCCCCCGAAGCGAAAGATCATGCACACCCTTCAGCTTCCTGGGAGCGCGTGGGATTGGCTGATCCCTCCCGAATTGTCGCATGCATCGATCCGGCTGGGAATATTCTACTGTGTGAAAGCATATGATAGGCGTAGTTGCCATCCACAGCAGTCGCTCACGCTCAGAAGCACCAAGAAAGTCGTAGTCCCCGTATGGTTGCCAAACGACCTGTACACAACAAAATAACACTTTATTAGTTCACAGCATGTTCCACAGATGCAAACGTACAGTAATTGAAAAACTACTATATGTACCTCGTTTCAAGTAAGGGAGTCGAATGCCATCCTATACACGACCAGTTCATGCGGTTTAAGTTGACCTAAAACGTTAAACCTAATTTCAAAATAAGTAATGTTAGTATAGTATAACACTTCATTGTTACAATTGTAAACAAGAACAACATATAACCACACATACCGATGTCCGAAATGCCAGTCCAGCTGTGTAGGCAGCGGAATAGCTGGAGCAATTGGTGGGAATCTTAGCCACGCCCACACCTGAAGAAGCATATGACACCCACCGATGTCACTCCTGCCTGGATCTGTACACTTACACATTTGTCTAAACAAATGTGAAAGGACAGCTGAGCCCCAGCTATATCGGCCGATGTCCACAAAATCCCCTGCAAGCAACGACATGTATCGTGCTGCAATCATGCTACCTCCAGATCGTTCGCACAGCAGCCATGATCCGATAAGTCATACAATGTGGGCCTTCGTGAACCGCGTAATGTGAACAATGTCGGGAACCACCTCACCCCAATGCGCAAAATGTCTATCAAAGAACGACAGGCGCAAATATCCACCTTTCAGCTCGGTGTCTTCCTCAGGTTCGTGACCAAACACCTCCTCAATGACGGTCGCCCACTCGTCAACCGTCACTCCAGTAACCACATTGCCCTCGGTGGGCAATCCCAAAATACCAGCCACGTCTTGCAACGTGATGGTCATCTCACCCTGCGGCATGTGGAAGGTGTGAGTCTCTAGCCTCCATCGTTCAACCAGAGCACTAATAAGCGCAGCATCCATCTGAAATACATAAAAATTATTAAACAACTTCATTTATCAAATTAACCAGTCTTAACTCATTTCATAGTTGCATGGTTGCATACCTGAATATGTCGCATGCGTGCGACATGAAGAAACCCAGCTTCGCGCAACATGTCAGAAACAACATCGGGTATATCGTCCGCATCTGGTCCACCGCTCAATTTATCACGTCGAGTCTTCAATACCCGAGGTGACACGCCCCCGTTCCACACAACTTGTGAAACGTGTGTGCGCTGAATACGCCTACGCAGAGTGCCCCACTTGTATGGGGTAGGGACAACATAGGCAGTGGGATCCATGGGCTCAGCCTCATGGTCGGATGCAGATCGCGATGATGATGTGGAGGATGAATCAGCCATCTATTCAGTATCTTCATGTAAAAAAATTTAAAACCACGGTATACAAAATATTAACGATTAACAAATCATTCGAACAAAATTTTTTTACGTATCAAATACATTAAACCAAATACACTAACACAACATAAGCCTGAAAGCTTAGCCGATATCCATAAACCCTAAGTAAAAAACATAAGCCCTAAACCCTAATCACAACATAAGCCCTCAGACTAAACCGTAATCCAACACAAAGCTTGAAACACTAAAACCCTAATCACAACATAAGCCCTCTTATGTAATGGAACATTTGTTTATTACTTTTTTAAAGGCTGCCTTCAGCAGAGATAATCAACAAACTCAACTTTCAACTTGTAAATCTAAGATGTCTTTGAGGAGGAGAAAATGAGATTTGCTCAACTCCAACATGACTATGTCAACATCGAAGCTTTGCTTGAAGCATCATATCGGCATAGACAAATTTGTCTGAACAGGTCTCTAATCACTACCCCAAGCTCAATGAAATAGAAAAAACAATTAAAACATCGTCAGTTGGACACCTAGAAGATAGAGACTCATCTTCTTCATTTCAAAAGGAAGTGTTTGTCAAGGCAAAACTTGAATTGGAAAACTAATTACTCAATATGCCACCACCGCATTGCTCACTAGTCACTACGTTGAGTTCAAGGGTGGGGTTTTGGGTTTACGATTTAGGGGGTACGGTTTATTGTTTAGGATTTAGGGTTTATGCTTTAGGGTTTACTAAGCTACCCTAAATTCTAAATCCTAAACCCTAAATCCTAAACAATAAACCCTACGTCTGTTCCCAGGGCCATAAATCCTAATCACAATGTAAACCCCTAACCTACCCCGAAATCCATAAACCCCAATCACAGCATACGACCTACACCTTAAACCAGCACCCACAAACCCTAACTCTGTACCCCAAGTCATAAACCCTAATCCCCATGTACACACTAAACCCTAAACCCGCTTTACATACACCCTACTGACCACCCCAGGGCCTCAACCCAAATCACAACATAAGCCCTTAACACTAAACCGGCACCCATAAACCCTAAGTCTATACCCACAATCCATAAATCCTAATCACACTGTCAACCCTAAACGTACACCGCATTACGTACACACTAATCACTACCACAGGCCCTCAACCCTAATCACAATCCATAAGCCCTAAACCCTAATAACAATGTAAACCCTAATGCTACACCGAATTACGTAACCCTAATCATTAGCCTAATCACTAACATAATATCTAGGTCGCTAACAAGTTCATATGATCCTAACAATTTTCTAATTTAAAAATATAACAAACTAAATACTATGCACAATCAGTTAAATCGACTTACTTGTCGGCCGCGCTTCGAATTCGGCAGGGCTTCGCTTCAGAGAAATCAACACCCACTTTCTAGAGAGAAGGCAAAGCTATTTCTAGAGAGAAGGCGCAATCCTCAAATGTCATTTTCAAAGGCAATATATAGGGACCAGGGGCACCCTAACACGCCTAGGCAGGGCGTGTTAGGGTGCCCCAAATCCCTAAATATTGCCTCACTTGCACCTTTTTTCTAAATAAATATTTAATTTGTATTATTTTTAATTTTTTGCCATATTTTGGCATTTGATATTGGGAATCTTTCATTCTGAATTAAATTACTTTCCTGAGAATGAGATTGTTAGGAATAAGATTCTTGGGGAAATTTTTAACATATGTTCGGTTATTAATTTATTATTCAACTTTGTTGGGAATAATTTGTTTATGATTAGGGCTAATTACCATTGAAAAGTTTAGTAACTTTACAAATAATTATCACAAAAAAGCTTTATTGTCACTTTCTTATAACTTGAAATTCCCAAGAATACAATGTTAGGAGTTTAGAAGAAAATAATGGTCACAATGACAGTGCAATTGCAATTGAATGTTATATTGAATTTTGAGGTTGATGATCTTTTCTCGAGAAAGATTCATTACAATCTCAAGAATCAGGACAGGAAATTTTAAAGCAGCCCACCTTGCGCTTGCTCATAAAATTAACAGTGAATGGCTACCAGCTAATCTTGCTTCCATATTTTGCCATTTAACTATGAAAAATTGAATTTACTGAAGTGAAAGAGAAAGACTCTGCATATATTTTTTGATGAATTCAGAACTAAAAGTGAGTATATAAAAATTTTTTAAGTGTATTTTCATGTGATCAGACATGAGTTAGCCGATCATAATATTGTCTTGCAATTTGCATTTTTTTGTCACTAATGGTCCTTCTTATTCATCTTTTTATTTTAGGAAATTCTTTGATGCTTTGTCATCATTTGAATTCTTATATTCTCACATTTGTCATTATAGGTGACTAAGGCTCTTGCATGTGTAGGCCTTGAGTCTTCAAATCTTATTCTTGGTATTGATTTCACTAAGAGCAATGAGTGGACAAGTTAGGCCTTACAAAAATATACATTTAGTTCTTTAGATAAAAAAGTACAATTTATGCAGTGTGATGTTGTGTAGTGTAATAATTAGAAGAAGAAAAAAGTAACATAATATAGAAGTGAGAGTTATTGGAAGCAAATGAGATAGGCATATTTTAAGATAGCCCTAGTCATTTGGATTGTGTTGAGAAGAATTCTGGTGTGTCCTTTATTTATTGAAAGAGGCAAAGTCTGTTAATAAGGTGACAATGGTGGTATAGTTTATCAACCCGCCATTTTTTTAAAGTTATTTCAACCTTTAATTTTGCTATAGAAGTATAAAGTGTGTTAATTTTGGGCTTAGCTATAAAGGTTATATAATAGAAAATAAAAGAAGCAATGTTATAGCTTTTATATGTCATTGTATTCAATTTTAAGAGGCGATTCTCTGTAAGAACGAATGGAAGACATGGATGAATAAAATAAAATTATATTTTCGATTAGCTTAAAGTGTTACAAGATCTCAACCAATTAGCATCATGTCCATAGTATTTTTAGATTTATATACAATGTAGTTCTCATAATCTATGTGATTTGGTAAGCAGACAAAGAAGATGCAATTATTAACTAGATTTTTTTAGTAAATGTTAATGTTTTTTATGCTCTTTATGTATAAGATAGTATTCTTTAAAATATTTATGAATTTGTTCGGAAATTTTATGATAGGTTAGAAAAGTAACTTCATTGAATTTGTTTGTATGAAAAGAAAAATTAGTTTCCATTTAGTTATAATTCCAAAAATAATTTTTAACTTGCATCAAGCATGTTCCATGTTATCCTTATGAGTAGAGTTTATTGGAAGATGAAAGGTGTTGTAACTTAGTACACTAAATTAGGTCATATTTTATTTTAAAAATGACATTCTACATCGATTATGTAAAAAATGATGTAGAATGTGATTATACAACATTGGTTACAAGAAAAACCGATGTAGAAAATGATCTTTCTACATTAATTTTAAACAAAACCGATGTTGTAAATACTATTCAACATTGATTTTGGCGGAATCGATATATAAAGATCTTTTTCTACATCGGTTTTTCAAAAAACCTATGTTGTGGTGTGCAACATAACATCGATTTTTAGAAAACAATGTTGTAAGGTGTACCGCAATATCGGTTTTTAAAATAATCAATGTTGATTTTCACATATTTTATATTTTTTTGTTTATTTCTTATTATACGACATTGTTTTTCCTAAAATCGATGTCGTATAGTATATGTTAACATCGGTTTTTGAAAACTGATGTTAACATTGATACTTTTAATGTCAGTAGTTTCAACATTGGTTAAAAACCGATGTTAAAAGTAAAAAACAACTGATGTTAAAAGCTTATTTTTTAGTAGTGATTTCATCCATATAGCTTTCCCACTCACTATCACAAAATCCAATTACATTTGTTTCCACCTTCTTATCATATTTGATTCCCTAGTCCAAAGTCCCTTGAATGTATCTTAGCACCCTCTTTGCTGTAGCTAGATGAATGTGGCCTTGATCATTCATGAATTGAGAAAGTAAGGTTGCTTCAAACATGATATCGAGTCTTGTACTAGTGATGTAAAATAAATTACCAATCAAGTTCCTGTAGTTGCTAGCATCAACCTTTCTTCCATAATATTTTGTTTTCAACTTTTCATTCACAACCAATGATGTATCGGTTGGATTGCAACCAAACATCCCAAACTTTTTCAATATTTTTTCAGCATATTTCTTTTGACAAATAAAAATTCCATCATCCTCTTGGTGAATTTCTATTCCAAGAAAATGATGTAGCAAGCCCAAATCGTTCATCTCATATCTCATCATCATCTCATTTCTAAAATCTTCAATCAACTTCAACTTATTTCCAAAAAAGATTAAATCATCCACATAAAGTGCAACAATTAAAATATTAGCCATACCTTGCCTTTTGACATACAAAGTAGGGTCATTCTTGCTCTTTTCAAAGCCTTTCTCCATGAAATAATTGTCAATGCTATTGTACCATACTCTAGGTGCTTGTTTCAGCCCATAAAGTTTGCTTTCTTCAATCTATAAACCTTTTCTTCTTGCCCTTCAATTTCAAAGCCTTGAAGTTGTTTTACATAGACCTCTTCTTTCAATTCTCCATTCAAGAATGTCAACTTCACATCTAGTTGATACAAATTCCATCTTATTTTGTCTACAAGAGAGATTAAAGCTCTAATGGTGTCTAGACATGCCACGGGTGCAAATGTTTCTTCATAATCAACACCGAACTATTGTGAATATCCCTTTGCAACAAGTCTTGCTTTGTTCTTTTAGACTGAACCACCTGGATTATGCTTCACCTTCTAGACCCATTTCACTCTAATAGCTTCTTTGTCTTTTGGCTTCCCAACCAGTTCCCATGTCTTGTTGTTTTCAAGTGTATCTATTTCCTCTTGCATTACCTTCTGCCAAGCATCTTTCTTAATTGCTTCTTCAAAATTTTCTGGTTCCATAGAACAATAATTGCACCTGGTATATATATCACTCAAACTCCTTATTTTTATTGGAGTTGAGTTTGGAGATGAAGAACTAGAGCTTGGTGACTATGGTGTGCTCAGAATTTGTTGCTCATTTTTTGATGAGGTTGGAATTTGCTTTATAATTATTGTTGGAACTATTTTCTCCTCAACCTTATCATTTTGCCAAATCCAAAAGTACTTTTCATCAAAAACATCTTGGCTAATGATCACTTTCTTGGTCTTCAAGTTGTAAAGTCTATAGCCCTTTGACACGGAGCTCTAGCCAATAAAGATGCATCTCTCAATTGCGTCTTCGAGCTTTGTCCTTTTTTCTTTGGGGACTTGAGGATAGCAAACACAACCAAAAAGATTTAGGTGGTTAACTGAAGGCTTTCTTCCACTCCATGCTTTAAATGGTGTCATATTCCATACCACTTTTGTTGGGCATCTATTAAGCAGGTACACGACTGTATTAGCAGCCTTGGGCCAGAATTCTTTTGGTATTCCTTTATCAAACAACATGGACTTAGCCATCTCCATCATGATTTGATTCTTCCTTTCAGATATACCATTTTGTTGAGGTGTATAGCCAATAGTTAGCTGCCTCTCGCACCTTCTTCACAAAATTTATCAAATTCATTGGAGGTGTACTCCTTTCTCCTGTCACTTCTCAAGACGTACTTTTATAGGCCTACCACTTTGTTTCTCAACAAAAGCTTTAAATTTCTTAAATATAACAAATACTTCATATTTTTGTCTCATGAAATAGACCCATGTCATGCGAGTCAAGTCATCAATGAATAAAATAAAGTACCTATTTTGAGTATGAGACAAGGTACTAATGGGACCACAACGTCTGCATGCACCAATTCCAACACTTCTTTGACTCTTCTTACTCCTCCCTTTGGAAATGGTTGGCGGTGGTGTTTTCCAAGCATACACACTAAGATTTTTGTAGTTTAAGTGTCCAAGTCTCTTGAGCTAAAGACAAGAGTCACCTTTTATTCTAGCATCAAACTAAGATTTTTTTCATAATTAAGGGAGAGTGGAAAACTTCTATTATTTGTCATTTTTACAACAACAACAACTTTTCCTTTTAAACAAAAAATTATGCACTCTTGATTCTCAAATTGAAGAGAATAACCATGCTTTAAAAGTTGTCCAATGCTCAACAGATTTTCATTTAATTTAGGTACATAAAGAATATTATGAATAACTTTACCTTTTTGTTTTTTTGCAACTCCAATGTTGCCTTTGCCTTTAACTTCAACATATTCTCCATTGCCCAATTTGACTTTTGAGCCAAATGAAGAATCCATGTCAATGAAAGTATCTTTATCTCCCATCTTATGGTTGCTGCAACCGTTGTCCAGATACCACACACTTTTATATTCTTTAGTTTCTTCTTAACAAGCAAAAAATAGGTTGCCTTCACTATTTTTTGCTTATGCAAATGAAATGTGTTGTTGGTTGCCAAAACAACAATCCTTTTGCATGTGCCCGAACATTTTGCAATTGTGACATTGTGGCTTGCCTTTGTTCTAGCAATCTTTCTCTTCTTGAGAGCTCTTTTTGCAAATTCCACACTATTTATTTGATCCTCCATCGCTTCCTCGTCCTCCATAGGATCCTCTTCCTCTTCCATGAGAGTTTCTACCTCTTACTCGGTCTCTTCCAAATCCAAAATTGTCACCTCCAGAAAAACCACTTTTATTTTGGGTTGAAGCTTTACCATTATTGGATTGAATAGTGAGTTTGGATTGAAACGCGCTTTCAATTGACTTTTCAATGCTTTGTAGGATCTAAGAGACCCCATCAACCCTTGAAAAAACATAGTTCATAAGTCTTTGGTTTCTTCTATAATAGCCACCATTAGATCAAATTTTCCAGTCAAGCTAATTATAATTTTATCAACAATTCTATGATCATCTATTATATCTCCATGAGACATCATTTGATTCACCAAGTCAGAGAGTCTATTAAAATACTCATTCAAACTTTCATTTTTTCATTCTCAAAATCTCTCTTTAAAGATTGGAGTTTAACCATTCTCACCTTTGAATCTCCTTCGAACTCTTGATGCAAAATTTCCCTTGCTTGCTTTGATTGTTTTTGCTTCATAATTCTTGGAAATATGGCTATTGAGACTCCTCTTTGAATCATGCCTAGAACTCAAGCATCTATGATTTTTTTCTTCTTCAATTCTTCAATTCTTGACGTTGTGTAGTTGCTAGTTCTTCATACCCTTCTTTCACAAGCTCCAAGACATCCAAAGAAGTGAACAAAGTCTCCATTGTTACTGCCCAAAAATCATAATTTTCTCCTTCAAATAAAGGAATTTGGACATTATTGTAGATTGAACTGATGCTTGTAGAAACATTGCTTCAGGAAGTCATGGCTCTTCACTTTCAATCTCCTCCTTCTCCTCTCCTTTATTTTATTTTATTTTTTGCTGCAAGGATCTGCAACTCTGATACCACTTTGTTGGTGGTATTCTAGAGGTGAAAACTCAAAGAAAATAGAATAAGAGGAAGATTATTCTGGGCTAAATAATTCTCTTATTTTATTTCAACTTTGGCTTGGCTTGATAATGCAACTAGTGAGTCCACATATTTATAGTGAGCAATGGAACATCCTAGAGAGCATTAATTCACTAATGCATGAACTCTTATTACCTAGATACATATTTTCTAGATACATGTGCTTCTCTAGGTACATGAACATAATTTCCCAAGACTAACAATACTATTGCACTACACATTTTTCAATAGAAAGTCAATGATAATTGGATGTCTTTTGTGGAAGCTTGTTCAAAAAGGTGTTCAATTTCCATTTTAATGTGCTTTTTGCTCAAACAATATTGAATCTGATGGCATTTATTTGTCGATTTGGGAGAAAGCAAAACATATATGGAAAGAAACTGGCCTTTGAAATATTGTTGAAGGAAATATTCTAGTGGCTGACAGCTATCAAAGGTTTTTTTTATCTAATGCAACACCTTGACAATTCCTAGCTATCCAAAGTTATGATCACACTATGGGCTATTTGGAATAACATAAATGAAAAGATCTAGAATGACAATGACATGGCCCCCTCCATATATGTCTGTTAGAATTTCGAACCAATTCCTCCATGAATGGCTAAATGTTAGGTGTCAAACATTGGGCTTAATTTCTCCTGCTTCCACTAACAACCAGCAATCTCTGTGACAGAAACCACCCTCTTCAACACTGAAGTGCAACTTGGACGCGACCATTTTTTCCCATCTCCAAATGGCCTCTGCATGTGTAACGACCTAATTTCTTTCTAGATAATTTTTATTATTATTTCCTTTTAAAGAACGTATATTAGTAAGAAATTATAAAACGTATAAAATATAGAAGTGGTAAACTAATATATATTGCACATAACCATAGTCCTTGTTACAAGAGTCATTCTTATTAGTTACCAAGTTTTTAATACAACATAGTACTAGAACATAAACTACTTAGAAACACCTTAGTCACCCTACTTATGATTCTTATTTATTTACGTACACCTACAACCCATTTCTTTATTTCAGAAATTTCCTCCGATGCTTTCTTCATCACTAACCAAATTAATTGGCTCCATTGGTGGGTCGGGATATGCAGAAGCAAATTGTAGAAATGGGTCATTCGGGTTGAATAGTCCATTAAGGACAGATACTGGGAAGTGGGTTCCAAAGTAAATATACGCACAAATAACTAGGTGCATAGTTACAACATAGCAGTTCCTTTCTTCGTCTATATACCAACCCAAGTCTAACGCGTCAAGGAAGATGATTATTGAACCCATCTAAAAAAATGAAACAAATCTAGTGAGAAATAAAATTTCTCAGTAGGCAAAACTAAACCACCAACACATTAGTAAGTTAGTAATCATCAATATATTCAAATGAATTCATACAATAAATAATTATGCAAACAACATGTATGCATGAAATGAATTTTCCAGGGTGCACATGGACTCTACATATCGTACTGTATGTAGCTACACCTCATACTAGATATAGAAATGTTGCGGCCGTCTTACGCTAGTCATGCATGTCATTCCATGTATTTGCACTTGGTCCCTACATCTCATACTGGATGTAGTGTCAGATTATGTTTCGCAATTCTCATACTGGGCTCGGAAACATGAATCAACATATCAAATCCATCATTTTCATCAATAATACAATCCATGAGAAAATTCATACAACCTCATGAAAAAAATTTCATCACAACATCATATGTACCAAAATTAAGGTTAAGCTACCATACCTTATTCAAGCAAAATCATACCATTTTATGCATGACAGTTGAATATCCTCAAGCTACAGAGAAATCATGTTACAAGTCTAACTAATAAACCACAAAATATGTTTCAAATAATTTCTTATCCCTTTAGACCTTCTCAAGAAAATATTAGAACTTAATCTATATATTAATCTCCTTCCACCTACCACCCTACTACTTAATCCTCAAAGTTGAATCACTTAAATATTTGAACTATTTATCTACATACCATTCAACCTCTACTTCTAAAAAATAATTCAAAATCAGTCCTACAACATAAATATAAATAAACAGTCCAAATGTCATCAAAATAAATTCCAAAGATCATCAAATGCAATTCCAAATATCACTAATATTTTAGTATATAAATTATCAACCTATCCTATTGCTAAATCAACATTATCACATCATAAAATAACCTTTAATGATATGAAACTTCAGCCTAAATAATCAACCATAAATCTGCACATTTAAACATATAGGTTAGTCCAAATAAATTCTTAACTAGAGATTGAAGCCTAGCCTACCTCAAGTGAATTTGGGTTTGAAATGGATTAAGTGGATGCTTCTCTTGGAATCCTCTAAGGAATGAAGCCTTGAAAGAAGAAAATTTGATGGATATGGTGATAGAAGGGAAGCCACGGATAGGAGCAAGCAAAGGAGGTAAGAAGTGAAAAGTTTGGTGCAAGGAGCAAGTAGCCGTAGAGGTGTAATGCTTAACACTCTTCTATGTGCAAATTTTTAAAAACCTCCTTAGATATTTATAACCATTTAATTAGTTGTGTTTTAAATGAATCTAGTTGGATTATAACTGAATTATTAGTTAGTGTGGTTAGAATTTAACTAATTCATCATTACCTTAGAAGATATTATTCTTTAAACCTTATCTTGCCTTGATTTTCTTGGTTAAGATTCTCTTAATTATTGACTTTGGGGCAGCTGGCCTTCTATGTGGAACATGGCTGGGCAAAGGGGATGTATTTTCTTGGCTTAGGTAATTACACATGCACACAAAGCATTATTTTATCTTTTCACTTCAGCCTTCAAAATGTTTTACAGCAGCCCACACTTCAAGCTTTACTTCTAGCTTATTGTTTTGGTGCAAGATTTGCCTTATTGGAGGACTCTTGTGCAAGTGGAAGGATCCTCGGATGACAACCCTTTGATTGGTCAAATTTTGGGCTGAATATTTTATTCCTTGGGCCAAAATTACAGGAGTTACAAGCTGTGCCCAATCCAACATTTTCAAATAGCTAGAACACTTAACCTGAGGTGGTTCATTCTTAGTATATTCTATACCAATCTACTTGTCCATAAATTCTCATATTTTAGTATGTTAAACTAGACTTCCTAAGATTTCTAACAAGGTATCACATGCCTTATTTGGATTTATAAAACTCTAGCTATAGCATTTTTAAACTAGATTCCAAAACTGCCAGCGAGTTCAAAGTAGGACAATAACATATCTTAGTGTTTTTGTTACTGCAGGTAGTACACATTCTAGATTGAGCTGAAATTTTTTATATGTTATATTTGACATCTACATCTTTAATTCCATATATCATGCACATAATTTGAATAAGAAATGGGAGAGAAATAAAGTTTTCAAATAGGATGGCAATAGTGGACAGTTTTTGGGCAGCTTGTGATCAAATAAATTCTATCCTATTCTCCTTGTATCCAACTATCATCACACCTCATAATTCAATCATAAATATAAACTCAAGATATAATTTTGAGGATATTGCAGCATGCATTCACAATTAAAATGGCAACTTCGTAGCAGAAAAAACCAGCCACTTCAATGGTGTCCCGATACCAGACAAGGCAGAAGTGTGGGCTTTATACCGTGCAATACAATGGACAAACAAAGCTTGGTTACCAAAATGTCATTTTTGAGAATGATTGTAATACAATTGTGGACAACATAACAAATGTCACAACAGAAATCTATGATTTTCATGCTATCATGGCTAAGTGTAGAGTTTTCCTTCTAAATTTACCAACTCTAGGATGAATTTTTTGAGAAGACAAGAAAAAAAATGTTGTTCATACTCTAGCTAAGGCATCAATGTTTAATGCTTGTAGCTATTCTTTTGATTATATTCCCACTTGTATTCAATCTTTGATTTAGAATGAAAAGTCTTAATTGTTGTTTCCTTTAAAAAAATAATATTGCCATCCTTTTTTCTGACTCAAAGGGGCAAAGAGAAAAAAAAAACAAGACTAGAATATGTTTTTCGTCCCTGTAAAATTACAAAAGTTTGGATTTAGTCCTTGCAAAAAATTGTCGATTTTTCATTCCGGTAAAGTTATAATGTGTTACTTTTTTGCTTAGAGCTAGGTTTGGATGATTCAAAACATACATGAAATAAATTTTCTTATACATGTTATTGAATTTATGATTGGTAGAACATTTTGTGTTACTTATGTTTTGATGTTACTAGATCTTATGTGAGCTTTTCTAAACAATTTTGTCACATTGATTATTGATACATATTTTCTCTTGCTTAGTAATGCGAGAAGTCAATACTGGTATTGTTTTTGGTACTACAAGTATAACTGAAGGCTTCGGGAGATCTCATGTACTGTATCTATAGGAACAAAGTTGCACATCAAAAATTATGAATTTGTTCTTATACTTTGCACTTCACATATATTAGTACAATGAAAAGCATAATGTCATAAACCAGAAGTTTATGAATAAAAATAAATTTGTTGTTTGGCATGCATGATCGTTTAGGTCATTCCAAGTTTATTATATGATGCGAAAAATATTTAAAATATTATGTGGAAACTCAGTGAAGAACCAAAAGACTCTTCAGTCCAATGATTTCTCATGTACTATTGTACTATTTGTTCCCAAGGAAAGTTTATATTTAGGCTATCATTAGAAAAAAAATTGGGAATTAGTCCATTTTATTTTAAAAACAAATACAGGGTGACATTTGTGAACCAATACACTTATCACGTGGATCATTTAGATATTTCATGATTTTAAATGATGCATCAACTAAATGGTTACATGTTTATTGTTGTCAAATCACAACCAAAAGTTTGCAAGATTGTTATCTCAATTAATTTAACTAAGAGCACATTTCCCAAATTACACTTGCAAGTTTATTTCTTATGTTTATAAAGAGTATTGATTCACATCACGCCAACAAATTATATTTAATTAGTTCTCCCCTTTGAAATTGATTTTTGGTGAGCTATCTAATATTTCCCATTTGAGAATTTGTAGATATGTTGTATACATACAAAGATGAGTCCTAAAAGAATGTGGGGAATATATGTTGGGAATGAATAGTTGATAACTGCTAACCATATGTAAAACTATATATTAATTACTTAGCAATTATCTATTATTTTCCTATTTTAATGCTTCTTTTTGTAAATAAAATATAAGAATTAGCTTTCTTTGAGCTTTTGTCCAGTAGATGCTAAGTTTAGTTGATTCATGAGGTGTTGGTTGTGTTTTTGTAGAGATTTCACTGCAAGGAAAGAAGAGGGGAATTAAGGGTCTGAAGCTGCTCGTCCAGCACGCCACATGCCTGCTCAGCGCATGGCCACTTATCCAGCTAGACAAGGGAGGGCACGCTCAGCGTGATCTTTTCCTGCTCAGCAAGCATCGCGATTCTGGGCCAGTATAAAAGAGAAATTAGGGCACAAAATGGGGGTTCTGAGTTCTCACTTTTAGGTTCTCTCATGGAGACTCTTGGAGGATGAGGCAGAGCTAGGGCACGAGAGAAGGGAGGATTCCACTCATTTTGGGGTTCTCTTCCTCCATTTCCTTCCTTCCCCTTCCACTCTTCTTCTTTTCCTCCATATTTGTAAGCTCTCTCATGGAAATGAGAAGCTAACCCATCCATTGTTGGGGTTCCTACGACCAAACACTCTTGATGTAATGATTCTAACTATCTATTTAATGCTATTTTCATATCATTGTATTTTTCTGAGCTTATTCATGTGTGTGGTTTGATCTTCCATATGCATGCTTGTTATAGGGTTTCAATGCATTGGGAAATGGTTGTTTCCTTAGAACTGGAAAACACTTCTAAATGATGTCATGTCTAGGGATGGAGTGATATTGTTTAGCATAGGTTAGGAATCATCTTTTCTCTTAATGCAAATTACTAGATCTAGCTTGCTGAGGGATCAGGAGTGAAGTCGAATGATTTAGGATTTTAGCACTTGAGGAATCAAGGTTAGAATACATTAGTAGATAAGGGTGAGCAAATTTATTTGTTGAATAGATAAACATTTTTAATATTGCATCAAGGGTAGTTTCGGTTTGTTGAACTCCAACACGTGACCATCTTCCGCATCAATCGTCATTTCACCCCCAAGTTTGTGTTTCTACCTCTTTATTGTGCCCCTGCTCAACTATCTTTACTTGTTTTGCACTTTACATTTCCGCAATTAGATTAGAAAAATTCAAATTCAATTTGTGTTCACTTAAACTTAGAAATATATTAACTCTGTGTACAAGCAAGTTCCCTGTGGAATTCGACCTCAAACTTACCGAGTTACTACTTGACAAAGCGGTGCGCTTGCCATACATAGCCTGCATCAATATTCATTAATAAAGATTTATACTGACTTAGTTTTGTTGATTTGAGGGGGAGATGTATGAAGAATACTTGAAGAATCAAGCAACAAGAGGCTTGGATATTTTGGCATTCAACATGGTTCAATCCTTGAAGAACAAAGTGTGTGATTAAATGTAAAAGGGTTGAAATCATTATAATGATCAAAGCTGTGCATGCATCTCATTCATACACATATTAAAGCATTGCATTAAATAGAATGTTAAACAAATTAAAGAAAAAGCTAAGTATTTTGAAAATATAGACAAAGACTGTAATAATCGATTACAGAAATTTAGTAATCGATTATTTGCATTCATCAGTATTTTGGAAAAATAGAATTGGACTGTTTTAATCGATTAAGACAAAATCGTAATCGATTATTTTGTTCTTAAGCTTTTCTGGAAAATTATCAAGAACATTGTAATCGATTACTGCATCGTATTAATCGATTATTTGAAGCTTAGCATTCATTCATATTGGCTAAATGACTGTTTTAATCGATTACCATATGCCTGTAATCGATTACTTGCTTTGTTGGAAAATATGGTCACTGCATTAATCGATTACCACATTATGTAATCGATTACCACGTTATAACATATTAACATTTAGACTGTATTAATCGATTACCATGTGATGTAATCGATTACCATTCGTAATGAATATTCTGTGCTTTCTTGTTTAATCGATTACGAATCGTTTTAATCGATTATTTGACTCGTTATTTGAAACAAGAAGTCACCAAGAACTGTTGGTAATCGATTACAAGGTCCGATTTAATCGATTAAATGAGTTACGAAAATTCTTATAAATATAACCCTTGCCTTCTATGTAATAAGAAGAAACAGAAACAACTTTTCGATCTTAGAACATTTCAAGAGCTCTCTTAAGTTTCAAAAAGGTTCTTTCAAGGGTTTATTAGGTTTTTTGCTATCATCAATTCATTCATGGGTCATTAAGGAGTTGAAAAGCAAACCATCTTTTTCAAAGACTAAGGAAAGCTGTTCTACATCATTGATTTGCATTCATCTGTGATTCTTAATCATTTGCATTTCGTGCTTTGATCATCAGGTGATTTCTTTCCTTATCTTTGAAGGTGTAATATTGATATTTTGTATTCTTGTAATAGAATAGGCTATTGTAAGTGGATTTCTTGCAAGTGTAGAGATAGGGTTTCTCTGGATTCAGCTGAGTAGTGTTCTCAGTGTGGGTAATTGCTTCTAAGGTTCTACTAGTGTTGTAGATCTCTGAACTTCATCTAGGGTTGATGGAGAGAAGTGTGTAAATTGCTTGTAAGGATATTTTGTTACAATAGTGGAACTCCTCTCTAGTTTTGAGTGGGAGAACTGGATGTAGCCTCATAGTTTTTGGGGTGAACCAGTATAAATCTGTGCCTATTCTTTCTTCTCATTAGTTGTTTCTTAATTGCTTTGTTTGTGAATCAATTTCATTTACACAGAAAGTTAAATTCTGGTTTCTTGTGTTCTGGAAAAAGGAAGTTTGATTGAATATTGATTCTTGGTGTTAAAACATTTTAAAGTGATAAAGATCCTTTGATAACTCTGTTTTAAATTTTAATTGACCAAGGTTCAACCAATTCACCCCCCCCTCTTGGTTGTTTTGAAGTGTTCCTTTGTTTTACAAGTTTGTCAATTGTCATTTGAATCAGTTATTCCAACATTAGGAGGAAAGAATAAGCGACTAGAAAAGGGATATTAGTTTAAAATAAAATTATCATCTTGATCATCGAATGCAACAATGTGAACCAAAAGTTCAAAAGATAATTCATTGATAAATTTTAGCAAAATAGAATGGCTAAATCATATGTACCAACTATTAAAGCTTCAATAAAATTTGATGTCCCTGTTGGACAGTATAATATTGCAAAGCAAGTCTCAATCATGGTTCAAGCATAGTAGACCCATTGGTTCCAAAGATAAAAATGAAAAGAAGCTTGAAAGTTAGATGGTCAAATTGAGGTTATGAGAATGTTGAAAGATTCCTCTAACATAATTATAAATTTTAGTTTTAGAAGAACCCAAGTACCTAAAATTACTAAAAATAAAAAGATATCAAATTATGTCATGAATAGAATATGATGGATCCAAAATAAAGTCAATGTTGACAATGTATTTTCATATAATGTTGCGCTAAATGTAACAATTGATAGTAACAATAAGGATCAAGAGTAAGTCTATAGAGGATTGTAAACAAATAAATGATTGGCCATAATATATAGAAAGACTCAATTGATGCAAAATTACACTCGTTTCTAAAAAATGAATGATTTTGGATTTGTAGTCTATACACCTGAATATGTAAAACATAGTTAGGTTTTTGGACATGTTACATACAGCTGAAAATGAAGAACTTGTTAGAGTTTTAGACATGTAGTCCATATACTTGAAGATATAAAACTAGTTAGATTTTTGGACCTACAGTCCATATACTTGAAGATGTAAAATCAACTACATTTTAATTTGGACCCATAAGTTATACACTTGAAAAAGTAAAACCAGTTAGATACAAATGGGTTTTTGAGAAAAAGTAAAAATGAAAATGATGAAATCATGAGATACAAAGTATGACTACATGCTCAAAGATTTATTAGCAAGATAATCACTACAAAAAATAGTGGTATTTCTAACGGAATATATTATGTTAAAAAAAATTGAATTTCTAACAGAATATTTTTCGTGAGAAAAATTCAGTCATGGAAAATTTTCCATGGAAAAAATTCCGTCAGAAGTATTTGACTTAACGACAGATTTTGCCAACGGAATATATTTTGTCGCAAATGTTTGAGTTAGTGACGAATTTTTTCGATGAAATATAAAATGTTTGAATTATATATTAAACTCTTTATTTTGCACTTATAAACTCTTTACTTTGCATTTATTCGATCGGGCATGCTTTACACTTTTATTGATATTTTTAATATTTTCTATAAAATAATAAAATTTATTTAAAATGTAAAATGATTTTCTAAAGTAAATATTTTAAACTATTTCCATGTTTTTATAAAATCACTTTAAATAAATTCCTTCACACTAGGGACAAATCCAAAAATAAGTAAGTTAACTATTGACTAGTAAATAAAGGTTTTGTTTTCCACCATGTGTCAAGAATTAAAAAATAAAAAAATATTAGAAAAATAGAAAATTTATTTAATATTTATTTTGTATGATAATTTTAATATTTAATATCCTATATGTAATAATTTTGCATCATATACTATTGAAAACATAGTAAATAGTTTGTTAAATAAATACTGTATTTTCTGTAAAACAAAATGTATCATTAAGTAGTTTAACCGTATTTGCAAAGTAAATTATATAAACATATCTCTATTATCAAACAATTGAGTATGTTGTTCCATGGGACATGCTTTCCATTTTTATTGATATTTTTAATATAATATTATAATAAAATTTATTTCAAAATGTAAAATGATTCTATAAATTAAATATTTCAAACTAATTCCATTTTAAAAATGAGTTCCTTCACAAATCCAAGAATAGGTAAGGTTTTTTTTTTTTTCATTATGTGTCAAGAAGTAAAAAAAATATTAGTAAGTTGGTATTTGATATATAATGATTGATTGAAATCCAATAAGGCCTAATACGAGTTTAGAGTAACATATGAACTAATATTTGATTGAAACCCAATATCATTCTTGAGTAACATATACACTAACCAAAACTAAATAATTAATTAGAAGTTACTAGTATGTGTTCTCATGTGATGCCCTGGTTGATAAATTAATAATTTTTTCATTTTATAAAAATTAACTTAAGATTAAATATATATTTTAAAATAGTAAAAAAATTTATATTGTGAGAAAAAGTCAATACACTGACATATATAAATATATACTATATTGAGAAAAGGTCATACCACTTTTATTTTGAGATATCACTATCAATTGATTATCTAAAAGAGTCAAGGTCAAATTTTTATTTATTTTAATTTCATATATTTCCTTTTAAGCTCCTTTTTTAATTATCTTGTATAAAAATAATTATTAAATATTATATTGATAAAGTTATAAAATAATTTTTAAAAAATTATTTAATCTAATTGAGTTATAATTAAGTTATAAAAACATCATAATAAAAAAAATTCATATGTCTATTAAGAAATGAAAAAGAAAACAAAATGCTTATATTTTAGTGTTCTAGTTCTATAATAATAAAAATTAAAAAAAATAAAAACTTGGATGATTGAATCTTAAATCCGATTTTTTCACTTAAAATGAATAATCTTGTATACTATAATTGTATAGAATATTTAAAAATTTGTATCTTTTAGCGATGAACATTTTTAATTTTTTAAAGAAAATGTGAGAAAGAGTAAAAATTACAATTAAATTGTATTGTAGAACATTTTTAAATTATTTATCATTTTTTAGTAAATATCTATGAATATTAAAAGTAATGGCTTAGCTAATACTTAATGGACCTCATGTGAGTACATAACGATCACATGATGGATATTTAAACGACAAATTATTTTGTTATTAATCCGTGTTTCTCCTATCACATTGTCATCTCTTGGAGAATATAGTTATAAGAATGGTATTTTAATTTTTTAAAATATATATATATATATATATATATATATATATATATATATATATATAATTTCTACTCTATCTATTAACTTATTGAAAATTATTATTCTCCTAAAAAAAATTAATGTTCTAGAATAAATAAATTTAATTTTTTATTAAACATGAAAATATTAATTCCCCATCTCATATTCTAAAAATATATACCGAATATAAAAATCTTTAAAATATAATATTGTATTAAGATTAAAATAACTAGAAATAATTGGATAATAATAATAATAACTTTGTAAAAAGGTAACTCGAAAGAAAGAGTTCTGAAGGGTGAAAATAAAATTGAAAACTGAGTTAGTACATGAAGTGACTCTTTAGATGGCTCACAACTAAGTTAGCTTCCCCCTTCCCTACAAATTCTCCTCAATTTCTTTCTTAAATTGCTCACTACTGCTCCATTTCTCTCTTTCGCTATTCTTTTCTATGTTTTCTTTTCAATCACTATACAACCTAGTTTTCCATAAGGTTTTGCATATGCTTTAATTTGTGTTGTTCTGTTCTGTTTAGGTTTTTCTTTTTAGTTCAAAAAGCTTTTATCATGCACCAGAGTAAACATGGTTTAGGTTATTTTCTTTTCTTTGTTGCTAGTTAGTTAGTTAAGATCTTAATTTGCACTGCATTGCATTGTTTTTTTTTTTTGCCAGAATCTTCGTCTCTGTCCCCTTCTCAATAATGCACTATCAACTCAAATTCAAGGATCTTCCCCTTCTTGTGAGTAGTCTTAATATTTATTTAAGTTTAACAAGAAAGACATTAACATGTATCAAATTAGTGGCAACAACGTTAGGGGCATGCAGGAGGAGCATCTTATGGGAGTGGGACTACAGTAGTACCCATATTCATGATTTTTTAATTACAAATATATGTAATGATTCATTATTCTGTGAGGAAAAAAACACTATTATAGAAACATAAACATGTCCTAACTTTATGTTGTTGATGGATACGTAACAAAGCAATACTAATGACTGAACGTTTCAATTGGTTGTCATGTCTATATTTTCCTTTATGTAGTACACTATTCATCTTTTGGTATTTGAAATAGTGGAGTAATAATAGCACAAAATTGTCCATCTGAATAGCACAATTTTAAGAGGGAAGAGTATTTGGCGGTTCACTTTTTTGCTATTTCAAACCAAGAAAATCAAGCAATAATTCACCACCACCAACTAGAGTTATGTAGTTCATAAAAAGAAGCTAAATATAGTTACTACTCTAGCCTTCATGATAAGTGGGTTTCTCTATTCAATAACCTTTTGTCTTTAGTTAGAGTCTCATGCTCTAAGGTGGGGTCTTCAAGGATGCATAAGACTTTTGTTACTTTGTATTCAAGGGCTGACACTAAAGGCAGGGTAAAGGTATAACCTATAATGAAGGGATGTTGGTCCTGTGGTGGCATGATGCCAATTTTCTTTTCTTTACTATGTTGTAATATTTTACTTGTAGAAAGAAATTTGAATTAAATTGTGCCTAAGGTGGCAGTCATCTTTGTAGAACCATTTCGTAGAACAGATTCACCCATTAGTAGTGTTTTACCTAATTTTTGAACGTGCCTTCAATTCTATTGACAATTTAGCTAAGCCTTGTTAATTAACCTTACACTAATATGTTATCCATTTGAAAGATAGATATAGAAGCAACTAATTAAGAATGTGAACCTGCAAAATCCTAGGGGTCCTAGACTATCCATGCGTGGACAAAGAGTTTCAATTCATTACTTGTCCCCAAAGTCATGCAACAAAAATTATTGGAGATTTATAGAATGTCAATGTATTAATTGAATATGCAAATGCGTTGGACTTTTTCTCAGGCAGATTGACAAGGAAGAAGACGAAAGCAACGCTTACAGATTAGCTGCTTTCTGATCAAAAGCTTGCAGCATATAGGTAAGACATCCTTAAATGATATTACTGTCTGGTTAAATATGAAAAGACCTCTCTATATGCATGTTCTGATGCTCTTTAAGTTACTAACTTATCTTCAATGCTTCAATGACTTAATTTATTCTTCTTGAAACGTATGGCTTTATTAAATGATAACTTAATCATCACCAATTATATAAGTAATGATTGATGGTTAGCTTCAATATAAAGAAAACGATTCACTTAAATATTTCAATGGAAAGAGGATAGTATACTCTATAATACATGTATCTTTTTTTTGGTTTGGTATTATTATTTGTTTTCTATCTTTATTAATTTTTTATGACATAAACTTATTTTTATTTTAATCTACATAATAAATAAATATTGTGAATGAATGTATCTTAAATAATTAATAATTAATAGAGTTTAAAAGAAACACTTTCTAATACAATAACAACATATATATTAAAACACTTTACAATTTTGCAGGAACTGAAAAGTGAGTTGAGTGTCTGTGAAGGACTAACAATAGGTTGAGTGTTAACCCTCCGCAATTAATTAGGCTCGAGTGAATTTCAGAGGATAAAGTGGATTCTTGATTGAGTTTATTGATAATATATATTTGGCCTCTTTAATTTCCATGTTCTCTATTAGTATAAGACACAGTTCGGGCCCATATTTTGTCACTAGTTTGCCACACAATAAGCATTTGTGGTTCCTCTACCATTTGTTGTCTTCATTGGCATAAGCCCTTGTGCACTTATAATCCCCACTTCTAGAATTCCAATGCTAGGCTTCCATAATTGCTTTGCAATTGGCCTAATAGCATTGGTGTAATGAGTTTACTCATCCAACACATCGAATCCACCATCCAAGCACACCCTGAAATGTATCCTGGTTGCAAATTTGATCTCCTTCTTTCCCCCTTCAGCAACCACATGCTTCTCAAGATTAAACCACCTGGTGTTCACAGGCTTATGGTGTAACATCCTAAAAATTTTATTAAACACTTGTGGAAATGTGATGATGATTTGGATACAAGTATATTTGAAGAGAAATGACTAAATTACTCTTTCCATGAAGTAGAAATTACTAGAATACCCTTAGGATGAAAATTACAAAAATACCCTTGTATATTTTTGAAAAAAAATGACCAAAATGCCCCTAGGAAGCATGACAAAATTACCAATATGCCCCTAGGACAAAAATGCTCAAATAACTTTAAAATTACTAGAACATGTTTTTCTTAAAGTCACTCCAATTACAAGCATAGGACGAGCAATGAAGGTCAAAAAGTTGAGTCCTCGTTTTATCGGTCCTTTTCAAATTCTGAAAAAGAATAGGTACACTAGCTTACCAAATAGCCTTACCACCAAATCTTTCTAACCTTCATAATGTTTTCCATGTCTCTCAACTCCGTAAATATATTTTTGATCAAAGTCATGTTCTAGAATCTGAATCAATACAGTTAAAAGATAATTTAACTATGAGCTTGCCCCCGACAAGACTTTTGGATAGAGAAATAAAGCAATTAAGAAATAAGTCTGTGCCATTGGTAAAAGTAGCATGGGGACAAGGACGTTTGGAAGAATGTACATGGGAGCAAGAATCAGAAATGAAGAAGAAGTACCCTGAACTATTCACAGGTAATTACAAATTTTGAAGGCAAAATTTCTTTTTAAGGGGGGTGAAATGTAACATCCTAAAAATTTTATTAAACACTTGTGGAAATGTGATGATGATTTGGATACAAGTATATTTGAAGAGAAATGACTAAATCACTCTTTCCATGAAGTAGAAATTACTAGAATACCCTTAGGATGAAAATTACAAAAATACCCTTGTATATTTTT
>CM023950.1:14167306-14179985 GCA_013407115.1 Glycine latifolia
AAAAAAATGACCAAAATGCCCCTAGGAAGCATGACAAAATTACCAATATGCCCCTAGGACAAAAATGCTCAAATAACTTTAAAAATTTTGTAGAAACCTAATGGAATTATAGCATACACTTAGCTAACTAAGTATCAAAATATTTTGAGACACAAAACTTTAGAATAAAATTTCTAGGAATTTTTCAAGATAACAACTTTGAGACTTTATTTAAGAAAATTCAAGCATACGAAAAACATGGAAAGATGATACATATAATCTAAGGAATTTTCTCTTAATTATAGAATATATAAACCAATTTAATAAAATGGTTTAGTAATTTTTGATAATCAGCAGAAGTATAGGCCAATCAAAAACAAGATAAGAAGAAAAATCTTCTCTTGTCTCCTTTGGTAGATCACGTGGAAATCTCTAGAGATTATTTAATCAATCCCAATGGTCAAAAGTTACATATGTGGGATATTAGTGTACCTTTAAAATTTGAAGGAGATCCAACGGTTAACGAATCCAGAATAAGGCTTTTACTAAAACAGGTTTTGTGATAAAAAGTGGAAGGACATTTGTATGGCATAAAAGGAAGAAAAATTTATGTTCCCACCCCTAGGTATGAAGAGCACGTGAAGAAGGGTGTAGAAGAGGCAAGAAACTTCATGATAAGCCACTTAGAAAGCAAGCCACATGATAGAAACAAGTGGTATGACACTTGTATGGCATGGATGCAAGATAACATAAAAATCAAGCCAAGATTTCTCCACCTCCATCTAGCCTTCACATGAACTTTGATGAAGCAAGGAGAAGCTTCATGAAATTGGACACATGTAGGGACACTTGTAAAGGCATGCCAACTAAGTGGACACTTGGAAAGGCATTCATTATGACCAAGACAAGTGTTAGGACACTTGTATGGCACAAAATCAACTTGGAAGATTTTTAAGAAAAAGTTATATTTTCTAAACACTATATAAAGGGAGGGGGGGAACCTTTGGTGCAAACCATTCTCAAGGCACTTCCTCTACCTCAATTTCGTGCTCCCTCTCCCCTCATATCACCTTCATTTCATTTCATCTTTCTCTTTTAAAACTTGAATCAAGAAAGAAAAGCAAACCCATCACTTTGAGAAAATTTTCGTGAGAAACCTAGCAACCTTAGGAAGAGTTCTTGTCAAGTTTAGTAGAAGGATATCAAGGCTTCATCTCTAAGAGGATTTCCCAAGAAAGGAAGGAAGGAAGGAAGCCATTTATCCATTCAAATTCAAGACTCAAACTCACTTGAGGTAGGCAAAGCTTAAATCTCTAGTTAAGCCATGGTTTGGATTAATTTACATGCTTTAGTAGGCTGAATTATGGTTATTATTTAGGCTTGAATTTCGTGATGTTTGAAGGTTATTCTTTAATGAGAATATGTTAATTTAAGCCATAAGATAGGTGATGATTTATATCCATCAATATTAGTGATGTATGGAAGCCATTTGATGAACTTTTGAAGGTGATTTTAATGATATTTTGGACTGTCTGTTGATATTTTTATGAAACTATTTTGATTTAAATTTAGAAGTAGAGGTTGAATGGTATGTAGTTTAATGGTTTAACTATTGATTCACTTTTGAGGATTAATTAGTGAGGAAGTAAGTGAAAGAAGAATCAAGATTTCATACTAGGTTTGAATCTTTTCTTGTGAAGGTTTCAAGGGAATTAGATATTATTTATATTGAGGATCATTAGTTAGATTACTAACATAATTTTTCTATAGTTAAAACTATTCTCTGGTTATGCATAAAAGATGGTAATAATCTTACTTGATTAAAATATGGTGGTGTAACCATATTTATAATCCATATGATGATATAATGAAAATATTTTTCCATAAGGTATATGTGTTTCACTTATGGATTTGATTTTATTATGGATGAATATTGATGTGATAAGATAGGTGGATTAGTGTTTCCAAGTCCAGTACGAGGCTTTGGAGAAACAGAATCTGATGCTACATACAGTACGATATGTAGTACCCAGGCGCAAGATACATGGCAATATTTCATGCATGTTTGCGTAAGACTATAGCAGCGTCCACATCCAGTACGAGGTGTGGCCACATACAGTACGATATGTGGAGGCCATTTGCCCTGGGATAGTTCATTTCATGCATTCATATAGCTTGCGTATTTCTTATGTATGGGTTTGAATATATTGATGTTTTACTAACCTACTAGTAAGTTTGGGATTTAACTTTGTCTACTGAGAAATTTTATTTCTCACAAGATTTGTTTCATGTTTTTCTTAGATAACAATCATGGTCAGGTTCACTGAAGAGCTGGAGTAATGAAGGAAGTTATGTATTAGAATGAAGCATAGAAAATACTATATTTGTATGGACTTTTGTAACAAGAAATATGACTATGTACAATATTAAGTTTATAATTGTACGTTTTATGTTTTAGTAATTTCACTAATAGTTTTCTTGGAAATTTTCCATTAAGCAAATAATAACAAAGTTAATAAAA
This sequence comes from Glycine latifolia, assembly GCA_013407115.1. Taxonomy (NCBI): domain Eukaryota; kingdom Viridiplantae; phylum Streptophyta; class Magnoliopsida; order Fabales; family Fabaceae; genus Glycine; species Glycine latifolia. Next base: position 14,169,807 of record CM023950.1, read on the forward strand.
ATAAGTAGAAATTTAGGTCGTTACATATAGTCCAGCCTCCGTTGCACAATCTGCAAAGGGATCACACACATTCCCAACACTTCATCTTTATTTGGTTGATTGAGTATTTTTAGTTTAATATTTTTCTATTCTTCTTAGCTTATTTGACTTCTCTTGGAGTGTTATTTTCCCATTCTAATTCAGTTTTTGCCTTAGGCAAACAAGTGGACTTAATTGATAATTGTTGCTTATTTTCAGAGTTTTTACTTACTTGACCTATCTTCCTTGCGCAAGACCTAGAGAGCTCTACAAAACTCCAAATAACGCATATGAGTAGTCCCTGGAAAGATAAGGAAAATATATACAATTTTGTCAGAGATAAGCCGAGGCCAGTTCTGTTATTTTGAGGGTCATTTTAGACTTGGAAGTTAGAACCACTGCACTTGAATGTTGGGCTGCGAAATTGGTGTAATTAGTAATTAGTTAGATTAGTTGGGCTTCATTGTGGTCCATCCTTTCCTACTGATTCAGTCACTATATTTAAGTGATTTTAGTTATTTGAATGGACACACTTCATTTTAGCACAAACACATTTTGTAGTGACTTTTAGAAGTTTTTAAAATTAAAATCATTTCTCTTATTTTCTCTCAATTGTTCTTCATTGTTCTTCACTGTTCTTCATTTTCATTTCTTTTCTTCCATTTTCTTGCACTAATTTCTAGGGATTTCATTGATGATGATCATGGAAGGCTAAACAATCAATCAATCTAAGGATCCAAGCCTAAGCAAGGAGAATTTGAGTTCTGGTTTGATATTTCAATTTTTGTGTGAATGTTCACTTTCTTCTTCAATCCTCTATTCGATTTTCATGATTATGAATGTGTTTAGGATTGAAAGCGGATTAGGTTATGGATTCATTTCCTAATTTTGAATTTTAATCACAGATTATTTGGATGATATTTCAATTAGATTTGTGGTTTCAATTAATTTAGGGGTTAATTCGATTGAACTGCTTCTAATGAAATTGAAATAACTTTCACAGCAAAATCATTATCTGAGAACTATGATAATTCGTATTGCTTAGTTTGGTGAATTGGATTGATGCTTTTTAATCTGTTTTAAAATACCTTTTATCAATTTTGTTAGTTTTTATTTTGCTACTTTTTTATGCAATTTTTATTCACGCATGCAAACTGTTTGATAAAAATCCTCCTATTATTTACTAGTGAATTGAAGTTGGAACCATATTGATTGTGTCTTTGAGTCGACCTAGGTTAATCCTGTGCTACAGAATTAGCGTAGTTTAATTGTTTTGAAGCGATACGACCTAGGTCCAAACCTGTCTTCCACACTTACAATCAAGGGCTCCTCAAACGGCTCAGCAACAACCAACATCATGAAGTCCTCATTCCACATAGAATTCATGGTCTTACTTTTAGACACTCTTGTCCTTACTACTAAAAAAACTAGTTTTAACATCGCTGCGTTAACATCGATTTTTGCTAAAAATCGATGTTAACAAAAACGTGTTGGCATTTTTGTAAATAAGTAAGTTTTTTAACATCGGTTTTTAGAAAAATCGATGTTAACGAAGTTATGTTAACATCGGTTTTCATAAAAAAACCGCTGAAAACCGATGTTAACGAACTCTGTTAACATCGGTTTTTAAAAACTGAACAAAACCGATGTTGACGACATCATGTTAACATCGATTTTGGGGAAAACCGATGTTAACATAAAGTTGTCAACATCGACTTTGTGCAGTTTTTAAAAAACCGATGTTGAGTTTATATCAATAATATCGGTTTTGTTGGAGAACTGATGTTGTTTAATTTTTATAGTATATTTTTTCTGGCACCCATTTCTTTCTTCATCACTCTCGCTCTCGCTCTCTGACTATCGTTCCTCTCTTCACTCTCGCTCTCTCACTCTCAGTCTCTAACTCTCAGTGTCGCGGCGATTAAGAAGCTCCGGTGTGGCTGTCGTACTCTCGCGGTGTGGTGAAATTCCATTGTCACTGTCTCAGCCTTCATTCCTCTCTTCATTGTTACTCTGTCATTCTCGCTCCAAATATATATGTTTGGCAACTTAAACAATGATTTTCGTTTTGTATTTTATTTTCGTTATTGATGTATTTGTTACTCTGGCAAACTATTCTTTCACAAAACCATGAAAGTTACTTCTACAAGCAAAACCGTGACCTAAGGGATCAAAGGCTCACCATCTTCAATCAAGAAGACCCATCTCTGTGTAAGGGAGCTTAAACCTTTTCTATCCTCTTCTAATTTGTTATAAGCCAGCATGAGTAGCTAGGGTAAATTTGTCATTCTCTGTAGATTGAGTTTTTTTGACCTGTTTTGTGATTCTCTATAGCAAGAGTAGTTTTTTGAGTTGTTTTGTGATTCTCTGTGGCATGAATGTGACTGTGAATGTATGCAAACTGTGAGACATTATGCTGGCATAGTAGAAGACTGATTATGCTCTGTATATTCACTATTTAGCTACCTTAGTTAATTTTTTCTAGGGATATTTTAAATTTGTTCAAGCCTAATTATTGGATTTGTACTAATCATGGTGAAGAGATGTCACATGTTGATTTAAATTATGACAATAGTCACATGGATACATCAACTAGTACAGCAGATGTGGGTCAAGTTCAACAATTTATGTTAATGCAAGAGATGGTGTGAGATGCTCTCAGACAGCATGAGACATTTGAAACTCCAAACTCAAATTCTATGGAAGAACCTCCAAATGAAGATATGCAAAGATTTTACAATTTATTGGTGGATGCAAATAAGCCATAGTACGAAGGGGCATTAGACTCAAAATTATCAATATTCGCAAGGCTTTTAGCTTGCAAGTCCAATTGGAATGTTATTGACCATTGCTTAGAGTTTATTTCAAAAATGCTTTTGGATGTCACACCTATAAAAGAGTGTTTGCCAAAAACCTTTTATGATGCTAAGAGGTTAGTATTGAAGTTGCGATTGGAGGCTAAGAATTGATTGTTGTGTGGACGGCTGCATGTTGTATATAACAATGATAGAGCATTAACTGAATGCAATTTTTTTAACAAGCCCAGGTATCGTGCTAATACTGTTGGAACAATTAATAGAAAACCAATTTTAGTTAAGGCAATGTTCTATTTGCCTATAATACCAAGGTTGTAGAAAATGTTTGCATCAATCCAAACTGTAGGCCAAACGACATGGCACCATGAGAATATAAGAAGTTTGGGCATGTTATGACATCCCTCTGATGGTGAAGCTTAGAAGCACTTTCATTGGGTACATCCAGACTTTGCTATTGATCCCTAAAATGTGCGACTTGGTTTATGCACAGATGGATTTAACCCATACATTCAAGAATCATCTTCACCTTATTCTTGTTGGCCGATCATTATTACCCCCTACAATCTTCCTCCAAAATTGTATATGACTAAACCTTATATATTTTTGAATGCAAATTTCAGACTCAAACAACAGATAAGAAGATTTGGGAAATACCCATTTTCTGCATTCAAGACAAAAGGGACGGTTTAATAATAAAATTAAAAAGGGAGACTTGTCACTCTAATTGGAGGACCAAAAAGGCTTACAGAAACCCAACAAATTGGTTGTTGGAACAATGTGAACCTCTTATTTACCCATTCTAAATGCAAATTTTAGGCTCAAACAACAGATAAAAAGATCCACCTATATTGAGAAATACCCAATTTTTGCATACGAGACAAGGGGACGGTCTAATAATAAAATTAAAAAGGGAGACTTATCACTCTAATTGAAGGACTAAAGAGGTTGACAGGAACCCAACAAATTGGTTGTTGGAACAATGGCAAAATTTCCTTTCGTTAACAATATACCCTAAATCTACAAAACAAACATCACTTCCCAACTAACACTTCAATTAAACAAAAAAACATAATATTAGTAAACAAATTCTTACAACAAAAACCCATTCACATATAATTACTCACAGTGTACAACCACAGGGAGATGAACAAAAACACACCGCGAGAATGTAGAGAAGAATAAAATCGAGAACCCCAAACTTATTTTTTTGAGGATTGACAGTAGTTGCAGTAGTTGCTATAGTAAATATTCCCAACCATTCATTTATGATTTGTTTTATTTTTAATTTATCCTTCGATTGGACTATAACATCCATCTGATTACTATATTATGCCTTAGTCATAATACACAATCAGAAGAAGTTAACTGTTTTTAGTGTGAGCTTTTAAAATAAAATCATTTTCTTTAAAACTGATTTCAATAATTATAGCATACATCACTAAGCTGGTATAATAAAATTACGTAGAGCCTATGAGACTTATTGATCTCCTAATTAACTTTCCAAGATAATCGTCTCCAATTATGAAATTTAAATATATCAAATTTTGCCATTATAGTGAAAGATAACAGTTTACATGAATGTGTTACAAGTAAGTACTGTCTTTGAACTTCATTACTAAACGAAACTTCTTCTTCATGTGATAGTCTTCCAGCTCTTCTCATTCCTTAAAGTGCTTCTCTCGCTTTTACCTATCTGGAATGACACAGGAAAACACAAACAATGAGAATTTCAAAGAATTCCTAGTAGGTGTAAACAGTTTTACAAAACCAATTCTAAATCATGTCATCGTCATCATTCCAGCTACTTCGGTTTATTTTGAAAACGTGTTCCTATAGACTCATCTGCATATCTAGTTCATTTTATATTTTTAAACATATATATTTTGAAGTAGATTCATTTTATCCATATAAAAACAACTTGAACTTCTTTCTTATATTCATACAGTAATAAAACTATTTATTTACACATCAAAACTTCCACACAAGATATCATTCATTCAAGTAACTAACATTACTTTCATTTCAAACAAACAGTTCCAGAGTCTCTCTACATGGATCTAGACATATCCTGAATCACTCTATGGATCCAATACCAAAACCTCAAGTAACTCTATGGACATGAGCATCCAAGATCTCTCTATGGATCAAGGACCTTTCCAATATCACTCTATGGATATGGAGCAAAACCTCATGTCACTCTATGGACATGAGCATCCAAGATCTCTCTATGGATCAAGAATCTTTCCATATCACTCTATGGATATGGAGCAAAATCTCATGTCACTCTATGGACATAAGCATCCAAGATCTCTCTATGGATCAAGGACCTTTCCATATCACTCTATGGATATGGAGCAAAACCTCAAGTCACTCTATGAACCTTGAGCAATAGTATTCAATTCCAAGGTCTCTCTATGGACCTTGCTTTCAATATTCATTCATCTCCAAGACCTTTACATAGATCTTGCTTTTCAACCACAGCACAACCATGGAACATTTTTCATCTCACTAAATCAAAAACATCATGAAACTATTGTGGTTCAGTTACACCATACAACAAGTTAGTGTTCACAACCAATTAAACACTATCATTAGTCCATAAGTATCTCCATCATCATAACATAAACAAGATCAACAAGTCCACTACTTATTATCACATGCTGAATCTAGAATACTCATATTTGCTCATTCAAGCTCATACAAATATAATTAATCACAACAGCTCAAGAACATCATAACAACAAGATTTCTCACCACATATGATTCGATTCTTCCTATAATTTGTGCTAATATACAATTCATTAAATTCCCATCTTTTAGTATGTTACGCTAGACTGCCTAAGCTTTCTAAAAAGGCATCACATGCCTCAATTTGAGTTCTAAAATTCTAGATACAATATTTAAAAACAAAACTTCAAATATGTTAGCAGGCTCAAAATGGGACACTAACATCTCTTATTGTTTTGGCGACTACAAGCAATAAACAATCCAGTATTGGATAAATTTTTTATATGTTATATTTCACATCGAGATCTTTAATTCCATATATCATAATCCTAATTTAAGTAAGAAATGAGAGAGAGAAATTTTTTTAAAAATGGATGACAATAGCTTTTTGGGTGTGGACAGTTTCAGACATCTTGGGTTCAAATAAATTCTGGGAACGATTTACTACTCATTTTGGCCCCATATTTTAGGAAAACAAGAGGACATCCTAAGCTTTAAAATGAGTGGTCAAACACCTCGTTTGGTTAAGTACAGAGGGAGATATAGAATTTTAAAAACAGTCCAAAATTCAGCTCAAAGCCATTCGAATAATCTCAAGAATCAAGTGATAAATAAACCTAAACCTACACCTACCTTGAACTTCCTTGGCACTTTCTTCTTAACTTGAGCTTGAATCAATAGATCTCCTTTCTTTTTAAAGATCACAGCTGGAAAATACCTCTAAGGTCTTCAAGCTACAACCTTTCTCCAAGAACAACTTTCTTAGGAGCTAGATCTAGAGAACTAAGTGAAGAAAGCTAGAACAAAAAGTGTGGTTGACATGGTTTTGTGAAGCAGTTGAGAGCTTTGTTTGAGTGAAGAGAGAAAATGAGAGAATTGGCCATGAGGTTGAGAGAAAGAAAGCTTGGCAACATGCAGATTTTAATTCAAAGGGAATATTTATAGAAGCAAAATTGGTCAAGATGGAAGTCCAGTTATACCTTAGTTTAGTTCTAGTTTAACTAAGTAATCATGTCATGTAATCATGCAATATTCCTTCATTAAATGCTTAAGTTCCACGTGCAATGCTTCCTTAAGAGGCTTATCTCTTTTTGTTTTACTAACACACTACATGTTTTCACCTTTTCCTTTATGCCTTCATGTATACACACACTCACATAAGGCTACACTTAAATTCCTATTGGTTTTGCTAAAAAATCTCACGTGCACAAGCACATGTGAGTGTTTATACCACTTGTACTTCATGTATTTTCTAATTAATATGCTAGCTACTTATGTGCCTTACATCCAAAATCTTAAGCATTTGCCCAAAATCGTACATGGCTAGAATTGGTTTCTTTCTTTAAGTTAAATAATCATGATACAATATATTCTAAGCACTTCTAAACTTGCCACTTGGATCTGTTAGCTTCTATCCTATCCTTCTTGTATCACACTACCATCACAGGTGTTTCTCATGTGATAATTTTCCTCATCATGTCATCACATGGTTTGAAACTATAGCTTATGATAGCTTTAGATATTTGTGCAATTTTCCTTCATTTTTACTGTAAGGTTTATTTTCTTGTATTTATTATATTAAGTAGTAAAATTTAGAGACTTGTCTTTTGGCTTACCTAATCATAAATTTTCGCCTAGCCTAGGTACTCCTAGTTTTCTTGCGACGTTTATATGTTACTAAGGGTAATTTGGTAATTTTTCATTCTAGGAGTATTACTGTAATTTCCTCTTCAAGGGTGACATCATGCTTACTTTACTTTCTTCTCCAAGTTTCTCCAAAATATCTAACCAAAATATCCAAGGGTATTATTGTAATATCCACTTCAAGGGTAGTACGGTAATTCTCACATCAAAGGAAAGAGTAATATGGTCATTTTTCTTCAAGCATTTTTGTAATTTCTTTTTCTATCTCTAATTAACATATTTAAATTTTTGGGATGTTAAACGGACAACATCAAGTTTTGCCAAAATCTTAAAGTCTTCACCCTAAACCACCTATTTGTTGGTTAATGTTAGAATTTATCATACATATAGATATTATACTAAAGACAAACAATGAAGGGTGCGATGAAACTTCATATGGAGTTACACTGTCTGTAACGCCCCAAAATTTTGAGAAAAACAAGCAAAGGTATGGGGAGTATATTAGTAAACATGAATTAGATAGTTGATTGAGTTAATTTAACATCTAATCTTCTAAGATTTAAGCTATGTTCTTCCTTGTTTGGTAAAGATGAAAATTAGCATGTCATGTGTTTGTTGAAAGTCCTAAATGAATTAGAAAAATTTATAAATCATAACTTGAATACCTAATTAGTTTAGAATGAAAGTATTTAATTAATATAATTAATTCTGATTAATAAATAGGACTACTCTTATTTGTGGTAAATATAATTAATTATTTGATGTTGTGAGATGTTAATTTAATATGGCTGTATGAGAATATGTTGCTGTATTTGAGTTGCTGTATTTAATAATTGGTGTTGCTGTATAATTTGTTATGTTGCTGTATTTAGGGTTGCTGTATGATATTAGGCTGCTGTATGTTGCTGTATGTTGTTGAATAATAATAGGTTGATGTTGCTGTATTTGTTGTTGCTGGGTTTAATGATTGTTGTATAATATTATGTTGCTGTTGTGGTAGCTGTTGCTGTACATTGGGTTGTTGTATATTTTATTTGGTGTTGGTTGCTGCATTTAATTAGGTTGCTAGTATGTTGCTGTAAGTTGCTGTACATCTAATTATGTTGCTGTATTTAATGATTGCTGTGATTATATTGCTGTACTTAATGTGCTATTTTGTTGTGTTGAGTAAAGCACATCAAGTGTTTGATAAAAGGTTTCAAAGAAATAAAATAAGATATGTGAACTTTTATGTAAATATTTTTAATAATAAAATATTTCTTGGTGGTTATGAGGTTGACGTTGAGAAACGAAGTAAGAATAGTATTATGTTATAATTGGAATTCTTGTGTTATATGGTGATATTCTAAGAGTTGTGGCTTACGATGAGATTATGGTGTAAAATTCTATGACGGTGGAAATAAGCTTTATGTGCTGCAAAGATGTTTAAAGACTTGAGAAAATGAATCATTCATGCATTTCATATGCATATGCCTGGCGGGGGGCTAGTCCGTGTTGTTGCTGTTGTTGTTGTTGTTGTTGTCAGATAGCTAAACTGAGTCCACGCGTTCAAAGGTGTTATGAACTTGGGGGTAGTTGAGACAGGGAGGACCACACCACCATGATGATCACATAGGTGGAGGTGACTATCCTACGCGCCCCTGGGCTACCCTGACTGGTTGGATAAGTTTATTTGTGCCACCAGAGTGGGTGAGGCTATCTTGACTGTGGCCACTGATGATGATTTAATAACCTGAGATCTCAGTCATGCATCATGATAATAAAGAAAGCATGCATCATTCATCAGGCATCTGTCTTATAATTAATATTTAGTTTTGATTATTTATCTGGTTTTACTAATTGGTCTCATAATTAATTGGTTTGATTATTTATCTGTTCCTGTCAATTATCTAATTCTGTTTATTAAAATACTTACCCTATATTTGTGTCTGTGGTTGACACCTGTGATGACCCCAATTCATTTGGGCGAGCAGTGGAACAGGAAAGTATGAGATGTAGATGAAGATTGTTGAAGAAATTTGATGTGAAACTGTATGTGGTGATGTGTAATTTTCTGTGGCACGTAATTTGTGATAAGTTGTCTGTACATTATTTTGGATACTATATTTGGAATGTATCGTGGACTGTATTCTTATTATATGAATCGTGGTGAGGAAAATCGTTTAAACTACAAACAAATCATTAGCAAGCAAGGCAAAAAGAATTTTCGCGAAAAATTTACAACTAAGATTATTTTAAAAAGGACACGAGTTTTAATTAAAATCAATCAAGCACGAGAGAGTCACGAAAGGCGTTACACCGTCTATGAGGAATTGAACTCTAAGGGAATATAGAAGAGACAAGGGAGAGAAATAATGAAGAGAGAGAAATGACTTTATTTTTTTTAAAACTGATTGAATTATTATATGTCCCTAAAATAAAGTAACTAAATCAAAATAAGCTATTAGGTTTTTGGTCTGGAATTATCGTGTAGCTTGCTAACATACTTCAACTAAAAAAGATGTGAGAGTATGTTAGCCAATCCCTATATATATATATATATATATATATATATATATATATATATATATAGTTAAATAGATAGAAAGAGAGAGACATTAATATTACAAAGAGTAGAGTTTTTTACGCATATAATATTAAAAACAAAAATTTAGCCAAATATTACAAGTGTAAAATTACATAAATGATACAAAATATTGTCACTTGAGAAATAGGCTCCCCAAGAAGTGATTTCTCAACGTGCATAGTGTTTCTTTTTTTTTTTTTGCCTTAGTTTATCAATTGAAAAACCTTAGTAAATAATATCAATTTTATGTTTCAATAAATATTATATTCTTTTATAACATTGTAGAATAATTGTATTTTTTCTTTTTGATGATAAAATATTTGAGTATTATTTATCTTTCTTTCAAATAGTTTTCCTTTTATTATTATTATTATTATTATTATTATTATTATTATTATTATTATTATT
>CM023950.1:14179995-14210816 GCA_013407115.1 Glycine latifolia
TTAAAAGTTATAAATAATTGTCATTTGTAATCAAATGATTGTATTAAACTTTGTCAATGGCTAATTGGCTAAAGTCTAAACTCCCTACTCTTACTAACTTCTTGTTGTTGGACACCTTAATTAACTTAATTTGTGCACTATAAGTATAACAAATTAAATCACCTTCAATATATATAGCAAGTTAATGAAGTGAGCTAACAAGAGTACCATTAATTAACAAATCACCATTCATAATTTTTAGAATAAACTTGCAATTCATCATTGAAATTATGTTGTTACTTTTTTAAAGATTTTCTACTTTAATCGCGTTATTCCAAGAGGATTATGATGTTTACTTAAGCTTCTTCTTTTTTATTTTCCAATCATGCAAAATAGCACTACATGCACAATTTTTTTAAAATGAAAAAAAAATAATTTAAAACTATTGTATGATTGAAATATATTTTTCTAGAGTGAATTTCTATTTTTTAAAAATATTTTAATCTTTCTAGAAAAAATTAAATTTATTTGTTTTTAATAAAAGTTTTACTTAACCCACAATTTATATTTATGGGACTACACTAACATTCGATCAATAAAAAATCATACACATCAATAAAAAGCGCAAAAAGTCTCCTATTCTAGATAAACTTTCTTTATCTATCTAAGCTTGCTTTATTTTTATCTTTTTCATCGTCTTCAATCTAGATAAATTTAGTTTCATCTTTGTTTTAGCTAAGTTAAGTTTCAAATTATGTCACCTATTTTAAATATTTCATTTAGTGATTAATTTTTTTCAAAGACTATTTTATATTAAAATTTAATATAAAATAACAACAACATACGCAAATTAATTTTTTAGCATAAAAAATTAATATATAAATAAATAAAATTTAACATAATTAAACAATCATTTTCTAATTTTTTTTAAAACAAACTCAATTAAGAAAAAACTATTTCTCAACTGAGTTTTTAAAAAATAGAAAAACATAGTTTATGGATTTAAGGAACTGTTATTAGAGTTTCATTGAAATTTGTCGAGACAAGCTCTTAACATGGTTTGTACTATTAATTTCATGAATAAAAAGTCGTTTGTCCAATGACTACATAGATTCATCATGCATGAGAGCAATGATCTCAATGGTCATTCTTGGTTTCCTTGGTTTGTGCAGTGGGGCAAGGATTTCATTTGGAGAACGTCCAAAAGTAACATTCAACTCAATCGGACCTTTCGTACTAAATTTTGAATAGATGAAATATATTTTCCACATCATCGTCGCGTTTGAGCTCCATATAATCGTATTCAACACAACCATCACCTACATAGATTGGTTGATGGTAAAAAAAGATCAGGCAAAATTTTGCAACCTCTGTTGGCATAAAAAATTATTTTCCTTAAGGAACCAAGTGACATGTCCTCACTTATTATGATGACTTTAGGATCACTAGGACATTCAAACACTATCCTTTCATATGATGGAATTAGTTCAGTATCACAATACATAAGAGTGGATACACTCTCCATGTTTTTAGCAATACGAAAAATATCATAGAAAGGTGTTGAGTTGCATCTAACCCCTATTGTTATATATATTAGGTCATCAAGTCTTCTTCCATGACTCATACCAACGGTTGAGATTGCATTGATAATATAAATGGTTTAGATTGCATCTTAATTAATTATGGTTGCTTTGCAAAATTTGAAAAAAAATAGTGTTCAATCAAATTGTATTGTAAAAAGCATTGTCCAATGACATCGTCTTGAAGCAAGCAACGTGAGATCAAATCATCTAGGAAAAAGCAATGTGGGGTCAAATAGTCTAAAAAAACAATGCTTAATCAGTTTGTCTCCTAAAACTGTAGTACTCAATCAATTAATGCATTATTTGTAACGACCTAAATTATTCTAAATGATTTTAATACTATTTCATTTTTAAAGAACGTATCCTAGTATTAGGGTTAAATTTTAAGAAACGTATATTAATAAAAATTCTACAACATATAAATTATGTAAGTTGTAATATAATTTATTATACATAGATATGGTCATTTTTACATGATTCATTCCTATCAGTCATCAATTTTTTCATACATTACCATAATAAAACACAAAACATGTTAGTTAAACTAGTTATGATTCTTATTTATTTTACATAGGTCTATGTTAATACTTCCTTCATCATCTTAGACATTTTTGTCAAGGCTTTCTTCTGCATCAGCCTCGCCATTAAAATTCGTGTTTCATTCAAGATCAGGTACAACAGGAAAACTATGGCTAAAGGAAATATATATAGGCTCCAGAGGCGGATCATGATAGCCATGCATAAAACGATCATTTGGGTTGAACATATTATTTAGTACAGACACCGGGAAATGTATGCCAAAATATACATACATACGTATTACAGGATGCATTGTCAGAACATAACAATTTATATCTTCATCAAGATACCAGTCCCAATCTAAAGCGTCAAGGAAGAAGATCACAGAGGCCATCTATAAAATACATGAAACAAATTTTGTGAGAAATAAAATTTCTCAGTAGGCAAAAATCTAAACCATCAAAACACGCTAGTATGTTAGTAAATCATCATAAAATAATTATGCAACTATATGAATGCATGAAATGAATTTTTTCAGGTGCACATCGCCTCTACATCTCGTACTAGATGTAGCTACACCTTGTGTAGAAATGATACGGTCGTCTTATGCTAGTCATGCATGTCTTTCCATGTATTTGCACCCGATCTTGGAAACATGAATCAATCATAGCTACACATCAAAAATCCATTATTCACATATAATCTTATGGAAAATATTTCCATCATACGTACCAAAAATATGGTTAAACCGCCATATCTTATTCAAGAAAATTCTTACCAACTTGGGCAAGATAATTTAGTATCCTCAATCTATAGAAATTCATGTTAGCAATCTAACTAATAAACCATAATACTTTTTCTTCCAATGCTGACCCAAGCCCATTTGAGGGGTTCTAAACCCTAAACCTAATTTACCATTATAAATGCCCTCATTAAGGGTGGAAGCAGAGAGACTGAGATTGAGAGAGAGCGTGAGAGACCTCCGCCGTTTGATATTTGACTACATGAGAGATTCCGCAGATTTGAGAGCCTCAAGTGACATTCTTGAGTGCTTATTTAAGCTTTGCATATTTGAGAGATCTTGAGTGAAACACTTTGAGAGTTTGAGTATCACCATTTTTGGAGAGGTTGAGTGTACCACCACTTTGGTGTGTTTTGATTCATTGTAACTGTTCTTAGTTATAGTGGATATTTGACCTGGACTAGCATCTCGTGAGTTTTTCCTTTCCAGATTGAAGGAAGGTTTTCTCACGTAAAACATATTGATCATGTTCTTCTCTATCTGTACTCTCCTGCAATTGATTGCACCTGGGTTACGCTGAAAGATGTGAGCATGTACCTGACATGCGCTTGAATTTGATCTCGGTTGGAAAGCTAGATGATGTTGGGTTAGTAAACTACTTTGGAGAAAGTAGATGGAAGCTAACCAAGGGAAGCTTGGTTGTGGCCCGAGGCAAGGAAAAAGGCTTATTGTATGTGATGCAAGGAAAGACGATTAGTGGAGAAACCAATGCCATCCAGGATGGACAGAACCTGGAGCTATGGCACAAGCGCCTCGGCCACATGAGCGAGAAAGGACTCCAGATTTGGGAAAAGAAAGAACTATTGACCGGGATGAAGGGCCAAGTGTTGGAGAGTTGCACACATTGCCTAGCTGGAAAGCAGCATTGGGTTTCATTTGTGAGACCGGATCAACCCAGGCGACGAAGGCAAATCCTAGACCTCGTCCATATTGACGTTTGCTCCATGTCAGAGAGATCGCTTGGAGGAGCTCTGTACTTTGTTTCTTTCATTAATGATCATTCCCGCAAGGTGTGGGTTTACTTGATGAATACTAAATACCAGGTACTCCAATATTTTAAAGAATTCCATGCTACGGTGGAAAGGGAGATTGGCAAGAAGTTGAAAGTGGTTCAATCTGATAATGGTGGTGAGTATCGGGGTCCCTTTGAAGCTTACTGTAGAGAAGTCAGGGTCCGACTTGAGAAGACACCTCCCAAGACTCCGCAGTTGAATGGACTTGCTGAAAGGATGAACTGGACTATTGAAGAGAAGGTCCAGAGTATGATATCCAATGTTGGATTGTCAAAAGCATACTTGGAGAGGCCATAAGGACAGCTGTTGAGTTGATTAATCTGTCACCATCAAGACCACTTGAAGGATACATTTTGGAAGAAGTCTGGACAAGTCAGAAATCGACCTATGACCACCTGAAGGTGTTTGGATTCCGAGCTTTCGTGCATGTTTCTAAAGATGAAAAGGCGAAGCTCGATGCAAAGACTAAGGAATGTATTTACCTCAGTTTGCCTACAACTGAGTTCAGGTTTTGACTTTAGGATCTGATTAACAAGAAGATAGTGAGAAGTCGAGATGTAGTATTTCATGAAGATGAGACAATTCATGACATCTCGAAGCCCGAAGTTTGAGTTCCTGTCTGACGTGAAGAACCCGTCCCTCCTATCCGAGTGGAAGCAAGGGGAAAGCCCAATGAAGGAAATGAGGACCGGCAACATGCTGATGAGGACCAAGATACTGAGGTCCAAGTTGATGTGGAGAACCGTGATGCACGGGTTCTCAAGCGGCTGAAGGAGAACAACAGAGATACCCCACCAAAGATAGAAGACCTTCTACAAGGTACTTTTCTGATGAATACTCCATCATTGCTGAAGATGGTGAGCCTCAGAGTTATGATGAGGCCATGACGAGCTCAGACAAAGAAGAATGTCTGAAGGCAATGCAAGACGAGATGAATTCCTTGCATGAGAACCGGACTTATGAGTTGACCGAGTTGCCTAAAGGAAGACGAGCTCTGAAGAACAAGTGGGTGTACAAGATCAAACCTGAAGAGAACGGGCAGAAGCCAAGATACAAAGCCTGAATTGTAGTGAAAGGCTGCAATCAGAAGAAAGGTGCTGATTTGGAAGAGATCTTCTCCTGTTGTAAATATGACCTCATTCCAAACTGTGTTTGCTATGGCAGCTTTGATGGACCTTGAGGTAGAACAGATGGACGTGAAGACCGCATTCCTTCACGGTGAGTTGGAGGAGGAGATATATATGGAGCAACCTGAAGGGTTCCGAGCTCCAGGTTGTGACGGCATGGTATGCCGGTTGAAGAAGAATCTCTATGGCTGAAGAAGAATCTCAATTGCATTTAACAAAATAGTTCTGAGAGTGTGTATGTGATAACATGCTTGACTGTTGAATATGATTTCCATTACAATTCAGTTTTATTTTATTTTATTGCTAGGGACAGCAATATCTAAATCTGGGAATTATTTGATATGCTGTTAGCATATATAGTTTTTAGGATAGTTTTATTAGGAGAATAGGAAGAATAAAGTGAATAAATGTGAGAATAAGTGTAGAATTCATTACTTTTATGTTTATCATTGATTATATGCTATTTTGATGTTTAGAGTCAAGAAAAGCAAGAAAAGAAGCAAAAGAAAGAGTCAACTGAGGCTGGGATTTCACGCTAACCGCGCCAGGGCCACGCCATTCGCGCCCGTAGCACTGGAGTCTCGCGCTAGTCGCACCAAATCTCGTGCCAATCGTGTGAACGCCACGGGATTTCAGAATTAGCTTAAAGATAACATAAGAATGATGGGTTTTTAGGGTTTATTAACCTAGGTATAAATAGAACCTAGGTAGGACGCATTAGGATCAATTAGACACTGAAAAATAGAGAAAGAAAGGCAAGATCAAAAGAAAGAATATTCAAGGCCAAGAAGAAGCAAGAAGAATAAGAAGGAGGCAAGATTGAGGGGTTTGTGACTCTGCATACCTTAGCTTCTTCCTTTTCTCCTTCTTCACATTGTATTAGGCTAGACATTATTATGTCTGGCTAAATCCTTTGTAATTATAGTGTAGCCAAAAGCCAATGTGAACTCTGTGTCTCTTGAATTGAGTTTAATAAAGTTTCTTATAATTGTTTCACTCTACTTTATTCTTTCATTATTATATCTAATTAGACTTGATCAATCTATTAGGTTATTTAGGGCTATAATTCACAATAGGAATATTGGGGTTTTAGTTTCTGAATGCAGTAGAGTGACAGTTGCGATATTACCTAGGGATAGGGATAAAGGACTGCAGATTTTGTTATGCTAGCTTAATGCTTCATCTAAAGGGAATTACTAAGGAATTAGGATTCTTAACTTAGGTTAAAGGGTTAAATGACCGAGGATTCAGGGTTTAACTATATTAGCAAAGCATAAATCTGAATAATTACAATAAATAGAGTTAAATTATCAATTCAATTACATAGAGTGAACTGCGGTGATTGTGCTTTGCCATAATTATTCTCAAGTCTTGATCAACATTTAAATTACATTGTTTTTGATATTCTGTTATTTACAATAATTAAATTTAAACTACGATCCAACTCTTCAACAATTTTATTCCTGTTCCAATATTAAGAATCATAAATTACAATTGACATTAGTGCCTCAATCCTCGTGGAGACGATACTTTCTTATCACTTTATTACTTGGAACGATCGGTACACTTGCCGTGTCGCAACAGTGAAGCCGGGCTGCAAGGCTACTCGGATGCTGATTTAGGGGGAGATTCCGACTCGAGGAAGTCAACGACTAGATATCTGATCAGATTTGCTGGAGGAGCAATCTCGTGGCAATCAAAGTTGCAGAAGTGTGTGGCACTTTCGACAACCGAGCCCGAGTACATTGTCGTGACCGAGGCAAGCAAGGAGATGTTGTGGATGAAGAAGTTCCTCATGGAACTCGGCCATGAACAAGACAAGTACGAGTTGAAGTGTGACAACCAGAGTGCTATTCATCTGGCGAAGAACTCGACCTATCACTCCCGTACTAAGCATATTGATGTGTGATATCACTAGATTTGGGATGTGGTGGAAGATGGACAACTCGCACACTGACCAGAATTGGTCTGACATTATGACCAAGCCGATATCAGCAAGGAAATTTGAAGATTGCTATGAAGGTGTCGGGTTGCTAAACCTGTCTCATTGAAGAGGTCGGACTGATGATACACCCGTCACATTGATAGGTTGTGTCAAACCCACGCGATAGAGAAGCTAGGTTGTTTAGAAGAGTTGAAGATGCTGGGCTGAGTTGAACCTGTTATATTGAGGATGCCGGGTTGTGTTTGAAGTCGACGCATTGAAGCCGTAGGGGGAGAATTGTTGGATCAGGCTTACTCCTCCAATGCTGACCCAAGCCCATTTGAGGGTTCTAAACCCTAAACCTAATTTACCATTATAAATTACCTCATTAAGGGTGGAAGCAGATAGACTGAGGTTGAGAGAGATCGTGAGAGACCACCGCCGTTTGATATTTGCCTGCGTGAGAGATTCCACAGATTTGAGAGCCTCAAGTAACATTCTTAAGTGGTTATTTGAACTAGCCTGCGTGCTTGTATATTTGAGAGATCTCGAGTGAAACACTTTGAGAGTTTGAGTATCACCATTGTTGGAGAGGTTAAGTGTCCCACCACTTTGGTGTGTTTTGATTCATTGTAACTATTCTCAGTTATAGTTGATATTTGACCTGGACTAGCGTCCCATGAGTTTTTCCTTTCCAGATTGAAGGAAGATTTTCTCACGTAAAACATATTGATCATGTTCTTCTCTATCTCTACTCTCCTACATTTGATTGTTCACGTCTCCGCATTTGATTTGAGAGTTGACAATAACCCACCTTGATTGTTGAGGGTACAATCATACACTGTTTTTGCCCAACAATATCATAGGTAGCCGAGATGAGCTTTAACTTAGATGCTTATAACCTGGATAGAGGGATCCAGAATGGCCAGGATAAGTGGAACCCGGATGGTGATAACATGCATGTTTATATCCAGGATGTCCTGGGTGTGATTTAATATAGATGGTTATAACAGATAGTTATGTCCAGGTTGGCCGGGGTGTGTACACTCTGGATGGTTATACTTATACAGTTGTATCCGGGTTGGCCGGGGTATGTACATCCTGGATGGAATATCATTAGTTGTGACCGGGATGGTCTGGGTATATGCACTTGGGATGGTTACAACTTATATAGCTGTTCCGGGTTGGCCGGGGTATGTACATCCTAGATGGAATATTATTAGTTGTGACCGGGATGACCGGGGTATGTGCACTCAGGATGGTTACAACTTATATAACTGTTCCGGGTTGGCCGGGGTATGTACATCTTGGATGGAATATCATTAGTTGTGACCAAGATTACCGGGGTATGTGCACTCGAGATGATTACAAATTATATAGTTGTTCCGGGTTGGTCAGGATATGTACATCCTGGATGGAATATCATTAGTTGTGACCGGGATGACCGGGGTATGTGCACTTGAGATGGTTACAAATTATTTAGTTGTTCCGGGATGGCCAGGTTGAGTTGAACCTAGATGGTTTATATCTGGGATGGTTACAATATAGGTAGTGTATCCAGAATGGTTACAATATGAGTAGTGTATCCGAAATGGTTACAATATGGGTAATATATTTGGGATGGTTACAAGATGGGTAGTGTGTCCGGGATGAGTTTAACTTAGGTGAATATAACAAGGATATTTATATCTGGGTTTTCGATACTTCCGTACATAAATAAATCATCACCTACCATCTTACTACTTCATTCTCAAATTTAATCTTCACGCTTTTGAACCATGGGTCTCCATACCATTCAACTTCTGCTTCCAAAAATTAATATTAACCATTTCTATAAATCATCAAATCACTCCTAAAAATCATCGTGTGTAACTTCCAACGTCGCTAATATTTTAACTTATAAATCATCACCTATCTTATGGTTAAAATCAACGTATTCTTATCATAAAATATCATTCAAAACATAGATTTCCAGCCTAAATAAAACTATAAGTCTACCCAACTAAACATATAATTTAATCTAAACAAATACTTAATTAGAGATTGATGTCTAGCCTACCTCAAATGAGTTTGATGCTTGAGAAGGAATGAAGTAAGGGCTGTCTTCCTTGGAAAATACTCTAGGAAATGAGATTTTGAAGCAGGGAATGGCTGATTGGTGAGATAGAAAGCTTGGAGCAGGAGCAAGTGGTAATATGATATATTTTGAGGCTGAAATCTTCGTGCAAAAATTTTTGAATGGCAAGGCTATTTATACTACTTCAATCAGTTGAGTTTTAAGTGATTTTTAATTGGTTTACAACTGCATTAGGATTTTGTTTGGTTAGAATTTAATTAAGTAATCATTACCTTAGAAGATATTTTAATTTTATATAATAAGTACAGAGACTAAGCAAAAGCAAGATTCCTTTAATAAATGGCTAAGGGTACGTGTAAATTGAGTTTATAATAAGCCAAGTCTGATTGGTTTAATGCTTTTGGCTGATTGTTCTTAACTCCTTAGGCTTCCATGTTGATGACTATACAAGACCATTCAGGAATCTTGTTTTAATTTTGTCTATTTTACTTTATTGACTGCACATTGATTTTGCTTTGATTTTGGCTTACCCATTTTTCTTTCTATTAATTTACTTAGATATACTTATACGTGAATTCTTTTAGAGTTTTTATGTTCAAATAAGTTTATATATTTTTGTAACCAACTATTATCATACCTCTATAATTTAATTATAAATATAATCTAAAAATATAATTTTGAGGATGTTACATTCACCCACTCTAAAAAGAAAATTTTGTCCTCAAAATTTGTAAATACCTATAAACAATTCAGGATACTTCTTCCTCATTTCTGATTCTAGCTCCCAGGTATATTCTTCAAAACGTCTTTATCCCCATGCTACTTTTACCAATGATACAGACTTATTTCTCAATTTCTTTATTTCTTTATCCAAAATTCTTGTCGGGAGCAAGTTCATAGTTAAATTATCTTTTAACTGTATTAATTCAAATTCTAAAATGTGACTCAAGTCAAAAATATATTTAAGGAGTTGAGAGACATGAAAAACATTATGAAGGTTGGAGAGATTTGGTGGTAAAGCAATTTGGTAAGCTACTGTACCTATTCTTTTCAAAATTTGAAAAGGACCGATGAAACGAGGACTCAACTTTTTTACCTTCATTGTTCTTCCTATTCCTGTAATTGGAGTAACTTTAAGAAAGACATGTTCTCCTTCTTGAAATTCTAAAGGTTTTCTTCTTTTATCAGCATAATGTTTTTGTCTATTCTGAGCTATTACCAATTTCTCTCGAATCTTCTTGATTTGTTCTGTGGTTTGAGTTACCAGGTCTGGTCCTAAGAGAATTGTTTCCTCAAATTCATACCAACATAAAGGAGATTGACATTTCCTACCATACAAAGCTTCAAATGGAGTCATTCCTATACTTGTATGATAACTATTATTATAGGCAAATTCTGCTAGTGGTCAATATTTCTCTCAAGAACCCTGTTGGTCAATTGTATAAGCTCTCAACATGTCTTCTAGGGTTTGTATGGTTTTTTCTGTTTGTCCATCTATTTGGGGATGATAAGCATAACTTGGTTCCAAATTCTTTTTGTAATGCTCCCCAAAATCTAGAAGTAAAACGGGGGTCTCTATCCAAAATTAAGGTGGAAGGTACACCATGTAATCTAACTATTTCTTGTATATACAAGTGAGCTAATTTTTCTAAGGGATAAGAAGTTATAATAGGTATCAAATGAGCTGACTTAGTAAGTCTATCTACAATGACCCAAATTAAGTTACCACAAAATCCATAGATATACTTTCCCACTTCCACTAAGGAATTTCTAAAGGTTGCAAAGTGCCAAAAGGTTTCTGATGTTCTATTTTTACCTTTTGACATACTAAGCACTTAACTACAAATTCTGGTATATCCTTTTTCATGCCAGGCCACCAAAACATTTTCTTCAAATCTTGATTCATCTTAGTAATTCCAGGATGCATTGTAAAATTACTCTTGTGAGCTTCACTCAAAATTTTCTTTCTTAATCCATCACTTTTAGGTATGCATATTCTCCTTTAATAAGTCCACAACCCATCATTATATACCTCAAAATCTTGTAATTTTCCTTCTTGGACTTGAGTTAAAATTTGCTGAAAATTTGAATCTCTCTGTTGTCCTAGCCTGATGTGCTCTTTGAAATCACTAGTGATTTGTATTTGACTCAAAATGATACTTTTAGAATTAACAGAGAATCCTAAATTAAGATTTTTGAAATTTTTTTATTAATTCCATTTCCTTGATCATCATCCTAGATATATGCAAAGATTTTCTACTTAAAGCATCAGCCACTACATTTGCTTTTCCTGGATGATATTTTAACTCAAAGTCATAGTCCTTAAGAAATTCAACCCATCTTCTCTGTCTCATGCTCAACTATTTTTGGTCAAAGAGATACCTAAGACTTTTATGATCTGAAAAGACTGCAAATCTTACTCCATACAAATAATGTCTCCAGATCTTTAAGGCAAAAACTACAGCTACTAATTCTAGATCATGGGTTGGGTAATTGACTTCATGGGGTCTTAACTGTCTAGATGCATATGCTACCACATTTCTATTTTGCATCAACACACAACCTAGACCTTTCTTTGAAGCATCACAATATACTTCAAATGCACCATGAGGATCAGGCAATACTAACACTGGAGTACTAGTCAATCTTTTTCTTAACTCTAGAAAACTTCTCTCACATTCTGGTGACCATACAAAAGGCACATTTTTCCTAGTCAAGCTAGTTAAAGGTAAAGCTATTTGTGAAAAACCTTTAATAAACCTCCTATATATCCAGCTAGTCCTAGGAAACTTCTAATGTCAGTTACTGTGGTTGGTCTCTCCCAATTTATGACTTTCAATCTTACTAGGATCCACCGAAATTCCTTCTTTAGAAACAATATGTCCTAAAAATTTTACTTCCTTGGCCCAAAATTCACACTTAGATAATTTGGCATACAACTTCTTTTCTCTAAGTGTCTACAATACTATCCTAAGATGTTCTTCATGCTCTTTTTCTGATTTATAGTAAACAAGTATATCATCTATAAAGACTACTACAACTTATCTAGATAAGATCTAAATATTCTATTCATGTAATCCATAAAAACTAGTGGAGCATTTGCTAATCCAAAAGACATTACTAAATACTCATAATGCCCATATCTAGTCCTAAATGTAGTTTTAGGAATATCTTCATTCTTAACTCTAATCTGATGGTAACCTGACCTAAGATCAATCTTAGAAAATACTATTGCTCATCTCAGTTGGTCCATAAGATCATCAATCCTAGGTAATGGATACTTATTCTTAATGGTTATCTTATTAAGCTGCCTATAATCTAAACAAAGCCTCATTCCCCCATCTTTCTTTTTCACTAGCAAAATTAGAGCTCCCCCGGGTGAAACACTAGGTCTAATAAATTTCTTTTCCAACAACTCCTCTAGTTGCTTTTTCAATTCTTCCCACTCTAGAGGGTGAAAACAATGAATAAACTGCAAATAAACCAAGAGGGGGGTGAATTGGTTCAAAACTTATATTTAAAATTTTTCTAAAACAAATTGCAAAATTAAACTCTTGGATTGTATCACTTGTTCACCTTTTAGAAATCCAGAAATCCTTCTTCAACCAAGATCAAACCTTGAGATACATGCAATGACAGAAATTGTTTCTTTGAAAATAATGTTTGATTTCACAAAGATAGGTAATGAAATATACAGTATCCTTAACAAGAGACAAGGCAATTTATCCTAGTTCACCTCTCAACCATGGAGGCTACATCCAGTTACTTCCAACCAACACTAGGTTAAAGTTTTCACTATATCAAAGAATCTTTACAAGCAGTTTACAAGCAGTTTTACAATGATCACCTTTATCCACAATAGATAAAGAAACAAAAATCTAAACCCTATAGACCTCAAATGATCAAAGATATATCAACAGAATTTTTAATACAACAAAAAAAAAATTCTAAAGAAAGATTCAAGAGATACAACCTGTGATCCTTCAAATGAATGAATGATGTTATCAATCAATCAGGTTGAATGCAAATCAAAGCTCAGAATAAGAACTCTTGAAATCTCTTATTTTCTTTAATAACTCATCTCAAAGATTTTACTCTCTTGATCTCATGAGAGATTTTTCACTCTTAGAACAAATCAGTATTTTTGGCTCTGGAAAAAGCTTTCTAATCTTTTTGTGATTCACACAAATACTCAAGTATATTAGAACAATTTGCTCTAAGTCTATTTATAAAGACAAGATAAGCAAAGCTGTTATAAAACTGATTTAACTAACAATAATCAATTAAAACAACAAGGTAATCAATTATTTAATCATATATAATCGATTAAACTATCACATAATCGATTAATATGTTCTTGAGCTTCCTGGAAATGTTTCTATGAATAGGATAATCGATTAAATTGATACTTAATCGATTAAAGCAGTCTAAGCATTTTTGAAGCATGAAGAAATAATCAATTACATAAGACTGGTAATCGATTAAACCAGTAAAGCTCAAAACAAGAACAACACGAGCCCGGCTTGTGTAATCGATTACTGAAAATGGTAATTGATTATTCCAGTATGGCACCATGACAAACAAGTTAAGATAATCGATTACATAATAAAGTAATCGATTATTCCAGTGATGTATTTTTTCAAATATAACTATGTAATCAATTACGAGAAGCTAGTAATCGATTAAACTGTTCTTCAAGGCTTTTCCAGAAATAGTATGAATGTACTTAATCGATTAAACTACTTGTATAATTGATTAAAATAGTGAGTTTTTATTTTTCAAAAACTTAGCCATGAGAACTTATCTTCTTATGAAATCATTGGATTGCTTTGAGATTTTAATCAAAAACTATGTATGCATGATAATGAAAATGCAAATGAAAATGAAAGATCACAAGGAAAACCACTTGAACCACTTAGACAAATTACAAATGCCTTCAAATGATTGGGCATGTAAAAATCTAAAACTTCAATCCTTCATCCTTGCTTCAATCTTCTTGCAGCTTTCCTTAGAGTCAACAATCTTCTTCTCAGAATCAACAGAGGGGACATCCTGTAAGGTGCCATGGATATTGGTCCAGATCCAGGAATTAAGTAAATAGAAAATTCTATTTCTCTTTCTGGAGGTATCCCTGGTATTTCATCAGGAAATACATCTGAATATTCTCTTACCACAGGTATATTAGAGAGTTCATCAGTTGACTCTGTTACATTAGCTGATAAAAAAACATACCCTTGAATTTCATTTTTACTGGAATAGGAAACAATGGAGTTCAAATATAGATACTAGGTTTGACTATTTTCTGAAGGTAGAACAATAGTTCTATTTGAATAGTCTAACAATACATGATTAGCTGCAAGCCAATCCATATCCAAAATTACACTAAAAATCCAGTTAAAGGAAGACAAATCAAATTTGTAGAAAAGGATTTATGATCAATTTGAAAATCACAATTAAGATAGATTTGACAAGTAGTAATAGGTTTACCAGTAGGAGTAGAAACTAAAAGATCATAAGGTAATTGAGATAAAGGTAATCCTAACTGTATAACAGTGTTATAAGAAATGAAAGAATGAGTAGCACCTGAATCATATAATACAGTTAAAATCTTATCTTTAATTTTGCACTTACCCTCGATGAGATTTTCGGATTGAGATGCCTATACTACATTCATAGTAAAAACTCTTCCAGTCTGTTGGGGACGTGTGATGGTTTGTGATTTTTCATTCCGACAACTACTAGCATAGTGTCCCATCTTTCCACATCTGTAACACTGAATATTCCTGAAGCAATGTTGTGCTAGGTGTCCTATCTTTCCACACTGGAAACAGATGAGTTGAGCTATTGGGCATGGCCTATCTCCATGAATCTTGTGACATTTTTCACACTCCCTGCCTGAACTTTGCCTTGCCTAAAATTTCCTTTGCTGAAACTTATTCTTAAATTTAAAAGGTTGGGGTCCCAATTTCTTCCTAAAATTATTACTTGATTCTATTTTCTCAGCAGACCTCCTTTTATATTCTTCTATTAGTTTACACTTATTTATCAAAACACCAAATTCCCTAATTTCTAGGGGTCCTACTACTTCCAACATATCTTCCCTCAGTCCCCCTTCAAACTTCATACACTTCCAATGCTCATCAGGGTTATACTGATAGGTGGATGAAAACTTAATTAACTCTTCAAATTTAGCAATATATTCAGACACACTACTTCTTCCTTGTTCAAGCCTAAAAAATTCGAGTTCCTTAGCATTCCTTACTGATATGGGAAAATACTTACCATAGAATGTTGTCTTAAACACCTCCCATGAAATCTCTACTCCATTACCTACCAGATTTTGCTTGTGACTGTTCCACCAATACTCAGCATCAGATTGTAACATATATGTAGCATAAGTTACTTTCTGTTGGTTAGAACAATCTAGCACAGTAAATATATTTTCTATTTCTCTAACTCATTCTTCAGCCATATCTAGATTAAAGGTTCCCTTAAAAACTGGTGGATTAGACTTTCTAAACTCAACAAACTTATGGTATTCTATATCAGTCTCCTACCTCCTGTTATTAACTAGACTAGAATTATTGTGATTATTATTATTATGGTTTAATTGCGCCATCATTTGAGTAGTTGCAGTAGCTTGTTGACTTGCTGCAGTTGCTTGTTGATTTGCAGCAGCCACTTGTTCTTGCATAGCTGCTAGCATTTCATGAAGAAGATTTATCTCTTCATTATTGCCACCATCTTGGGTTGTTGTTCTTCCTCTTGTGCTTCTAGTAGCCATGAATTCCTATTCACTTTTACAAAAATACAGAGGTGATCAGGCTCAATATAAAGTAAAGTGCGTCAAAATTCAACAAACACAATAATCACACATAAACAGTCACACTCAAAGTACACAGAAAAGCATATTCAGTCCATTCCCCTCAGGCTTTAACAGGATGAACTACTCAGATACCACTAAATGTAATGACCTAAATTATTCTAAATGATTTTAATACTATTTAATTTTTAAAGAACGTATCCTAGTATTAGGGTTAAATTTTAAGAAACGTATATTAGTAAAAATTTTACAACGTATAAATTATGTAAGTTGTAATATAATTTATTATACATAGATATGGTCATTTTTACATGATTCATTACTATCAGTCATCAAGTTTTTCATATATTACCATAATAAAACATAAAACATGTTAGTTAAACTAGTTATGATTCTTATTTATTTTACATAGGTCTATGTTAATACTTCCTTCATCATCTTAGACATTTTCGTCTAGGCTTTCTTCTGCATCAGCCTCGCCATTAAAATTCGTGTTTCCTCCAAGATCAGGTACAATAGGAAAACTGTGGCTAGAGAAAATATATATAGGCTCCAGAGGCGGATCATGATAGCCATGCCTAAAAGGATCATTTGGGTTGAACATATTATTTAGTATAGACACCGGGAAATGTATGCCAAAATATACATACATACGTATTACAGGATGCATTGTCAGAACATAACAATTTATATCTTCATCAAGATACCAGTCCCAATCTAAAGCGTCAAGGAAGAGGACCACGGAGGCCATCTATAAAATAAATGAAACAAATTTTGTGTGAGAAATAAAATTTCTCAGTAGGCTAAAATCTAAACCATCAAAACACATTAGTACGTTAGTAAATCATCATAAAATAATTATGCAACTATATGAATGCATGAAATGAATTTTTCCAGGTGCACATGGCCTCTACATCTCGTACTGGATGTAGCTACACCTTGTGTAGAAATGTTGCGGCCGTCTTACGCTAGTCATGCATGTCTTTTCATGTATTTGCACCTGGTCTCTACATCTTGTACTAGATGTAGCATCATAGATTATGTTTCACAAATCTCGTACTGGACTTGGAAACATGAATCAATCATAGCTACACATCAAAAATCCATTATTCACATATAATCTTATGGAAAATATTTCCATCATTTGTACCAAAAATATGGTTAAACCGCCATACCTTATTCAAGCAAATTCCTACCAACTTGGGCAGGATAATTGAGTATCCTCAATCTACAGAAATTCATATTAGTAATCTAACTAATAAACCATAATACTTTTTCTTTCACTTAATAATATATGGCTATCTAACGTGGTAGGACAAACCGGGTTGGTGTAGCAAGGATGATGGGTATGAGTATATCATAGGTAGCCGGGATGAGGTTTAACTTAGATGCTTACAACCTGAATAGAGGGATCTGGAATGTTCGGGATAAGTGGAACGCGGATGGTGATAACATGTATCTTTATATCCAGGATGTCCTGGGTGTGATTTAATATAGATGGTTATAACAGTAAGTTATGTCCAGGTTGGCCGGGGTGTGTACACTCTCGATGGTTATACTTATATGGTTGTATCCGGGTTGGCCGGAGTATGTACATCCTGGATGGAATATCAGTAGTTATGACCGAGATGGCTGGGGTATATGCACTCGAGATGGTTACAACTTATATAGTTGTTCCGAGTTGGCCAGGGTATGTACATCCTGGATGGAATATTATTAGTTGTGACCGGGACGACCGGGGTATCTGCAGCCATCTCGGTCATAACTACTGATATTCCATCCAGGATGTACATACTCCGGCCAACCCGGATACAACCATATAAGTAGTTATGACCGAGACGACCGGGGTATCTGCAATCGGAATGGTTACAACTTATATAATTTTTCCGGGATAGCCAGGGTATGTACATCCTGGATGGAATATCATTAGTTGTGACCAAGATTATCGGGGTATATGCACTTAGGATGGTTACAAATTATATAGTTGTTCCGGGTTGGTCGGGATATGTACATCCTGGATGGAATATCATTAGTTGTGACCGGGATGACCGGGGTATGTGCGCTTGGGATGGTTACAAATTATATAGTTGTTCCAGGTTGGTCGGATTGAGTTGAACCTGGATGGTTTATATCCGGGATAGCTCCAATATGGGTAGTGTATCCGGAATGGTTACAATATGGGTAATATATTTGGGATGGTTACAAGATGGGTAGTGTGTCCGGGATGAGTTTAACTTGGGTGCATATAACAAGGATATTTATATCTGGTTTCATGGATATTTATATTCGGATTTTCGATACTTTCGTACATAAATAAATCATCACCTACCATCTTACTACTTCATTCTCAAATTTAATCTTCACACTTTTGAACCATAGGTCTTCATACCATTCAACCTCTGCTTCCAAAAATTAATATTAACCATTTCTATAAATCATCAAATCACTCCTAAAAATCATCGTGTGTAACTTCCAACATCGTTAATATTTCAACTTATAAATCATCACCTATCTTATTGTTAAAATCAATGTATTCTCATCATAAAATATCCTTCAAAACATAGATTTCCAGCCTAAATAAAACTATAAGTCTACCCAACTAAACATATAATTTAATCTAAACAAATACTTAATTAGAGATTGAAGCCTAGCCTACCTCAAATGAGTTTGATGCTTGAGAAGGAATGAAGTAAGGGTTATCTTCCTTGGAAAATACTATAGGAAATAAGATTTTGAAGCAGGAAATTGCTGATTGGTGAGATAGAAAGCTTGGTGCAGGAGCAAGTGGTAATATGATATATTTTGAGGCTGGAATTTTCGTGCATAAATTTTTGAATGGCAAGGCTATTTATACTACTTCAATCAGTTGAGTTTTAAGTGATTTTTAATTGGTTTACAGCTAAATTAGGATTTTGTTTGGTTAGAATTTAACTAAGTAGTCATTACCTTAGAAGATATTTTAATTTTATATAATAAGTACAGATGACTAAGCAAAAGCAAGATTCCTTTAATAAATGGCTAAAGGTACGTGTAAGTAGAGTTTATAATTAGCCAAATCTAATTGGTTTAATGCTTTTGGTTGATTGTTCTTAAGTCCCTAGGCTTCCATGTTGATGACTATACAAGACCATTCAGGAATCTTGTTTTTAATTTTGTCTATTTTACTTTATTGACTTCACATTGATTTTGTTTTGATTTTGGCTTACCTAATTTTCTTTCTATTAATTTACTTAGATATATTTATACGTGAATTCTTTTAGAGTTTTTATGTTCAAATAAGTTTTTATATGTTTGTAACCAACTATTATCATACCTCAATTATTTAATTATAAATATCATCTAAAAATATAATTTTGAGGATGTTACATTATTCAATGTTCATTCAATTAACAAGGGAAAATTGACAATCATCATAGTAGAACATAATTAACAAGAGAAATGAATGTCATTTGTGTTCACCAGTTCCACATCTGGGAGAATGCTTGTTTCTTGTTGACTGTTGATGTACTCATCCATGTTCTTGTGGTTGAAGTTGTTCATAAAAAACAACAGGTTGCTCTTCTTGGATGAAGTCATTAGTATTAGGTTGATTGGTGGAAGAACTGTCAGCAAAAGTTTGGTGAAAAAATGTAAGTGAAGATATGGGAATACTTTGCATGTACACATAAGAAGATTCTGGTCTTTGAAGATTTGTACCTATGAGGTTGCTCGTAAAGTCTTCTCTGCTAGCATTGAAGAACTGTGAATTGTACCCATAATCTTGATGATGATGTTGTTGTGGCTTGAGTTCATATGATTGAGGAGGTGATTGTAGTCCTTTGTCATGCATGCTAGCAACAACTAGTGGGCTTTGTGGTGGATGATGTTGTTCAGTTTCATCTCTAGAGTCGAATGAGATGTGGTGGCAACGTTTGGTAGAGTTGTAAACCATGTTATGCAAACTTTTGAATTTTCTTGGTACCAATTCATGTAATGACTCATATGTTTAAGATGTCCTAGAATAGGTTGGTCGATTAACACATATTTTTGTCTTTTCTTCCAAATTGCAATCCACTGTTGATGTTCCTCTGTCCAATTTGTGTCATTGTGTCCTCTCATGTCAATATGATGGATTTGATCAAGATTATTAGGTGGATTTGGTATGTCTTGACAAAGTGCAAATTGGAGCATGACCTTGTAAGTTTGCTACCATACTACCACTGAAAAACAAATTAAAGCGACACAAGCACTTCATATGTTAGAATCCTTGTATGCAGGTTTTGGAATAAATGACTCAAACCCTCTGTAAGGCATCAAATGGAATTGAAAAAATAATCTGTGTTAATAATTTTAAAAACAATGTAATTGACATTTAAATAAATAAAACAAAAATCAAATGGTTCAATCTCCTCATTACGTATGTTGTCGAAGCTTGATCTGTAGCCTATAATCTAGAAAATTGTAGCCCTCTGCCACTCCATCTAGTAAAATGTAATGTGTTAGAGTCAAGTACATTACCAAAAATGGTATTTGTTTGACTGAAATTATTGTTTACCTAGTTGCAAATGGATATGAAGGCCAGCACTCGACCCTTGGTTGATCGAATGGCATGCAATATCATGCCCAAGATTGCAACAACATTGTACATCCTCTCATTTTTTTGGATGTGGGATAAATTACCCTACACATTTCTCTATACAAATGTGCTAAACATGTTGAACCACAATTGTACCATCTAGGCTGATCAAGATCTGCTAAAAGAGATAGATACATCAGGTGAACTCTATTCCCCGACTTGTCTGGCATCAAGACCCCACTAATCAGCCTTAAAATGAATGCCCTACAATGGGCTGCTAATTGTTGTGGTGTGGGTTATGCTCAGAGAGTTAGCATGTTTTCCTTTAACCATTTTAGTTTATATGTTGATCTCATTAGTTCATTCTTTGGGGGACAATACCTATATATTCAACGCACATTTGTTCCCAATCATAATATGTTAGGCCAATAACTGGTTTCCATCAACGCGTAAACCTAGTTGAAAAGCAACATCTCCCAAAGTGATTGTGCATTCACCAATTGGAAGATGAAACGCGTGTGATTCAGGTTTCCACCTTTTATCCAAAGCAGACACTAAAGTATTGTCAATTTTAATATGTCCGAGCTTTGTAACATCTAAAAACCCAGCTTGAACCAACAAATATTCAATTATGGGATCTGGAGAAGGCATAACTTGAGCACATGATTGGATTACATCATTTGTTACTATTGATTTTAAGGGAAGTTGCAAGAAGATTGAAGCAAGGTTGAAGGCTTGTTGTTTTTAGCTTTTTACATGCCCAATCATTTGAAGTCATTTGTAATTTGTCTAAAGTGATTCAAGTGCATTGCCTTGTGATCTTTCATTTGCATGTGCATTCTCATTTTCATGCATACACGTTTTTGGATAAAAATCTAAAGCAAACCAAAGATTTCAAAAGAAGTTAAGCTCTCAATGGCTATGTTTTAAAAAAAGAAAAACTTATTACTTTAATCGATTACACAAGCATTTTAATCGATTAAAGACATTCATACAATTCTGGAAAAGCCTTGAAGAACAGTTTAATCGATTACCATGTTCAGTAATCGATTACATAGTGCTTTTATGAAAATCATGCATCACTGGAATAATCGATTATCTTGCTATGTAATCGATTATCTTAGTTCATTTGTCATGATGCATTTCTGGTATAATCGATTACCATATTGAGTAATTGATTACACAGGCCATTTTTGAATTTGAGTTTTACTAGTTTAATCAATTATGGTACGATTTAATCGATTATTTTGTTCATGAATAAAATTCCAGGAAGCTCAAGAACAGTTTAATCGATTATGTTATAATTTAATCGATTACACATGAGTAAATAATCAATTATCTTGTCATTTTAATCGATTATTGTCAGTTAAATCCATTTTTTTAACTGCTTTATGTGACTTGTCTTTATAAATAGACTTGGAACGAATTGTTCTGTGAATCTTAAGCATTTGTGTGAATTACTAAAAAGAGAGAAAGTTTTTTCAAGAGTGAAAAACACTGATTTGTTCTAAGAGTATAAATCCTTTCATGAGATAAAGAAAGTTGAGTTTTTGAGATAAAGCCTTAAAGAAAATAAGAGATTTCAAGAGTTTTGCTTTTGAGCTTTGATGTGCATTCAACCTAATTGATTGGTAACATCTTTTCATTCATTCATTTGAAGGATCACAGGTGGTATCTCTTGAGTCTTTGTTTAGAATTTTTCTGTGTATTAAAGAATTTTGTTGGTGTATATCTTTGATTCTTTAGAGTTGTTGTCTAGAGAAGGGTTCTCTGGGTCTTGACCATTTGAAGTCTATAGGGTTTAGATTTCTACTTCTTTATCTAGTATTGATAAAGGTGGTCTTTGTAAAATTGCTTGTGATGATTCTTTGATATAGTGATAACTCTAACCTAGTGTGGGTTGGAAGTAACTAGATGTAGCCTCCAAGGTTGAGAGGTGAACCAGTATAAATTGCATTGTCTCTTGTTTCAAATTCTGTATATTTCATTGCTTGTCTTTGTTAAATCAAAATATTATCATCAAGGAACTATTTCTGTCATTGCATACATATCAAAGGTTGATCTTGATTGAAGAAAGATTTCTAGATTTTCAAAAGGTGAACAAGTGATACAATCCAAGTTTTTAAGTCCGCAATTTGTTTTAGAAAGTTTTTTAATATCAAGAATAAACCAATTCAACCCCCCTCCTCTTGGTTTATTTGCAGTTTATTCATTGTATTTTCAGTTAACTGTAGAAATCAAAATAATAACAACATCAATATTTTTAAATCATAACATAATTAACATTCAATTAAACATAATGTATTTCATACTTCTCCATATCTATAAAGGTGTTGTTTCCAAATAAGAGAAGTAGTTGTAGATTCCATGGTTTAGACTTTGGTACTAACGTCAAGAAGTTAAAAAGAGATATATGAGAACGAGAGAAAGTAAGTCTGTGAGTAAGTGTACATGATGACAATACATGCATTGTATTTATACAAAAAAAATAAATAGTAACACAATTTATTCAATGGAACCATCATCGTTCAACATCTGTTGCTTCAATTAGTGTTATCTAGGCTGTTGATTTTTCGATGGGATCTTGGTCGTTCAATGTACGTTGCTCCAATTGGTGATATCTAGGCCATTGATTTTGTTGGTGGGATCTTGGTTGCTCAACGTGCATTGCTTCAATGATATCTAGGCCGTTGATTTTGTCAGTGGGATCTTGGCCATTCTTTTTGAAGTATATGTGATAAGTCATTAAACATTATAAATATAGTCTGAACTGAGGCAGTCTCATACATCATCTTAATCAGAAACCTTATTGTTACCCTAAACCGTAACCCTAGACCCTAAACCATGACTTCATCATTAGTCACTGCGATTGTGTAGAATGGCACCAACACAACAAATAAACATGGTTCAACGTTTGTAAACGATTCACCAAAGATCATTCAACTTGACAACAAAATGTCACTTGATGCCTTGAAACAAGCTATTGGAAACAAGATTAGGCTACCAAATGGTAAAGTGGTGATGATATACATTTTTGATTACCTGTATCACATGTTGGTGATTGTTTGCAGTACTGGGCAAGCCTACTGCAAGATGATGAGAACGTAATTACTATATTTTCTATATTTGACAACCTCTTCAATAACCCAAACCCTAAACATGCACCATAAACTCTAACCCTAGTACATTAACTAAATTGTGGTTAATAGCCTAATCCTCACCATAACCCTAATTATGGACCCAAACCCTACGTCAGCATCACAAACCTTAACCCTAATATATTAACTAAACCATGACCACTAACATTACCCTAACCCTAGTTCAAAGACATTTTTGCTTTACATTAGTGTGTTAGAGGTACTTTTGCTTTATGCCAAGGAATCCAATGTTTCAATCCCTAACACTAATCTTAGGTCCTAAACCTTTACTATAGACTCTGAAGCTTAAGTCTGCACCTTTAACCCTAACCCTAATACATTAACAAAATCATGGCCAATAACCCTAACCCTCATTATAACCATAATTATGGACCTTGGACCCTAAGCCTGCACCATAAACCCTAACCCTAATACATTAAATGAATTGTGGTTCCTAACCCTAACCCTCACCATAACCCTAATTATGGAGCTCATACCATACGTCTACATCAAACACCCTAACCCTATTTATTAACCGAACCATCACCACCCTACCCTAACCGAACCCAAGGTCAGAGGCACTTTACTTTGCATGAGTGTGTCAGAGACACTTTTATTTTACTTTAATGCATCAAAGACACTTTCGATTTTATGCCAGGGAATCCAATGCTTCAAATCCTAACCCTAGGTCATAAACCCTGAATCTTGACCCATGTATAGAATTTATATTCACCTTCATTTAACACATCCGCACAACACTTTCTTTTCTCTATTACTTTCTTCCAACTTTGTAAACACAATACACAACATCTCTTGCTCATCTGCCAATTGGTTAGTGTAGTACAATGGTCAAATAATCAAAACATATGAAGGGATTTGTTTCAAAGCCTCCAATTGACGTTCTTTCAAACGAAGTGAGGCCTCACACTTGAATCCTTGAAAAGAAAAACCAAAGGATCTGACTTCAACCACTAGATCAAGTATGTAATATTTCATTTTAATACTCACAACTAGTGGGGCACGGGATGTTCAAGTTTACAGCAGTGCCACTTGTTGATGACGAAAATGTCAAAGATATGATTTATGTTGTTCACTAGCATGAGGCTTTTACAACATTGAATTGTAAGCAAGCATCCAGCTACATACACTTCCCACACCCAAACCCTTAAACAATATTTCATGAACCTTAATATTATCCTCAGTCTCATTATTCATATACATTATATGCAACCTAAACCACTTTTGCTTTAACCCAACCACAACAAAATTTATTTGACTCAAACTCATTCTTTTACTCAACTTCTTTTCACACCATTTTCCACCAATTTGTTAGACTCAAACATTTGGTATTACTAAGGATCAACCTCACCCATACTAGAGTACCCTTGTAGTAGAGCCTACCTCATCAACCCAATCAAATGAGCCTGGTTTACAATAGAGCCTGGCTTACCTAACAAAGAACTCAGACCCTTTAGTGAGTACAAAGATGAAGTTCTATGCAATGAACCCCAGGAAGATCATGAGGAAGAACCTGACCTTGTTTCTCCAATAACAACTGTTCCACTATACTACATTTCACCACACATGCATAATTTTGAAGAATCTAATTTTGAAGATTCTTAATATAGACATACATTGAATTATGAAGAAGTTGAACATCCGATGGAGATTCTCTTTGAAGGGATGTGTTTTCTAAAAAAGAGACGTACAACATGCTTTAAAAGTAGTATCATGTGAGCAAATGAGCTAACTGCAAGATGTAACATCCTCAAAATTATATCTTGAGTTTATATTGAATTATGAAAGTATGGTGATAGTTAAATATTTTAAATAAATTCACGTGGAAGCTTAGGAGAATAAGCTGCAAGGAAATATCTCAGTCAAATATTAAAGAACCAATCAAAATTGGTCATTTGTACAAGCTTTCCACCTAACCACATAGTCATTAATGCATGGAATCTTTCTTTAAAATATTAAACAAATGGTGCAGCAGATATATTTGTCTTTTGTCATGAATATCTTCAGCCAAGCTCCACGTGCATAAGGGGAAAGAATATTTTAAAGAAAAAACTAGTACGTAAGATAAGGTTTAGGCATAATATCCCCCAATGAAATGAGTACTTAGTTAAAACCTAACTAAACTAACTTCTAAAAACAGTTTTAAGCCAACTAAAATCCTTAAAACTAAACCAATTAAAGTAGTATAAATAGCCTTGGCATTCAAAATTTCTGCACATAAATCTCAGCTTCAAAATATATCAGACTACCACTTGCTCCTGCACCAAGCTTTCTATTTTCTACTACTTTTGCTACCACCTTATCTATCAGCTATTTTCTTCTTTAAGACCTCATTTCCTAGAGTATTGTACAAGGAAGACAGCCCTTACTCCATCCTTTCTCAAGACTCAAACTCATTTGAGGTAGGCGAGGCTTTAATCTCTAATTAAGTATTTGTTTAAGATTAACTTATGTGCTTAGTTGGCCAGACTTATAGTTTTTATTTAAGCTGGAAATTTTATGTTTTGAAGGATATTTTATGATGAGAATACGTTGATTTTACTCATCGAATAGGTGATGATTTATAAGTTGAATTATTAGCGTTATGGGAAGTTACAATTGATGATTTTTTTAGAACTAATTTGATGATATATATATATATATATATAGGAATTGTTAATATTAGCTTTTGGAAGTAGAGGTTGGTATGGAGATCAATGGTTCAAATACATGAAGATTGAATTTGAGGATGTAGTAAGATGGTAAGTGATGATTTCCTTATGTACGAAAATAACAAAACCCGCACTTAGCTATATAAATTATAACCATCCCGTGTGAACACATCCCGGTCACAATTATTTATTGTGGTAACCATCCAGGCTGAACTAACCCTGGTCAACCCGGATTTCCCTATCAATGTATTCACCCTAGTTAATCTCATCTCGGATATCCTAGACACACTGCCCATATTGGAACCATCCCGGATACAAACCATCCAGGTTCAACTCATCCCGACCAACCCGGAATAGCTACATGAGTTGTAACCATCCAGGTTGTACTTATCCCGGCCAACCTAGACATAGCTACATGAGTTGTAACCATCCAGGTTGTACTTACCCCGGCCAACCCATACATAGTTACATGAGTTGTAACCATCGAGGTTGTACTTACCCTGGACAATCCGGACGTAATTTTCTATGTTGACTATTCAGGCTGTACTTACCCCGGTCATCCCAGACCTAACTTTCCAGGCTATAACTATCTAGGTTGTAGTCATCCCGGTCATTCCAGATACATCTACTTAAGATACTCCTGAATAAACATACCTCGTTTATCCCGGATATAATTACTTATGACACACCCATCTATGTTAAACATACCCCTATCCATGTCAATCATCCAGATTGAACCCATTCAGATCATCCCGGCTACACCAACCCAGTTTTTCCTACCACGTTAGATAATCCATATATTATTAAGTGAAAGAAAAAGTATTATGGATTACTAGTTAGACCACTAACATGAATTTTTGTAGCTTGAGGATATTCAATTATTTTTCCCAAATTGGTAGGATTTTGCTTGAATAAGGTATGGCAGTTTAACCATCCTTCTGGTACGTATGATGAGATGATGGAAATATTTTCCATAAGATTATATGTGAATAATGGATTTTGATGTGTAAATATGATTGATTCGTGTTTCCAAGTCCAGTACGAGATTTGTGGAACCGGATCTATGATACTACATCTAGTACAAGGTGTAGAGAGATCAGGTGCAAATACA
Organism: Glycine latifolia; assembly: GCA_013407115.1. NCBI lineage: Eukaryota > Viridiplantae > Streptophyta > Magnoliopsida > Fabales > Fabaceae > Glycine > Glycine latifolia. Next base: position 14,207,315 of record CM023950.1, read on the forward strand.
TGGAAAGACATGCATGATTAGCATAAGACGGCCGCAACATTCCTACATACAGTATGAGATGTAGAGGCCATGTGCACCTGTGACAAATTCATTTCACGCATTCGTATAGCTGCATAATTATTTTATGGATTCCTTTGAATATATTGATGATTTACTAACATACTAACGTGTTTGATGGTTTAGATTTTTGCCTACTGAGAAATTTATTTCTAACTAGATTTGTCCCATGTTTCATTTTAGATGGCGTCAATCATCCTTTTCCTTGATGCGCTAGAAATTGGCTAGTATATTGATGAGGAAAGGAATTGCTACGTCATAACCATGCACCACGTCCTACGTGCACATATTTATTTTGGAACTCACTTTCCGGTCTTGGTGTTTAGTGAAATGTTTAACCCGCATGATCCCTTTCTACAATTTGCTCCTGTTTATCCAAACCCGGCCATGGATTCTATAATTGTGGTCAGCGAAGAGGAGAGTATTGGGGAAATTGTCTGAAGAAGGGATTTGGGTTGTAAATGTTGTAAATAAAATATATATATATATCAGGTTCTTCACTTTTATAATTTATGTAATGTGTATGTTTTAAGAATTTTATAGTAATATTTATACAATAAAAACAAACTAATAATCATTTAACAATTATTGGAAATTTAAATCAAAGCAAATATATTATTCTAGAAAAATAAAATATAAATATAAATATAAATAATTTAGGTCATTACACAAGACATAATTATCGAACCCGACAAAGTAAATTGTCATTTATGATGACGATAGTTGTACTTGGAGGTGCAGGGCAGCATACATCCTTGCAAGTAAGCAATGGGAAATAAGAAAGCTTTGTGAACCCCATAATGTTCAAATCCATCAATCTCACAAGATCATGCAAAGCTATTGTATTTGCTCATCAGTAAAAGCATCCACACGTTGGTTGAAAATGATCCATCAACTTTAGTGTCAACCTTGATAGCACACGTCAAAAGCACTGAAGGATACACTATCACATATCAGAAAGCATGGTTGGCAGAGCAAAAGGCCATTGAAAACATTTACTGCAACTGTGAAAGATTGTTCCATGATTTACAGAGATTGTTGCAAGCTATGCAACAATTTCTTCCTCATATGGTCATGGAGAAGGAAACACTGCCACTGCCACCACAAGATGTCAAAAAGTAGAGGATTTTATGAAATTCCATTGTCTTTTTTGGAGTTTTAAACCCTATATCGATGAGGTTCAATATTTCAAGCTTGTGGTTCAGGTCGATGGAACATGGTTGTATGGAAAGTACAAAGGACCCTCCTTGTGGTAGTTGCACAACATGCCAACAATAAAATCCTTCCAATAGCCTTTGCCATTGTCAAGAAGCATGGCTCTTCTTCATAAAAATTTAAAAAAGACATGTCACCCCACAACATGGTCCGTGTTTGATTTCAAACAGGCATGAGTCAATAAAAAGTGTCTACTCAAGATGTGGAAATGGGTAGATGGCATAGAATTTTGTGCATATGTTCTGAATTTTACACATTGCACATAATGACATGAGGTTCAAGAATAATTACATCAAAAAACTAATTATCAATATGGGTGATTGCCAAACTTCTTTCTCTTCATATTAAATATCACTTAATTTTGGATTATTCACAATATTGAAATTGTATGTTTATAACTACTCGACATATGCAAGGACAAAGCATATGTTCAATCATGACTACAATAATCTGAGGGAGGAAGTAGATGGTGATCGAGCAATTAATTGGCTCAGCGAGATTTTGCGAAAAAAATGGACTCTCGCATGGGATGGTGGCTGATAGTGGGGACACATGACTACTAATCTTACTAAGTTGTTAAATTTGGTACTCAAGAAAACATGAAATCTGCCAATAAGTGTGCTAGTATAATTAACATATATAAAGTGTAATTCATTATTCAACCAAAGAGGGAGAGAAGTCGTAGGAATGCTTACATCAGGCCAAGTTTATACGCAAGCACTAAACAAAGCCATGGAAGACGCATAAAGAAAGGCAAACACTCATATTGTTCAATCGATGCGACACACGATTCTTGGTCCAAGAGACAATTAACCTGAGAGAGGTTCGGTCTGTTGGAAATTTCATGGTCAGGATGGATTAAAGGTAGTGTGACTATGGCAATTCCAAAAAGTGCATATGTCTTGTTCTCATGTTGTTGCATCTTTTAAGGATTCTCACCATGAGTACATAACTATATACATCCTGTGTATACATTGGAAAGTGTCTCTAATGAAAACAGATGATTATTTAGAGAATTGTGCAACGAAGAGTATTGGCCACCATGTCACGAGCCAAGAATCTGCCCTAACCCAGAGAAGAAAATAAATTCTAAGGTTTGTTCTTTCTCCTCTTTTATCCATAGCGAAATGGATATCTGAGAATCGGGTCAACTAGGCATGGCAATAGAGCAAGGCAGGGGAGGGTTTAGTCTCCCCAACCCTCGCCCCCGACTGTAACGACTCAGATTATAAGTTACTAATCTGGATGCTTGATGTGTGTGCATTATATTAATTAAATTACATGTGTTATGTGGATTGATTAATTGTTTTATTTATAACTTGTTGTTTGAGTGCTTTTGTCTTGGTATGCGTGCTTGGTGGGTATTGGACGTAAGTCAACTTTGCTGTGCTGTGGTTGCTGGCTGTGCACGTTAAGTGGACGTACTGTGTCAGCCGTGTTTATAAGCAGCAGCCTGGCATAGTAACAAGTACACTCTTCCTTCTTCTACCTTTGTGTTTCCTCTGTTTTTTCTCTAAAACTCACCCAGAAACCTCTCGTTCTCGACCCCTCCTTTGTTATCTCCAACCTACGAGAGCCACCGTAGCTGCTGCAAAAATCCCGACATTGAGAGGAACTTCGTGGTTGGAATTGAGCTTAGGACAAACACACCATGAAGCTCGTGAACGAACTCCTGGTTAGGTAAGGGGGGTTTATCGTGTTTCTTAACAGTTTTAGGTACCACGGTTTGGGGGCCAAGGAGTGCCAGCCATGATGATAACTGCATGTCCCTGGTGTGTGTGATGTTTTTCCCAGAAAAGCTACGTCTTTTATGAATGGGATTTAGTATGCCTTAAATCTGTTGAGTGTTGTTTTGTGTTGATGTTTGGTGTTCTTGTGGGGGAGTAGATGTTTTAAGGACTCCTTGTGCATGTGTGAAGTTGGCATTTTGATGCTGAAAGGTTTCTCAGACACTTGCGGAAGTGTTTGTGAAGGTGATGAGTACCAAGATGGGTTAGCCATGTTGCACATAAACATCAACCCTTGTGTTTTGATGTCGGCTACCGAGATGGGTAGGCTGAGTTGAGCGGGTTACGTGGCATGCATGCATGCATGTAGGACATAACTTCGTCCTTGTTCGCGGATGTCAGTAGACCGGGTTCCCTACCCAGGGTCGTTCCCTTAGAGTCGTTAAGACTCGCTTCCCTTTTTATAAGGTATATGATATCACGTTGTCGATACGCATCAAAAA
>CM023950.1:14215816-14235670 GCA_013407115.1 Glycine latifolia
ATAGAAATTGAAGAAGAAGGTGAATATTCAAGTAGAATTCAAAATACCGAACTGGAACTCCAATTCTTCTCTTGCTTGAGTTAGATCCTTGGATTGATTAATGATTTAGCCTTCCATGATGATCACCAAGGAAAGCCCCATGAAGTAAGTGCAGAAAAATGGAAGAATAGCAAAATGGAAATGAAGAAGATGAAGAACAATGAAAAACAAGCTTTTGATTCTAAAAACTAAAGAAAAGAAATAATAAACTTGTTTATTGAATTGTAAAGTGCTTTTTTTTTAGTAAGTCACTAAAGTCACTAATATGTAGTGACAAGGTCTGGAGTTTAAAATGGGCCATAAACAAACCCAACAATTCTAATTATTTACTCTTTACACCACTAAAAATAAAACTCGCAGCCCAAAATTACAAGTGTAGAGGTTTTATCTTCAAAGCCTAAAACGACCCTCTAAATGACAAAATTGGCCTCGGGCTATTTCTAGCAAACTTGTAGATCTTTTGTTATCTTTCCAGGGACTCCTAGAACGCTCCATTCGGAGTTCGGTAGAGCTTTATAGGTCCTAAACAAGTCAGATACGTAAAGTGAGCAAAAATCCAAAAATGCGCAACAAATAGCAATTAAGCCCACTTACTAGCCTAAGACAAAAACTGAATTAGAATAGGAAAATAAAGGTCCAAGAGAAGTCAAATAAGCTAAGTATAGAAAAATATTTAACTAAAAACACTCTATCAGTATACCGGGTTCCTTACCAGAGTGACACGTTAGAGCTATTGTGCTCAAGTTACCTCACCTTAAAGGGAGCTACCGAGTTGCTAACTAGGATGACCTCGTGTCCTCTCGGGAAAAGAGCCACCAGGTCTTCTACTCGGATGAGTTTGTATCTTTCTTTTAAAACGACCGGGTTCTATACACGTGTCATCTTTCTAGAAATCATATTTCCTTCCCTAAGGGTTACCGGGTTACTTACTCGGAGAGCTCGTATGTTCTTGGGAAGAGAGCTATCGGGTTTCCTTACAGCCTTGTATATGTTGGTGATAAAACAACCAGGTCTTGCAAAGCACTATCGAATTAATCGATTACAGAGCTTATGTAATCAATTGCATAAGTGCCGGATCCATCCTTAGAACCTTATAAGAAATCTAAGGACCTCTTGACCGCCTTTGGCAAATCCTTACCAAGCCCAACCGACCTCGTCTGCTCTTGCTACCCTTGTCTTCCCTTGTCCAAATCTTACCCCTTTTGACCGACCCTTACCAACCTTGTCCGAGTTCTACCGACCTTGTCCGCCTTCGTCCGACCTTGTTTGGATTCTTACCTTAAGATATTAAATCGAAGTGCCAACCCGGATACCTCGTACTTCACACCAGTTCACTTGTTTGTATGTGTTTGTGAGTGACACGTATGTTTATGTTGGTGGCATTTGAACTCGACCTATGTGATGGCTTGGGATGAGAAATGTGTTTGGATATACATAAATACCCACGGGGGTGTATGGCATTATCCTAGCCAGGTCGAGTTGAGCCTGGTTTCAGGTCATATATTGATGGTGTCGTGGTGATATTCTATGTATAGACGTGAGATGTCGGGACTGGGTGGTTGATTGAGTATTTTTTAGTTTAATATTTTTCTATTCTTCTTAGCTTATTTGACTTCTCTTGGACTTTTATTTTCCCATTCTAATTCAGTTTTTGCCTTAGGCAAACAAGTGGGCTTAATTGATAATTGTTGCTTATTTTCGGAGTTTTTGCTTACTTGACCTATCTTCCTTGGGCAGGACCTAGAGAGCTCTACAGAACTCTAAATGATGCATATGAGAAGTCCCTAGAAAGATAAGGAAAATATCTACAATTTTTTCAGAGATAAGCCGAGGCCAATTCTGTCATTTTGAGGATCATTTTAGGCTTGGAAGTCAGAACCACTTTACTTGAATTTTGGACTGCGAAATTGGTATAATTAGTAATTAGTTAGATTAGTTGGGCTTCATTGTGACCCATCCTTTCCTACTGATTCAGTCACTATATTTAAGTGATTTTAGTTATTTGGATGGACACACTTCATTTTAGCACAAACACATTTTGTAGTGACTTTTAGAAGTTTTTAGAATTAAAACATTTTCTCTTATTTTCTCTCAACTGTTCTTCATTGATCTTCACTGTTCTTCCATTTTCTTGCATTAATTTTGTGGGGCTTTCATTGATGATGATCATGGAAGGCTAAACAATCAATCAATCCAAGGATCCAAGCCCAAGCAAGAAGAATTTGAGTTTTGGTTTGGTATTTCAAATTCTGTGTGAATGTTCACTTTCTTCTTCAATCCTCTATTCAATTTTCATGATTATGAATGTGTTTAGGATTGAAAACGGATTAGGTCATGGATTCATTTCCTAATTTCAAATTTTAATCACAGATTATTTAGATGATATTTCAATTAGGTTTGTGGTTTCAATTAATTTAGGGGTTAATTTGATTGAACTGCTTCTAATAAAATTGAATGAACTTTCATAACAGAATCATTATCTGAGAATTATGATAATTCTTATTGCTTGGTTTGGTGAATTGGATTGATGCTTTTTAATCTGTTTTAGAATACCTTTTATCAATTCTGTTAGTTTTTATTTTGCTACTTTTTTCTGCAATTTTTATTCATGCATGCAAACTGTTTGATAAAAATGCCCCTATTATTTACTAGTGAATTGAAGTTGGAACCATATTGATTGTGTCTCTGAGTCAACCTAGGTTAATCCTGTACTACAGAATTAGTGTAGTTTAATTGTTTTGAAGCGATACGACATCGATTATCAGTGGTGGTAAACCTTGCGAGGACCACGGTCAGTGCATCGTTGGGCCCTTGTGTGGGCAGTATGTTACATAGGGGGTGTATGATGGGTTACCCTTGCGAGGAAGGATTGTGTTCCTAGTCGGGTCATACCTTGATGGTACCTACGTAACGTACGACATTTGCATGACGGAAATAGGATGGTTGGCTGCATAGTACGAGAAGTACTGGGGGGCCACGTCTATAGGGAGATCCTTATGACACCCATTTTGGCTGATCACCGTGAGGGGTGTGAGTCTTGTGCACAACAGAGTGACCCTGACGCATTGCAGTAATCATTCGTACCATGAACTTTGGCCTATTTCCAGGATGGTACCACATTGCATAATGAGAATTGAGTCAGAAGTATGCATCATGCTAGATATTACAAGTCAATTTATAAGATGTTTGTGGATGTTAGTGTTTGATGGATGCTTGGAATGTTCGTATTGATATGTTGATGACCGTGTTGCTTCTTGACTGGGTTGTGTCCCTTTCTTGTTGTATTTATTGTTGTTATTTAATATGATGAACTCACATTTGCTTTGTTGTACCTTGTGGTATAGTACCTGTGATGATCATGAATCAGGTTCATGTGAGCAGATGAGAGTAGTAGGTGCTTATGGAAGAGGATTGGGTTGTTTGGAGCGGTCGTGTTTTGTCGGGATGTCCATGGACATGATCTCGGGCAGGAGTTGCACTTTGCTAGATGCACCCCTTGTTTTAATGAATGCACTCCTTGTTTTGCTAATTACACCCCTGACTTCTATTTCTCTTTCTATTTGTAAAACACTTGATGTATATTTTGAGACATAATCTTTTGTACTTGTAATTAAATTATGTCTGGTATGTGCATACATATTTTTGAAATGTCTTATGAGTACCTTTAATTACGTTTACGTTTATTTTCTATGAGGATGGTCGTTATATGCTCGCGAAAAATTTACCATCGTTTTCACAAGTAACTAAAGGGGTGTTCTTTTTTTTTTTTTATTAAAAATGAATTTATATCATGGTCATGAGTTAGTAATATAGTAGCGACATAGCAGGTCGTTACATCGGCTCTCCAAGTCCTCCTTGTCCCCGCATTGCAAACAGGACAAGTTTGTTTTGTAATTGTATTGAATCTATTATAGCATGCTAAATTGAAATTTCAAGTAAAAATTTTTAGGTGTGAAAATGTAGGGCAGCATATAAGATTCATGAAAAATCAATTCCTAAAACAAATAGAACAGTGAAAATAAGTTAGGAGCTAAACTTTGTACGAATGAGTGATAGAGTAATTTTAGACACTAGATAGCTTAACGTTGGGATCTGTGCCTTTGGATAATTTACCTTAGAATTATTTATTTTATGAAACTTTTGATTTAACTGTTATATTATTACTAAGGTAAACTGCGAGATCTAATGACTGATGCCTATTTGGAAATTGTGATGATTCTCTATTGATAAAATTTATGAGATGCATGCATGTATAATTATGATTATTATTTGTGAATGATAAGACTGACAAAGTGTGAACTTCGACAAATTATATATGTGGCGTGTGAATTTACATTCTGCTACATGTATATGTATATTGTTATTTTATCTATATGCGTTGTAGTTTGGGTTTGGGGGTGTTCAACCCTCGACAATTTGTTTGTTATGATTGTTAGATGGTTCTAATCATAGTCGTTATGTTGTCCGATTGTTTTGTGTGACAAGTGGTTTCTACCGCTTAAGGGACCACAATTGGTTCCCTGAGAGTAGTACGTAGGACTGAGCCTCGTCACTCTTTCTTGTTTGTTTGTTTGTACATGTTTGTTGATGAACGTGGCACAAGGGCGACATACACAATCCAGCGAAAGAAGTCAAGAGGATTGGAGAGAGAGCAAGGAGCCAATGGTTCTATTTTCTTCTGTTAGAAAGTGAGATTACGTTGAGAAAGTGGATGATGGATAGAGATACACTGGGGTATAATGGGCGGAAAGGTTCAAAGAACCTGGGAGAATTAGCGAGTGGTGACTATCCAGCATTTGGTGAACACATTTGGTGCGGGTAACTCACAGGCCTATTTTGCTACTTTTGACGGGCTTCGAGACTATGCTTTTTTAGTTAGGAGCTTGGGGATCGATGTACGAGGTATCCGTATGTGGCAATCACTCTTGACTATCATCCACATGACTATGTAAGACCATCAAGACTTGGGAGGATTGGTGGCAGAGGTTAGGCCCTAATAGGTAATAAGTGTGTTAGTAACACACTTAGGATCTCAAGGGTGTTGTTTTCTTAGAGAAACCACACGTCCTGGTTAATTAGGTTGCATATTGTCTTTGTTGGACTATTGTGTGTTTGTGGCATTTGAGGAGCGGAGGACTCACCTCTACAACCAACAACTTTCAGGTACTGAAGATACCGAGTACACCGAGGCATCTGCCAGCTTGGCATAGCTTACAGAGTAAGCGGGTATGGCCATGTGTTGTTACATAGACCACACATTATGTCTACCATAATCGAGTCCACATAATGCCAATAGATAGACTGGATGCAGTTCCTATTACTATAGACCATACATTGACTTGCTAAATCCCATGGGGATTCACCTCTCGCATAGAGCTTCGATATTATGAAGATTCTCACTTGTATTTCAGACAGGAAGAGCCATGCCATGATTTGGAATTCCTGTTGACTCCAATTGAGTACGATGGGTGGGGTAACGTTCACCGATATAGTGTTGAGCAAGGGCACCCAATGGAGGTTACAGAGGACCGTCGAGACCATACACATATGTTGTCTGAGGAGATTGAGGAGTACCGAGAACTTCTATGGCAGTTAGAGCATATGTCCTAGGAGGAGAGTGATGATCCTTCTGAGGACACATCTTAGTTAGTTCAGTGCTGCTGGTGTGATAAGTGGTCTATTCTGGTTCTAATTTCTTTTTTTTTCTAATTTTGATGTATTTTAGAGAGATTTCTCCACGGATATGTATTTTGTTAAAGCATGGATGTAAAAAATTATTTTGCTTACTTTCATACTATCATGGGTTGTATCTGTACTATTTCTTCCGTGACACTACCGATGTTATTTATTTATGTCTGAAGACTAAGTTATTTTATATCTGTTTTAATTCGATATAAAGGTTTATCATTTTTCGAATGGCATGTTTGTTATAAAAAAAATACAGGAAGAGGTTTTACTATTTGCAAGTAGTAGTTAAATATTATGATGCGTATATCTAAACTAAATTAAATCAAAGCGTTTTCAAGCAATATTTTCAGTCTAAAATATGAGGTGTTACAAACAACGTTAAATTTATGTCATATTCTTTGTATTTTTTTTATTTTATTGTTTCAATTTTAAATATTTTGTTCAATTGTATGTAATTTTATAAATATTTTATAATTTAAATATTTTAGTTCAATTCAACTTGTTGGCTACATATGTTTTTTTTTTAATTTTAAGTATATATTTTAATAATCAAATAAAATGAAAATACAAAGGAATAAAAACACTCTATATTTTTTTTTTCATTTTTTTAGTTTCGATATCAAAATATTTTATAATTTTTATGTGAATACGGAGACTACACTACACTACTCATGAAGTCATGGTCAAACAATCAATCATTGCACTAGAAGGACTTTTAAACTAAGAAATAATAATAGAAATATTTAAAAAAAAAAAACAAAATTGGATATGTAGTTATAGTACATGGCATGTATGTTGGGGTGAATTACTTGCCCATCTTTTTTATTTTAGATATGTAAAAGTAATGGAATATTATTTTTAACTAAACGATTTTTAAATCAACTTTATTTCATTTTAGTAAAATATTTTAAAATAAATCTATTTAGTAATTGGAATATGAAATAAAAATAAAATATATGAAGAGATGTGTTCAAAAGAATGTGTAAGTGTTCCTAATTTTTATAAAAGAATTGGTATAGTTTATCATCTCATTGTGTCATGTCAAATATTTTATTACATTTGATTTATGTCTTTCTTTACCTTTTAAACACCTAGTTATAAATCCACAATTATGCAAGATGTTTATACTTTCATATTGTTATTATCACAAACTCAATAGGTTCTCAAGCTACGAATAGTTCTCACTTTTAAAAAGGATATCAACCACACAAAGATGTAGAAATTAAAATGCTTTCTTAAAACCTCATTTCGAATATAATTTCTAATTAATTGATAAAAATGTAAAATATTTTTATATCATCAAAAAATTATACTCACATTAAATGCTAACAATGTAGAAATTAAACTCATAATGTAAAAGGCAAGCATTTTTAAGATATAATCATATAAAACAAAATCAATTTCTAGTTTTCATATAAAAAATCTAAAATATATTTTTGGTCTTCAATGAAAATATTTTAATTTCATTTCTTTAAAGTTTAAGTATATTTTTTATTCTTATAAAATTGAAATATTATTTTTTTGATTTGGAGTAATGTTCAAATATTTAAACCTACTTGTATTTTTTTACATATTATATAATTGATATCATTTATATAAATTATATAAAAAAAAACATCACATTTATATCTATAATATATGTAAGAAGTCATCATTATAATTATGAATTTAGTGGAACATCTAAATCAAAAGTCATATATTTTAATTTTGTAATAATAAAAAATATATTAAATTTTTTTGAAATGATTTGAATTTCAGATATTATTATATTTAGGAGGATGGAAAAATATATTTTAGAAAAAAAAATCAAAAGAGAAATCAGACATTTAAATAACTTAGATTGTGATGATTTCATCTCGTGGGTGGAGCGTGCGAAGGGAGAGGGGGTCAGTCAAGGTCAGCATTGAAAGACTCCCTCTCAGTTCCGACGAGGCGGCGACTCTGCATTCCCACCCACCTAACTTTTTTATCTCACTCTAGGGTTTCGCCATTTATCCCTAATTAAGCTAATTTCAATTTCATTTTTAAGGCTGTGTTTGAAAGTGTGTTGAATGGGAACTCCGGAATTCCCAGATCTGGGAAAGCACTGTGCTGTCTCCGATTGCAAGCTCATCGATTTCTTGCCCTTCACCTGCGATCGCTGCGACCAGGTTCTTCCATTTTCCTCTCCCAATCTCATTCTGCATTATACCCCCCAAACATGCGAATTTGTTGACTAAAATACTCCTAAAGTTGTAATTTGCTAAAGTGATTATATCATCATCAAAAGTGGGACATAGACTATTCATCCAGTAGTATGAATAAAATTGTTCCTGTAATTTTTAATAACCTTTTGCACTTTATCTGTAACATCATATCAACTTTGATTGCATAGCTAGTAGCTAATTGGGCGAGAATCTCTTTTCCCATAACGAGAAATTTACACAAATTTATAGGAACTAAAACGACGAAAATGGGTTGCTTTTGAAATGATAAGCTATGGAAGGATGGGTTTATTTTATTTTTGTGTTGAAGTGGGGATGGGAAGTTGGTTAGTTGTTGTACTTGTACTAACCAACTTAGGTGCATAATAAAACAATACAAGAAAATTTTAGAGATGGCTTCAAGGATTTTGGAATGACGATAAAAGTAGTTATAAACTTCTTTTTTTGTAAGTTGAAAGTAGTTATAAACTAATAGTGCTTGAAATCGCATTTTTAGGCCACATTGATGCAGAAGCTATGTATACTAGCATATAGAAAACGTGCATATTTTAGTGTGTTGACATTTGATCCAAACACCTATCAAGAGATAAGGAGAGTGTTTGATACGAGTGGGAGACCAAAACGATGGGAATGATTGGCTCCTTATTGTTTAAGCTTATGGTTATATTTAGGATAAAACCTCGGTGAAGTTTTTTAGGTGTTGTTTTCTGACTGATATTGAAGGTTTACTTTACCTCTGTAACTAATGCCAATTGCCAACCGTTACTTGCTGGTTACTAATGGAAACTCCAATTATAATGTGAGAATAGCACCAAAAGCACTTAAGGAATTGCATCTCAGTATTGCTCTTATTATTATTTCCACAAGCCTCAAAGTCCACTATATAAAAGTATCACCAAAGTATATATATTTATGTGTGAAAGGCTGTTTATATGTTTTAAACCATTGTTGTTAAACTCTTGAGTTAACTCATAAGACTCTTATGAGTTTACAATTCTAGTTAGCATGTTGACTCATTGTCAAACCCTTTTCTATGTAGACACAAGTAAACTCATTAAACCCATATAGACTCTTGAGTCAAGAAGCGAGTCAACACATTTGAAATCAAATGTAATTTTTCCTCCATTGACCCCATAGTGAAATAATTTTATGCTGCTTCTGCATAGTTTTTTAAGCCATGTAAATGTAACATTTACTAGGGCTCAAATGATTTGAAGAAATTAATTCTCTTTTGAAATGTTTTTACTTTATACTTTAGGAGTTTGTATATGATTTGGTTATTTATTTAGTTTGATTTTGTTTAGTACTAGTGTACTATCACACGTTATTATTGTGGATTGCTGCTTTGCTTTATTTTGGGGTTGAGATGTTGAATTATTGTTGTGTTAAAAGTATTATGTTATGCATAAATGTCATTAATGAATTTGGCTCCTCTAAAATGAGGAGGGTGCACTTTACAGGATAAAGTGTAATAATAATTATTGTTCTATATGTAATTTATTGTTCTATTGTTCTATATGTATTTGATTTTATCACAACTCTCAACCTTTGATTTTTCAATCAATGTTTGTTAGTGCAATTTATTTTCTAATTTCTAAAGTGAAGATTCACTTTAGAGGAGCCAAATTTTGTCATTTATAGGTTGCTTTTATTATAACTCTTTATATCACAACTCTTATGAATTTATGAGTCGAGTTTGTAGAAGTTCCACAAGTTTGTGTAATCTCTTAAGTTTGACAATCTTGTTTTAAACTTCTAAATATTGGAACTTGACTTAAAACTTTTGTACCCCTCAAAAGTCAATTTTGGGTAAAGCTCTGCCACTGTTTGTCATTTTCAGTTTTGGTTATGTATTAATCACTTTTATTTAATTCTGAGAAGCACTTACACTTCTTGGGTTCATGCAAGAAACAGTATTCTGATTAGTGATTTTGCCTGATGACATTCTGGGAATTTGTCTAGGCATGGAATTATGGATTAGTATTCTACCTCTGTTCAGTTTAAAAGCTTTTTTGTTTGGCCTAACTATATCAGCCAAATATATTGCAGGTGTATTGTTTGGACCACAGAAGTTATATTAAACATCAGTGTACAAAAGCTGACAAGCAAGATGTCACTGTAGTTATATGTCCACTTTGTGCCAAAGGAGTTCGCCTAGTTCCTGATCAAGATCCAAACATAACTTGGGAGACTCATGTCAACACCGAGTGCGACCCATCGAATTATGAGAAAGCCACAGAGAAGAAAAAATGCCCTGTCCCTGGGTGCAGAGGGATATTAGTATTCTCAAATACAATTAAGTGCAGGGACTGCACAGTAGAGCATTGTTTAAAGCATCGGTTTGGACCTGATCATAAATGTCCTGGTCCCAGAAAGTTGGAATCAAGTTTTTCATTCATGAATCTTTTGAATGGGAGTAAAAAGCAGGAGTCCAAACCCAAGTCAAGCGCAACCTCATGGAGTACAAGCTTTCTTAATGTGGCTTCTAACATTCGATCTTCAGCTGAGTCTGGTGTGTCAAAGTTAAGTTCCTGGCAGACAGCAAGGGGTGGGGTTGGACAGAGCCATAGCAGTGGGCAAGTGGAGCAATGCCCTCAGTGTGGTGCCAAGTTTTCGTCAGTTACTACTTTGGTTGAACATGTGCAAAAAGTTCATGAAAGGAGTGGCAACCGATCTGGAGCAAAGGTTACAATTGATGTTTGTCCAAAGTGTAGTAGAGGATTTCGAGATCCCGTGGCCCTAGTGGAACATGTTGAGAGGGATCACGGTGAAAGTTCTAGATCATAGGTATGAGTTGCCTTTGCTTATTGAATGAATTTTAACTTGAAGAAATTGCATATTTTTGCAATAAATAGTCTGGATGAACAGTGTTTATAAACATGAATTTAATTGGAATACATAGAGTGTAAACATTGTCATTCATGGATCACCAGTTCATCATGTGGTAAAAATTGTTAATTTTTCTTGTAATTACTTTAAAGTCATATTTAAGATGATTTCTAACTTCTAATTCATTGATAGATGATAGTATAAAGATCTTTACACTTGCAGCACCTAAAGTATGAAGATGAATTTGAAGGTTTTTTATTAATTAAATGTCTATGTCTCCGATGGACTGATAGCATTATTTAATTAGTCTGTATTTTTCCTGTATTTATCTGAAGATTATTCTTTCATGCTTTGAATCACACGGACTGCTTCAATCGACACTTTACCACCTTCGGGAAAGGCCAGACCTGCAGGAATTTGCAATCTGACGTTATCTAAAGCACTGATCCAACGAAAAATAAAACATATAAGAACTAAAATGAAAAAAAAAATTACAAAAATGGAAAAAAAAATAAAAATATAAGACTAAAAAAATGTATACAAGCCTTCAATCAATAGTGCTGCTGATATTTTTTGCTGACTAACCTGTGGTTGGTCTTAATTGTAGAAATATCTAATTTCTCATTACGAAATTAGAATGAAAATGCAGAGTCTCGAGTTCCGGTTTAAACTCAATTTGTTTACTTGGAAGCTGTGACGGACCTACATGAGCAATATAAGGTCATCTCCAATGCAGTATCTTAGACCTGACATTCTTTCTTTTTTTTTTTCTCGCTGGAGTGATCTATCTGGCAAA
The DNA here is from genome assembly GCA_013407115.1 of Glycine latifolia. Classification (NCBI taxonomy): domain Eukaryota; kingdom Viridiplantae; phylum Streptophyta; class Magnoliopsida; order Fabales; family Fabaceae; genus Glycine; species Glycine latifolia. The sequence goes on from CM023950.1 coordinate 14,227,373, forward strand.
TGAGAAGCTTAAATTTAAGGTCTGTATCTTATATAAGCAATCATATCTTAAAAGAGGACCCACAAATGAGTAAGAAACCTATATAAACTTCTAGCACTGGAGCTGCCCTAAGGGCACATGTCTCCACTTAATTTCAAACATTTTACTATTATTTTATTAAATTGTCACTGTTAAGATAAAAAATATTGAATTGTCGTTTAAGTTTCATGATCTTCAACTTAGTCTTCATACTTTTGTGAAATAAGAGGTAATTCTTGTATATAAGATTTAATTATCTAGTAGAATTTATTAAGATTAAGAAAAGTGATTAATTTAATTAACAATAATAAATTTATATTAAATTATAATTTTTTTTAAAATTATCTTTATCATTAATAGTTATGTCTTTTCTAATAATTTATCAATATATCCTCTTTCTTCTTTTGTGGAAGATTATTTTTAGTCTAAAAATAATTGGATCTTATAAAAAAATAATCATCATTTTAAATTTGGATCTTTTAAATAAGAATGAAATAAGTATTATTTTATTCTCAATATCCAAAATTATTGGTCCGTAAAATAAATAAGGTTAGATTATAATTTTAATCACTTTATTTTCTCAAATTCATGATTTTGGTTTCCCTAAATTTTAATTGTAACATTTGGTCCCCCTAGTCTTAAAAAATTGTGATTCTGGTCCTCCTAATAGATTATTAACAAATAGTTCTGATTAATTGAGTTATTAAATTAATTATAAAATAATCAAAACCATTAATTATTAAAAATTTAAATTAAAAAATTATAACCATTAATTTTTTACAACATTGTGTTTCTCCTCTTCTCCTTAAACATCTCTTCTATCTTTACTATCGCATACGACTCTACCGACACTAACACTATATTAGAATTATTAGTCTTTTATTAAAAAAATTAATAATTAATAATTTTATTTAATTTATAATTAATTTAATATCTCTAATAATCATAATTATCAGTTAATAATTTATTAGGAGAACCAAAATCACAAATTTATAAAATCAGGGAGACTAAATGTTACAATTAAAAATCAAGAAAATCAAAATTATAAATTTCAAAAACTAAAAGGACTTAACCGAAAAAACAATTGTTGGCCCGTCTCTGTAAGGAAGAGTTATATAACGCTAGGTTGTATTGTTGACGGACTTCAAAGAAAGGAAGACGAAGGACTGAATAATAGAAGATATAGAGGGGGGAAAAACTGTAATATTTCTAAACCATCAATGGGAAACATGTTACATGAACACCTTAGTTTCTTTTTGGTCGAAGGAACTTAGATTTAAAAGTCTAAAGGTAGCCGTATTCAAAGGAGATTTCAGATCCCAAAGAAAGCAATACAACTATGAACTATATGAGTATAGATAACAAGGTGTACACTTTAGTATAATTAATTCAAATTAACAGGCAACAACATTAATTTCTTGGAACTGAATCGAACCCTTTTAGCAAACCTGACAGTCCTAACATTTTTAACCAAATAGATTTTTAAAAAAATAATTTGGTCTAGTTTATTTATTAAAAAAGTTTAGCCTAACCTAAACTTGATAAAAACTAAGTTATAGGCTTTTCTCAACGCTTTAACCTATTTCTATTTCTATTTCTATTCCTAGGGATCCATTTGAAAGGAGTGAAAAGAGAAACAAAATTATTTTTTTCTTAAAGTTAAGTTTTCTTTCTTTCTACTTTTTCTTTAATTTAAATTTCAAAATTTTCGTTCCTTCTTCATTATTTTTTCTCTCTCTATCAAACATTGAGTAAAAGAGAGGTTGGAATAAAGTGAGTTAATTATAATCTTCTCAAAATCAATCAAAATAGTCTTTAGAGTGGAAGGTACACGGGACGTAGTGTATAAGCAAGGCAATTGTGGTGTTTGACTGTTTGCATGGCGTGTTGCGCAATGTGTGTAAATTAAAGGTAGTGGAAGGAACTTTATTTTTTAACATTGTGAGTTGCACACGCCCCATGCATGTGACGTGTTCAGTATGTCATGCGCTGGAATTTCCTCTAATAGTTTATAGGATCTTTAGGGCTAGATTTTAAATTTTGATATTAGATTACTCTATTAACTTCACATTGTCACGTAGAATTAAAGATTTTTTAATATTTCTTACATTTTTTTTTAATGATAAAATTTCATTTTGAGATATTAAATAATTTTTAATAAATTCTACATAGACCTACTTTTAAGTATTTAAATTTTTATTAACTTTTTAATTTATTTTTTTGTCAATTTTTTTCTCCTCCTTTCCATCCATTTATCTTCTTTTATTTATTTTTTCACTCCTTTCTCTCTCCTTTGTCTCCATAACCTTTTTTTCCTTTTTTTCTCCTCCCTATCTCTCTTCACGCTCCTTCCTCCCTCTACCTTCCTCCTCCTCCGCCACGGCCAACCAACCATTTTCCACGTGACTCCTCTTCCCTTTCCCCTTCTCCTCCGCACGCAACCCCCACATCCCCTTCCCCTTCTGCCGTGGCCAACCTTTTCCCCTTCCCCTCTGTGTGCGACCCTTCTTCTCCTAATATGTTTTTTTTTCATTGTTTTGTTTCACTTGGTCTGTTGCTCCGCGTGCGTTTTAATTAATCCATAAGATGAATAAATTTTTATTTTTTAAAAATTTATGCAGATCTTCACAATTCTTGTGAAATAACTGAATCTCCAACATGGAGATCTTAGTGACTTCTTTATTGCTAGATGTGGGGAATGTTAGATCTTTAGTCGAAGATCTGTCCCCAATATTCAACATTAAAGATGTTACCGTTGGGTAAAGGAAAGAAATAAAAATAAAATAAAATGAGATGAAAAATTTAAATTAAAATAGATTGTAAAAATATAAATTTCATCTCTTTTTTTTTCTTTTTCGCTTTCTTGCTTTGCAAACAAATAGAACCTTAATCGTGAGTCTTAGGGTCTGTTTGGATGTAAGCTTCTCTAGAAGCACTTCTAGAAGAAGAAAATAAAAAGAAAAAAATGAAATGAATTTCTCCATAAGCTAAAATGAGTTTTCCATTAGCTCATTTGTAGATGTCATCTCATATTTTAGAGAAGCTATATTGGTGAGTTTCTAAAAATTAGCTAATGGAGAGCTTATTTTTGCTTATAAAAAAGCTTATTTCATTCTTCTTATTTTCTTCTTTTAGAAGTACTTCTAAAGAAATTTACCCAAACAAACCTTTAATCATGAGTCGTGGAGACATTTCATTCAATTGCTTCATTCCAAAAGTGAGTAAACAAATAAATATTTATATATGTTTTTTTAATCATCTAAAAATCCTCACTTTTGTTTAAAAGTACCAAAATGGATAGATCAAATAAATTTCAATTCGAATCAAAATGAATTAGATAAAATAATTCATAATTTATTTTGATCCATTAAAAAATTATTTAAAACATCTTATTCATTCATAATCCATTTGATAAAATTCATCTAATTGATTCATTAATAATTTTTTCATTGATGGATATCCTATCCTTTCATAAAAATAATATATTTTAAATTAATTATTTAAATTTAAAAATAATATATTTTTAAAAAATAATAACAATCTCAACAGAGTTCGGCTAAAAATTACTTAATTATGCCATCGTGTTCAGAAGGAAAATGGTTTCTTTCATAGGTTTAATTAATCAAAATCTTTGTAATTTGTTTCTATTGTAATAGATTGAGTGTTGTAATAGTATAGATTGTTCTTATTTTTGTTTCTAGAATTTTGGAACAGTGAAATAATTTACAAACATAATATCATGCTGGTTAGAGATGTCATGAACCTCCCTTTCCATCGTATCTTGAGAGAGCGAAATATATTGTTGCATCTTGCTCGGCTATCTTAGGTTCTTCTCAATATAATAGCTGGATTGCTTTTGGATGACTGCCCATCTAGCACAACTGCACAAGACTGAGATAGCTTGCTGTTTCTTGTTTTCTTTATTTATTTTGTTTTGATATTTCTGAAGCATAAAAAAAATAAACAGAGGAAGTTAAGATAAATTTTCTTTCAAAAATAACCAATTACAAGAGTTTAATAATAGATTACATTATTGATAATGGCAAATCCAACAAGACTTACTATTAAAACAATCGATTAAGGGAAGGTAATACTCAATTACATTAGTATCAAATTGTAAAATAACAAAATAATTAATTGTTCTTGTTGTTGACTGAATGATCAATGGTTAGCCGAATATGATTGAGCTAACTTTGTTACAGCACGATTTCAAAATTTATATCAAACGATTTGAATGTTAAAAGGAAAAATATGTATTTCAACAATTTATGAATTCCATGTTACTAAAGAAAGTATTTGTTGAAAGTGAAAACAGAAGCAATCAGATACAATCTTAAAAATAACTACCTATGTAACACCTCGTATGCATCCGGTTCATTAACATTGATTTATGGTCGTTAAGCGCAGCAATTATCACAGATAATCAATTCAGAAGCGATAAACAAAATGACGTCATTAAACGTCATTAACAACATCAACTGTACATCATATCTGGTGAATTCTCATAATATACAATGTGTATACATAACAAAACTATACAAATCCCTCTTAGGGTACAAAAAATAGGCATAAATCAAAATGTAGTGCTAACATGCTCTCAACCCTATGCCTAAGGTTCTCACAGAACCTATCCCTACTCGGGCTTCTTGCCCTGGGATCTCTCAGCAGCTCCCTGAGTATCACCTGCAAAACAAAACCCCCAATAGGGGTGAGATAACAATCTCAGTAAACTCAGGGTTCTTGGAGGTCTTTCCTCCCCCTGGTTCACTTTCATGGCATATAATATCAAAATTGGCATCACACCATCTAGCTATCACACTATCAATACACATCACATGTATATGACATATAAACATAACATTTAGCAGTGCCTGAGGAAGCTTCATCCATATTAATGGGCACTTTTCACACAGGACTGCATATCCTTACCTGAGGAAGCTTCATCCATATAAATGGGCACTTTTCACACAGGACTTACTCAGACATAAACAGTCAATTCTACTGATCAGATAATCTTATCAATCAACAAACACATCATCAATCTGTATACATCATATACATGTTTCAATAAAACAGTAACACACAATTTCAATACACATGTCTCATGACATACAATAACCATCACTCCCTCGGAGTATGGTGGAACACAGACAATGGGAAACACTCCCAAGAACAAAGAGCTTACCTGCTCTGAGCACTACACTGGCTCTCCCAGCCTCGTGGTCACACCCACTAGTAGCCTCTGAATCACGCCATACATAAAGGCATACAAACAATCAATAACGGTTCTCAACCGTTTAGAATGAAAAGAAATGACATTCCTTTCCATTTAAACCTTTTTGTTCTCTATCTTAAGGTTATCAGAACTAACCACCTTATAGGCGACTCACAGACCCTCAGCAGGATCTGTCTCAGCCTAACCAAGGCACTAGAGTCTCTCTAAGACTCTGCATAAGCCAATTCCATGCTCTAACCAGACCATATTTCAATGATTATTAAGTTCATTAAAATGATTACTTCAATACTTTTTCACCATTTATATGATCTCCTGAACATATTTTGTAAAAGCACCTAGGCTCATACATATCATAATGCCCTCCATTTAACCAACATTCTTCCTACTCATACATATCTCAGAGTCAAAACTAAACTTCATCAGAAGTCATGTTTCAAAGTTCAATATTCATCAGAACAACCTCCTGAGCATACTTTTCTAAAGAATCCAAGCCTAATTTCAGCTCTAACGCAAAAAGGTTACAATTCACCTCAAGAACAAATTCACAAATCAACCGGTAAAACTTGAGTTTCTTACCTCTAAACTGTTGAGGAAAGCTAGAGGATCACTTCTCCAAGTTTTAGTGTCCTTAAAACGCCTCCTTTCTCCTCCAAATCCCAACTTTGAGAAATTCCCTAGAGAACTGGATCTCTCAGATTGATGATTTTCTCGAGAAATTGAAGCTGGAATCTAGCTCATGGAGGAGTTCTAATCAACTTTCTAGTTGGGTGAAAAGTGTTTAGATGAAGAATGAAGTAGACATGAAGCTTCTCATACTCGTCAATGGCAGAAGCAGGGAAAATGAAGAAGGAGAGGAATAAGGGTTATTATAACCTATGATCGTGTTTTGCAATATTTGGCCACTATAGGCTCCTTAACCACCATATCGGTTAACATACACTTATTTCGGCTAAGACAACCTAGTGCCACATCCCAACTTTAATTCCTATTATCTAGACACGATTTGTTGCTTGTGAGATTTTGCTGAATCTTTAACTTTAACATCTCTTGTGGTGCTCCCTTGTTTTTCGGATCCAGGGTAGAGACGTGTTTAATTTATTTGAGTGCTAACAGTTCATGATAGCTATAAATTGTAATTCATATATAAGTGAATCTCTTACATTTTTTTTAAAGATACACTACATAATACATTTGAAAGAGAAAGAAAAAACTGATATTTAGATCATCGTGATAGAATTCACATGCTCTGAAGATTAAATCTCTCATTGCCTTAAAAAAAATAAATCAAATCTCTCATTGTTTAAGAAAAGTGAAAAATAGCAATCTGATTTTTAATTTCTTTATAAGTCATAGTTAATTTGTTTTTTTTTTCTCTTTCGTTCTTGATGAAAGTATGGTATCTTTCATTGTGGTTATAGGTGAGACATTTTACAAGTTGTCTTTCTAAGTTTTTGTGTAATATAAAGAGCGTGCCTAAAGAAAGGTCAAGAAAGGTGTTCTAGGTGAAATTCTTATACAAATTTTGACAGAGATAGTGAAAAATCTTAGGCTGAATCAGAATAGAATTCCCCTTATGCACATTCTTTCTTATCCTAAACGCTTAATATTTATATTTTTCTTGAATATATGCTTTAACCATTGTGTCTTCGGTTCATTTTAGGGTCATTTACATATCATTGTTCATTACATTACATTCTCTCTACATCTCTAACAATTAAAATTAATTTAAAACTATAATTAAACGAATTTTTGGAGGGATTGGATTGATATATATTTTGAAAACGTTTTTCAAATCCAATTCACTTACTCTCAAATTATTCCACCAATTGTCTCACATAGTTGATAGAATCAACAAAAGAATAAAAAGAGAGAACAAGGATAATGAATTGTAAAAACAAAGTGATATGATCCTAGATAGGGTTCATATTTTTTTTTTATGGATTTTCCTTGAATTGACTATCTTGTAAGAGAAATTAAGACAAAAATAAGATAAAAGATGAGGTAGAAGAAGAAGAAGAAACTAGTGCGAATCAATAAAACAATTATATCAATGGTGCCAATAAGAACAAGATGATTGAAATAAGAAAAGAAATAGAAAAGAGGCAAAAGAACCCAAATAATACATTTTTAATAAAAAATTACGAATTTGAGGCTGTTTTGAAACATATTACACATCTGGGGCTGTTGGTCACGCCCAGAACCAGGCGTGACTAGGGGGGCAGTCACGTTGGTTCTGGGCGTGACCAGTCATGCCCAGTTCTGGGCGTGACCTACCTCTATATAAGGCCCTCGATTTCAGTTTTTGTCCACTTTTTCTTGTTGCGCCTTCTCTCTAAAAGTTCCTCCTTCTCTCTAAAGCTGTTGAGTGATTTTTCTCTGCACCGAAACTCTGCCGAAACTCTGCCAACAAGTAAGTTAATTTATTAATTATAGTATTGTATAATATGTTATATTATAAAATTGTTTGTGACATGTGAAATTGTTAGTGTTTATAGTTTAGTTTTGTAGAATAATGTTTGGTATTAGGGTCTAGGGTTTAGTTTAGTTTAGGGTTTAGGTTGAGGGTGTGGGGTTGAGGGTCTACGATGTAGGGTTTACGGGTTAGGTTTTACTGTTTTTGGGTGTAGGGTTTGGTTGTTAAATTTATTTAGTTCATTTTAGGGTTTAAGGGTTAGGATGTAGTTTAGTTTTGTAGTAAACTGTTATGTATTAGGGTTTCGGGTTTAGTTTAGTGTAGGGTTGAGGCTGTAGGCGTATGGTTTACGTTTTAAGGTTTTTGGTTTAAGGTGTTAGGGTTTAGGGGTTTATGGTTCAATGTTTAAGGTTTAAGGTTTTAGGGTGTATGGTTTAATTTTTAGGGTTTTTGGTTTAGTTTAGTGTAGGGTTTAGGCCGTAGGCGTATGGTTTACGTTTTAAGGTTTTGGGTTTAAGGTGTTAGGGTTTAGAGGTTTATGGTTCAATGTTTAAGGTTTAAGGTTTTAGGGTGTATGGTTTAATTTTTTAGGGTTTCTAGTTTAGTTTAGTGTAGGGTTTAGGCTGTAGGT
>CM023950.1:14235680-14252916 GCA_013407115.1 Glycine latifolia
GTATGGTTTACGTTTTAAGGTTTTAGGTGTAGGGTGTTTTGTTTAAGGTATATGTTTTAAGGTGTTAGGGTTTAGGGGTTTATGGTTTAAGGTTGAGGGTCTAAGGGTTAAGGTGTATGGTTTAGTTTTGAGGGTTTTGGGGCTTAGGGTTAGGGTATTTTTTAGGGTTTTGGGTCTTAGGGTTTCGAGTGTAGGGTTTAAAGAGTCCGAAAGCTACAACCTTGACGTACGTTGTTTCCAGTTGAGGGTTTTGGAAGGACATTAATAAGACCAATGTCCTCGTTGATCACAGTAGTATAAAGGGTTACTCTGAGGACTATGAGCATCAGATGATGAAGAAGGTGAATATGAGAAAGACATGATCACACGTTTTCTTTCTTGCTTCTTCTCAGTGCAGAGTGAAGAGTGAAGAGAGTGAGTGGTGCTGTGTATATGATGATGGACTTGGCACAAGTGGAAACAACGTATGTCAAGGTTGTAGCTTTTGGAATCTTTTAGTATTAATAGAAGTGTACTATGAATATCAGAGAGCTCATGTTGTATCTTATAAATAAAATTTAAAATTTGAGCCGTCTCAACGGCATGCGAACTTTTTTATCAGTAATGGCAATAACATGTTGTAACACAATTTTTTGAAATTTATGATGTCTACAGCGAAGCTCTGCGAAGAAGTTATTGTTTTTCTTTAGTGGAAGAAATGAGTTCAGGTGGTGAGGAGTTTGTCCGTGTTGTGTTATTTTTTAATGGAAGGAAATTTGAAGGGCCACAGGGTGTTGTTTTTGAAGGGGAGAAAAGGCAGACACATATTAAGCGAAGCTCAACAATGGGTGAATTACATAAGAAGATACAACAAAAATTAGGTCTACAGGACAACCAATGTATCAGTTTGCTTACAGGAAGATTATGACAACGTCAACAGTACATGGGTTTTCAGCTTGTGGATGATGAAGACATAGAATTGCTAATGGAAGAATTTTTCAAGCTGCCAACGAAAGATTTTCTAGAGTTGTACGTGGACTTTACTGTAGCAGATGATGTTTTAGCCATCAGGTCAGTTCCTTTAAAGCCTGCTATGCCTACATCGTCATATGCTGCTCCATTTGTAAACATGTCTGAGGAAGGTTCACATGACCCAACTTGGGTTATGGATGACGATGACGATGAAGAGGATGACGATGATGAAAACATTGTAATGGAAGATCGTCTTCTTGAGGAGGATGCTAGCGCGTCGGATAATGACAACGATGGTGGTGTGCATGCGATTGGATTCGAAGCAGACACTGATGTGGGGGGGTCGTCTGAAATCCGTCATGATCCGGACGTAGGATGTACACAATCCAAACAACCTGTTGAAGGTATGTAACATGATTGAAATGAATGATGAAGTGGTCTAAAATTTGATATGTGTATGTTATAGTATTTTAGTGTGCATCTTATATTTATTCATCTGATTTGTGCTTGAAGGTGTTGAGGTGACTCCTTTTTGGGATGGAATTCCTCATTACACATATATCGATTGGAGTCATCCAAGCAAAGAAGAATCTTTTATCGGTTCCGGTTCGGGTTCAGTGCAGGGTCCATGACAATTAGGGGATGCGTTGTTTGTTAAACAGGAATTCGCCTCCAAAAGGGACGCACAAATTGCATGTAAGCGGAACCTCATGAAGGACCATCAAGAAGCATATGTGGTTGAGAGCAAGCCTAACAAGTTTAGCATGAGGTGTATTGCTCATAACGAGGGTTGCCCATGGAGGGTTAGGGTAATTAAACCAACATTCGATGAGAAGTGGATTGTTTCAAGATGGGGTGGCAACCACAATTGCCTGAATGATCATATTTCACAGGGTCATAGACAACTTGATTCCGATGTTATTGCTTCAATTGTAGTAGGTATGTATTTTTTCAATTTCCTCTATATGTCTTCCATAATGGTTCATTTAGGTTGTTCATTTTAATGTTAATGTTACATTTGCATTGTTAGGAATGATTAAGGAGGAACCGTCTGTGTCAATTGCATTGGTTCAAGAAAGGATCACCCATTCATTTGGATTTAGAGTTTCATATCCTAAGGCCTGGTATGCGAAGCAGAAAGTCATGACAATGATTTACGGGAATTGGGAAGAATCATACGCATTTTGCCCAGGTGGTGTGGGTACATGCTTCATTATTCACCAGGTTCTTTTTATGATATTCAAACCAATGATTATTTTGTGGCACATCGACTGGTACGGGGAAAATGAGTGTTTCATCGCATGTTCTGGACTTTCGAACAATGTTGCCAGACATTTAATTTTTGCAAGCTGATGATTCAGATTGATGGCACTCATTTGTATGTGAAGTATACAGGGAAATTGTTGATTGCCACAACTCAGGATGACAATAATGAATGTTTGCCACTGACATTTTCCATAGTTGAGGGGGAGACCTTGGAAGCCTGGGCATACTTCCTTGCTAACATTCGCTTCCACGTTTCGCAAAGGCAAAACGTATGTCTCATTTCAGATAGGCACGAGAGCATACTATCTGCTGTAGCAAATCATCCTGGTTGGCAACCACCATATGCTCATCACGTGTTTTGCCTTCGTCATTTTGCCAGTAATTTTAATCAAAAGTTCAAGAATCAACGATTGAAGAAGATGCTGATGAATTTAGGTATGGTTAACAAGTAATTTGAATATATTAAATGGATATATCTGTAACTCAATTAGTGCTAACGGTATGATTGTTTTGCAGGTTATACTCCCTGTATGTCGTGGCATTAGCACGATTCCGTGATAGCAGTCCTGAGGTTGCAGAATGGATTGATAACATCCCCAAGGAAAAGTGGACATGTGCATATGACGTAGAAGGGAGGAGATTTGGTCATATGACAACAAACTTGGCTGAATCAGTCAACAGGGTGTTGAAGGGTGCAACAAACATGCCTAACGCTGCTCTGGTGAAGCACACGTACAGCAGATTGGTTGAATATTTTGTAACCAAGGGTTTGGCGGCTATTTCACATGCTGAGCCTTCAATGCGACATTGCAAAATTGTGGTTGATGCTATGAGGCATAGTCAGTCCATTGCCACAGGTCACCACGTGCGCACATATAATCTTGATCAAACCCAATTTGAGGTGGCAGAGGGCTGTGAGACGTCATTTTCAGTTAATCTTGGAGAGCGTTTTTGTCAATGTGGCAAGTTTAAGGCCTTCAAATACCTATGTAGTCACGCTGTAGCTGCTGCTTTACATATTCATCAGAATCCATTGCAGTATGTGGATGATGTCTTCCTCATAAGTAATTTGGTGCATGCTTACTCAATCCCATGGCAGCCAATTGGTAATGAAGCTGCTATTCCACCGAGTGACGGTCCAGTTATCATACCCAACAGGGAAATGTTGCATGGAAAGGTTCATCCAAAGGCCACTAGAATACGTAACTAGATGGATGAAGTCGAAACTAGTCAAAGACGCCCCAGATGCGGAATTTGCAAGGCTGTTGGACATAATCGGAGAGCTTGTCCTGATCGTCGGGCTGTTTCATGATTTTTTAACGATGTTTGTAATACTACTTGTATGTAAATGCATTTCATTTTAAGGTTTTATATTTCCGTTTCAGAATATGTTTAGCCTTTTATCATGTTGATCAATTCGCATAACAAAAGTTTGTTTTGGACATTAAAAAAACAATGACACCATGAATTGAAATAATAAGAACAATTGAAATAACCACACTTATTGAAATACAAAAATAACAACACTAATTTGCAGTTTCACATGCCTTCTTCCATTTCGCCTACGGGTTTGCTAAAAACAGCTAAGATGTGTATTGCAGAAAAATGTTTCTAGTAGTTGGATTCTGCTAAAACCTTCAACACGTCTGCATCGGTTGTCAACTCTTTTATCTGATATTCGATTGTGTTGTCTGAATAAGCGTAATGGGATGGCTGTCGAAAAAATAATTTTCTTACCACCTGTGAGTTGTGAATTCCATAAGGGGGAACCCCAACAGGTGCAAGTTGCTTGATTACATCCTTCAGTGTTTCAATGTTGCATCCTGAAGGAATTTCAAATCTTATTGGATTTGTTCCAGTGAATGCATAACCCACAAAATCGGCTTGCCATGGTATGTTCCACTTGTCGTTGTAATATAGCATTGCATCATGTCTTGGGACGATAGTGGATTGAAGTAGGCTGAGTATACCATCGGGTGTTCTGTTTATGCTGCATAATATTTCTATAGGGCCAACGCTCGACATTTGTTCATTGCACATTAACATTAAGCAAACATCATTATCGTTGGTCAGTTTAAGAGAATGGAAAAAATATTGCTGACCTACATGTAGGGATGGCTGCCTGTGGTAGATTTCGTCAACAAAATGGTCACTGCTAAGCATAAGGGTGCCGCACATCCTACTCTTGAGTGTTTCAAAAGAACACTCATTGGGAACACGCATTGGTATTGGAGAACTGGATTCAAAATAAACACCTGTTTCGTTGTGTTTCACCGATCCATTTGGAAAAAGGAAGGCTAATTTGGAGTTAACAATGGTCTTACTACTTGTTTCTCCTAAGAATGTCATAGTATTCAGATTGAATTTCGTTGTGGAGGTCAGTTGTGTGTGACTTTCTGACTTATATAGGGTTCAATGACGCCCAAATGTAGGCGTCTTCAGTTACGCCTAAATTGGGCGTGTTCACTCATGTCTAAATTGGGCGTGTTCAGTCACGAGAATGTCTATTTGGAAAGCCATGAGAATCTCAAAAGTCACAAACTTTGAGTAGAACAGGAATATGGCGTGTTCAGTCACGCCTAAATAGGGCGTGTTCAGTTACGCCTAAATTAAGCATGTTCAGTCACGCTTAAATTGTAACGACCCAGTGTTTCAATTGTGTATGTGTTTTTGTTATCGCGATATTCATATGCATTACCATGCAGCAAAGCATAAAAATGTTGTACGTAACTGGTGGTCCTATGTTAAGACATTAAATATAACCACTAACATAAAGTCCACTACAAACAAAAATAATAAATAAACGTCTGAATCTCAAATAAAGTCCACTACAAACTAAAATACTAAATAAACACTAACATAACACAAAAAAAAACTATGACTTAGGTGGCACCGCTGACGACGCGCTTGACGATCGGGCAACTTTCGTCTACCAGGGTGCTGAGAAGAGTCTGCCTGAAAAGGTTCTGCCTGGGGAGGGGCTGTCTGGGAAGGGTCAGCCTGGGGATGGGCTGCCTAGGGAGGGGCTGCATGGGGAGGGGCTGCCTGAGAAGGGTCAACAACTGCAGGTGGGTATGCATGTCCCTGATATGGTGATGGTGGGTGGGGATAATGAGGAGATGGGGTGGCATATTCTGCAGGTCTTGGACAATCCCCACAACCGGGCCCAGTATAATCAAACTGATTCAACATGTTCTCAATTTCATCCAAAGCCCACTCCGTCTCATGAACGTCACTGCTTGTCCTACACTGACCTGATGCCATGCCCAAAGTAGTCGCGTAATACAAATGTTGCGACTGCGAGTCTGCTGGTGGAGGCATGTCACTCTGGCAATTGAAACCCTTCTGGCCCATGTCCCCATGTGGTCTCGATTGCTATTGAGATGATCGATAATACAAAAGGCTGACTGCTGTATGTAGGTCCTATCAGTGGAGGCCTATAGCAACCATCAATGCGAGGCCTGGGAACTGCTATGGGCTCAGGAACATCGGGCATGGCTTTCCGGCGAAGCTCTAATCCATGTCCCTCACGTCTCCCACGGGGAACAACCACATGCACCTGTGGGTCATGCTGAAGCTGTGATGGGAGTGCATGTGGGCATGGCTCCTCCAATCGACAACTCTCTCGAAACATGTATATAATGCGCCCCACCTCCTAGTTCAAGTAATCCATGCTGAATTTAGGCTAGTCATGACTGCTACTTGCACAATACAACATCTCCAGGCCATCAAACTACAAATTACACAACAAATTCATTAGTCCAAACAATAACGCCATGAAAATGTAAATTAGTTTACAAATTAAATTTAAACAACACTTACACCACGACCCATTTTGGCAGCCATCTTCGTCAGGTATTCTTTCCCATTCTCCCTGTACCAAACCAAGTACTCATGGTTTGGTGACATCAACCCAGTCAGTTGGGGGGCAAATCTATGTGCTGGTCCCTGCTACCCCATCGACGGATAAAGGGTCTTAGCTTACGACTCCAATTATCCATCTGTTTGCCTCACAAGGATAGGTCATGCACGCCCTCCAACTTCCTTGGCCTTCATGGGATTGGCTGATCCCTTCCAAATTGTCGCATGCATTGGTCCGGATGAGAATATTCAACTGTGTGGAAGCATATAATTGGACTGGTAGCCATCCACAACAGTTGCTCGTGCTCAGTGGCACCAAGCAAGTGATAGCCTGCATATGGTTGTCAAACCACCTGAACAAAACAATTAAACACACAATTAGGAAAGAACGATGATTATAAACAATGCAAATTATCCAAGTCAACTAACCAAAACTTATTTAAATCAAAACACGTACCTCATCCCGAGAAAACGAATCTAATCTTACCTGATACCAGGGAGGGTCGTGTGCACGATACCTGCCTAAAGAATTAAACCTATTTTGAAAATAAATGACATTAGACAACTTATAAGACTCATTAATACGTAGTTAACAAAAGAAAATAAGAACACATACCTGTGGCCGTAATGCCACTCCTGGTGAGTACGCTGAGGTATAGCTGGAGCAATGGGTGGGAATCTGAGCCACGCCCATATTTGGAGAAGCACGTGACACCCACCTATGTCACTTCTATCTACATCTGTACATTCGCACATTTGTCTAAACAAATGTGCAAGGACGGCAGAACCCCAGCTATACTTACCTATGTCTGCCATGTCTCCTGCAAGCAAAGGGACATATCGACAACCGACAGTGCTTCCATCGGATCTGTCGCATAGTAGCCATGATCCAATGATACACGCAATGTGCGCCTTCATAAACCGCATGACTTCTATCAGATCCCCACCTACCTCTTCCCAATACGCATAATTCCTGTCAAAGTAAGACAGGCGCAAGAATCCTCCTCTTAGCTCAGCCTCCTGAGCAGGATGACCAAAGACCTCCTCGACGACGGTGGCCCAGTCGTCTGACGTCGCTCCAATCACGACATTGTCGTCACTGCCTAAACCTAAGATACTAGCCACGTCTTCCAACATGATGGTCATCTCTCCATGCGGCATGTGAAACATATGTGTCTCTAGTCTCCACCTCTCAACCAGAGCACTGATAAGCGCAGCATTGATCTAAATGCAAGTTTAAAATAATCAATGCTTATGCACACTTATAAATCAAAATATTTATAGGAATCACTTCGTATGTATCATTCTTCAATTAAAAAATTTATACCTGAATATGTCCCATGCATGCGACATGTAAAAATCCTGCCTGTCCTAACATCGCCGCAATGATTGCAGGAATATCGTCACAGTTTGGCCCCCTGCGACTTTACTACGTCGCGTCTTTAACACCCGACATCTGTCCTCGTTCCACACAGCCTGTGAAACGTGAGTTCACTGGGTACGCCTCCGCAATACCCCCCACTTATACGGGGTAGGCACAACATGGGTCGTTGGATCCCTTCCGTCACCTTCGTGATCAGATCCAGAACGTGAAGACACCGAAGATGATGAATCAACCATCTATGAGACTATTTAAATATAATGAAAACAATATTATAGTTAATAAACTAATGTATTACCTTAATTACCTTAATTAAATTACAATACAAATAAATTACCTTAACCCTAAACTGAACAATTTAAATTTAATCCAAATATTTTAATTTAAACAATAAATCCTTAACACTAAATCCCACATACTAAACCATTAACCCTAAAATCATTATACCTAAATTAAACCCTAATCCAAAAAATCCTAATCCATTGACTAAACAAAAATTCCTAAACCCTAACCCGTAACCATTGAAGCCTAAACACTAAGTTAATTTAGTCAAATAATTTAAATTTAAAAAATAAATCCTAAACCCTAACTAAACCCTAAACACTAAGTAAATTCACTGCTTCAATTTTAGTTATCCAACTTAACACTAAACCCAAATCGTCACCCTTAAACTCAACCCTAATCACTAACTCCACCCTAATCACTAACTACACCCTAAACACTAACTACACCCTAAACACTAACTACACCTTAAACATTAACTAAACCCTAATCCCTAACTAAACCCTAATAACTAACTAAACCCTACTAACTAACTAAGCCCTAAACACTAACTAAACCCTAATCACTAACTACACCCTAATCACTAACTACAACCTAAACCCTAACTAAACCTTAATAACTAACTAAACCCTACTCACTAACTAAGCCCTAAACACTAACTAAACCATAATCACTAACTACACCTAATCACTAATTACACCCTAATCACTAACTAAGCCCTAAACACTAACTAAACCCTAATCACAAACTAAACCCTAATCACTAACTACACCCTAATCACTAACTACACCCTAATCACTAACTAAACCCTAATCACTAACTACACCCTAATCCCTAACTAAACCCTAATAACTAACTAAACCCTACTCACTAACTAAGTCCTAAACACTAACTACACCCTAATCACTAACTACACCCTAATCTCTAACTACACTCTAATCACTAACTACACCCTAATCACTAACTAAACCCTAATCACTAACTAAACCCTAAACACTAACTACAACCTAATCACTAACTACACCTTAATCACTAACTAAACCCTAATCACTAACTACACCCTAATCACTAACTAAACCATATAACCTAAAACCTAACATTTTTCTACAACATGAAATAAATAGTGTGGCTCTAACAAATTTAAAAATCAACGAAATAATATATTAAATAATACTCATAATCAATAAATTAACTTACTTGTTGGCAGAGTTTTGGCAGAGTTTCGGTGCAGAGAAAAATCCCTCAGAAGCTTTAGAGAGAAGGAGGAGCTTTTAGAGAGAAGACGCAAATGGAAAAAGTGAAGGAAAAGTGAAATTTGGGGCCTTATATAGAGGTAGGTCACGCCCAGAACCAGGCGTGACTGCCCCCCTAGTCACGCCTGGTTCTGAGCGTGACCAACAGCCCCAGATGTGTAATATGTTTCAAAACAGCCTCAAATTCGTAATTTTTTTTTATTAAAAATGTATTATTTGGGTTCTTTTGCCATAGAAAAGATGTCATAGACAATAAATGAAAAGGAAGGCACCATACCCTAGCAATAAGTGTACAAGCTACTAATGAGCCGGAAATGGTAGAGCTTTATAATTAAATAGTTAGGTTGTTAAGGACCATGGAAGGTTAGGGAAATGAAATTAAATAGTCAGGGAGATTATGTATAGGATTAAAATAAAGAGTAGAGATGAGTGGAATAAGTCTCAAACAGAAAAAACAAATATAATTTGCTCTAATATTTATGTATATACATTTTTTTAATTGTATAATCTTAGTAGCAATTTAACTACAAATAAATATAATATATTATAATATAATATACAATCTACGAATTTAAATTTAAATTAAATTTTAAAAACATAAAAAGCTATTAAGAACTTTAATTAGGGCCTAAGGCCAAAATCTAACTGCCCTTGATCGAGGCTACCACGACCTCCTATGTGGTGGAAACTATAAAAGCTTAATGTCATAGTTTTCATGGTTCTAGTGGTAACAATAATGATATTATTGATAATGACGATGATGTAGTGACAATGATGATAATAGTGATATATAACAATAGTAGTAGAGATAGTGACAATAACGATAATGTAGTAATAATGACAACAATGATAATAATGATGAGTCATTTTTCATAGTAGGAATTTTCAGAAGATTTAGGACACTAAGTATGTCAAAGTATTAAGTGTACCTTTATTTTATTTTAGGTTTAATTACTTATTTGATCTCACTATTTATTTATTTATACTGGTTTAAGTTAAATCAACATTATTTGTTTATAATTAATGCTTGATGATCAAATATTTCTATTTAATAAGACATATTAAATAATGTACACACATTAAGAATGACTTATTGTTTTGATATATAATAATGGTGACAACTCTGATAGTAGTGGTGAGTCACTTTTTCATGATAGAAAATTACAGGAGATTTAGGACATTAAGTATGTCAAAGTGTTAAGTGATGAAAAAAAGAACTTAAAGAATATTTTAATGTTTAAGTCTTTATTTTATTTTAGACTTAATTACTTATTTGATACTTCTATTTATTTATTTTGTTCAATTTTATATACTTTTAATAAACGGTTCAATTTAGTCCTTAATTACTTATTGCTTAAGTTAAATCAACATTATCTGTTTATAATAAATGCTTGATGATTAAATTTTCTATTTAATAAGACATATTAAATAGAAAAAAGTTCACTACTAAAAAAAGGCCTTTTACGATGGTTCTATAAGTCATTCAACGACGGTTTCTAAATCGTCTTTGTAGCCAACGTCGTGAAAAGCCAATACTTTACACAATGGTTTTCAAAATCATCTTAGAATCTCGATTTCTACGTTGGTTCTCCTTGAAACTATCTTAAAACATTTTTTTTGAATAAAAAAATAAAAAAATTGAGGATTCTAAGATGATTTTTTCAAAAACGTATATTCTAAGACGATTTTTTAAAGAACCATCTTAGAATGTCTCTTTAAAAAAAATTAAAAACTTGTGAAAGTTCAAATTTCTTTGTGTGCTACTCCATCCAATGAATCCAGTGCAGACAAAGCTTCTTTGTGTGCACCAACAAGTTCCATAAAATCAGTCCCATTATTAAAAAGATCGGCAAACTTCCCACATTGAGTAATTTTATCATCTTTTATGACCTAACAATAAGGATAACATGATAGAATTATAAAAACAAACCTATTTTTACATAATGCAATAAATTACAATAAGTAATCACCAATATAAAGTCAGCAACATGTAAGTAAATAGTAAAAACATACCATAAACCATCCTCACTACATAATTTCAGTGAAAACAATATGAACACACACAATAACCAAGAGGGGGTGAATTAGTTTAAACTTGGTCTTTAAAAATTCTTTATAACAAATAGCGGATTTAGGATCGTATCACAAGGACACCCTTTTAAAAACTTTCAGTCAGTTAAGAATCACCTTTTACAAAAAACAATAGCAGAAAATGTATTTCTGTTGATCTTGAAAAGATTATCCAAAAGAATAGCAATCAATGACAAAAAGAAGATATAAAGAGAAAGTTGTTGATATTAAAGGAAGCTGCAAGGAGAATGTAACAAGGATTAAGGCTTGATGGTGTTTTAGTTTTTTACATGCCCAATCATTTGATGGCATTTGTAATTTGCCTTAATGGGTCAAGTAAAAATTGCCTTGTGATCATTCATTAGCATGTGCATTCTCATGATCATACATACATGGTTTTATGTCTTAAAAGAAATCTAATGGTTTTATAAGAAATGAAGTTCTCAATGGCTAAGGCTTTAAAAAAAGTAAAACTTGATGCTTTAATCAATTACACAAGCAGTTTAATCAATTAAAGACATTCATATGGTTCTGGAAAAGCCTTGAAGAACAGTTTAATCGATTATAGGCTTCTTGTAATTGATTACACAATGTTTTATGAAAAACATGCATCACTGGAATAAGCGATTATGTCACTATGTAATCGATTATCTTAATTCGTTTGCATTGATGCTGTTCTGGTTTAATCGATTACAGTACGATTTAATCGATTATTTTGTTCATGAAACCATTTCCAGAAAGCTGAAGAACAGTTTAATCGATTATCTGGTATTTTAATCAATTACATATGGCAATTTAATCAATTACACTAGCGGATTAATCGATTATTATCAGTTAATTCTGTTTTATAAAAAGCTGTTTGGGTCTGCTATCTATAAATACACATTGAATGAATTGTTCTATATACATGAGTGATATACCCAAGAGTTAAAAAGCTTTCTGAGAGTTTCAAAGTCTGATTTGCTAAGTGAAAAATCATTTCTTGTAAGGATCAAGAATTCTGAGTTTTGAGAAGATGTGTTAAAGAAAAGAAGGTTTTCAAGATAGTGCTTCTGAGCTATAGATTTCTTACAACCTGGAGTGTGTGGTAATCTCATTTCATTTCATTCATTCATACATGAAAGATCACAAGTTGTGTTTATCTTGAACCTATCTTCTTAGATGTTCTAACATTTTCTATTGTATTGTGAAATATCATTATTTTCTTTTCAAGCAACTAGAGTAGGGTTCTCTAGGTTTGAGATTCTAAGTAGGGTTCTCAGCATCTTGGTGATTTGTATTCTAATAGGGTTTTAGAATCAGGATCTTTGTCTAGTGTTGATAAAGAAAGTCACTTGTGGATTGCTTGTAAAAGATTCTTTGATATAATAATTACTCTAACCTAGTGTGGGTTGGAAGCAACTGGATGTAGCCTCCATGTTGAGAGGTGAACCAGTATAATTGCTTTGTCTCTTGTTTAAATTCTGTATGTTTCATTACATGTCTTTGTGAAATCAAGTATTATTATCAAAGAAACATTTTCTGTCATTGCTTTCATATCAATGGTTGATCTTGGGTGATGAAAGATTTCTGAATTTGAAAAAGGTGAACTAGTGATACGATCCTAAGTTTTAATTCCGCAATTTGTTTCAAAAAATTTTAAATATTCAAGTTTGAACCAATTCACCCCTCTCTTGGTTCATTTGCAGTGTATTCATTGTATTTTCAAAAGTATTCAACACCAAGAACTATACTGGTTCACTCCACAACAAGAGAAGCTACATCCAATTTCTTTTAACCAAAACTTGGCTAGAGTTCCATTATTCACAAGAATATGTTCTTACAAGCTTACAATAGACCATTCTTAATCAACCCTAGATTAAGATCAGAAATCTAAAACCCTTTAGACTCCTAGTGATCAAGACATAGAGAAACCCTTGGCTCATGTCTGACTCACTCCAGCAAATTAAAAGGCTCATGTCTCACTCACTCACACTCAATGCAGTGTATAGAGATTAGAGAGAGAGAGCCCTAAACTAAAACCCTAAAATTGTGCCGCCGCGATGGACATGCATCGACGCAGATATGATCGAAGAAATAAATGGAGGAAGTGTTGGAACTGACTCACTCATTTCTCAATCCTCATCTCCATTATCCACAACTTACAACTTGCAACTCTTCCGCCATACCTCACCTCAGATCTACATTGTTGTTTCAATCTACCGCTCTCTATTTCCATTTAGAATAATAATTTTAGATCCCCTCATGCAACAGAACAAGGAATCTTCTTAGTGTTTATTAGCATTTCAGAGAGAGAAAACAAAAGACGAAACTTTTCTTCTTAAGACTTTTCTTATATATTTATTTATAGTCTTAGATTGATTGGTTTTTTTGGAACCTTGTATTTCCGTGAGGGGGCTAGTGAAGGGCACTGGTTGTTAGTATATTATACCCCTTAATATAGTATCCTTTGGTGCATTTATGTGGTAATGCTTGGGCCGTGGCTATTTTTTGTTAAAGGGTTTTACCATTTCTGATTGGCATTGGGGTTAGGCTACCCTATTTAATTCCTGGTGTCATTTTTTTTGTTTTTGTTTTTTCTGCTGTTGAAGATACTTCATGCTTGCTGCAATTAATGTACTTTTTTTTTTCTCCTCAACTACACTATTGACCTTGTACAAACTGGCATTTACAATTAGCTTCAAAATGTGGATCAGGATTTTCCTTGTACACCATCAAGCACATGAATCAATGTTTACAATAAGTAAATTATAGATTTACTTCTTTTAGCTGAATGTCTGACTTAAGTGCTGACCTCTCCATTTTCCCTTTGCTTTATTTTCACTAGGGTTAGAATCCTTGCAACATAAAAATAGCTGATTCCCTTAGGATTCAATTATAGCAACTATATTTGAACTTTTGGGCATATACGAATTGTTTTTGGAAGATGGGTTGAAACCCTATTTAACAAGCATTATTAAAATAAATGGTCGTGACTAACTAGCAATGCACATTAATGGAGTGGTGACTTATCATGATGTCTATTTTGTAGGGAGCGATAGATGATATAAAAAATTATCATATACTTTTCTTATCTTATTTTTATTCAATTCTTTTATTCTATCTTATCTTAATTACTAATACACTCATAATCTTTGTCATTTGTTTGAAACCAAACTAGTCTCAAGCTACTAACAATTACTCTATTCATCTTTAATTATAAGATGTTTTTTTAAAAAACTTATTGATTCTTTTTTATAATTTTTTTTTATATATCTACATATATTAGTTATTTTTTTACATACTCTTATTTAATTACTCTTTTTCTAAACAATAATGAAAAATAATTATTAAGTAGATATAAAAATAAAAAAATAATTTTGAAATTATAATATAAATAATTAAAATATTTAATATAATTAATTATTTTTATATGAATTAGTTAAAATAATCTTACAATTAATAACTAAGAGAATAGTATACAACACTTAAATATTGGCCCCAAAACCTTAGGAAAATAAAAGACAGTAACGCAACATGGATTTAAATTTGCAGCTAATATTTGTCTATTTGACAGATTGGACTCTAATTTACATTCCTTCTAGAGAGTTCATTGATATTGGTCACATTGCCTCCATTGAGAATAACCATAAACCCGTTGATTATGCAAAGAAGGGCCGAAAGTAGCCATTAAGGTATGTTCTCCTAATACCTACTCACTCACTTTTTACCTTCCTACTTCTACTACTATTATTCATTTCTTTTCCTTAATTCTCATTTGCTTAGCTCTATACATTCCTTGAGACAATCCTGCATTTTGTAGCTCTGCTTCCTAGTTTTATTAGATTCTTTGCTGGAGCCAACAATCATTCTTTGTCTCCCGGGGGCTTTGCAGTCATCTTTTTGGCTTCTAGTAAGTTTATGTCTTCTGCTTCTACAATATTAAGCGGCTACTATCACTATCTCTTCTATTAAGCAACACAACTTCAGTTGAGGTAATCCAATACATTCTTATTTTTTCTTTTTATCGTATATGGTAATATTGTTGTTGTTAACTTGTGCCTCTTCCCATAGGAATTATGCCAGCCTATTACTAGAATAGCAACCTGGGCATTCAACTTGTGCCTATTCCCAAATGAAATCTTATTTTTGAGAAAAATTACAAAAGCACCTTTGAGTGGGAAAAAAATTCGTGAGAACTTGACATGTGGCAATGCTCTGGAAGTTAAACAAGAAGAGTGTTAAACCTTATTGGAATCATATTCAGCATGATTAATTGGAATCAAATATAAATCTGTAAGACTAAAGCACCTGCTATAATTCTTAACTATTGTTTTGTTTCCTTTTGCAGGTGTATCCTATGTATAAAGCTTTTATTGGGCCAGATTTAATCCATTCTCTGGATTCCAGAATCCCGCGTACATATTGAAGGTGACCCTATGCTATGTTATCATAATAATATTCTTTATATTTTCAAGTGGTTTTTTCCTTTTAACATTAGGTTAATTGTTTCTACAATTTTAGTCAGCAAGAGCTGTGACAGTTGATCAAATGAAGGCAATAAGAGTTATACTTTTTAGGTTATTATAGTTTTATTATTTTTTAAGAGAATGTCTAGCAAGGTGTTACGGATAGGCCCATTCAAATATTTAAACTTGACAACCACCAAAAGATAGAAGATAAAACAGAAGATATAATCATAACCAATGCTGTTCATATATTAGATAATCTGAATATCTTTACAAAAGATAATGGGCCTCAACAATATCTATCCAGGATCCAGGTATCGTCTTATAAATACAACTTTATTCATGGTGAAAGGTACACAACAATCCTAACTCTCTCTTTTCCATTCACACTGCACACACAGCACACCATTTGTGTTGTTTCCGGCAGTGATCATCTTCCTGGAGGTGCTTCATCTCCATAGGCATTTTCAGAGAGGGAGAGTTTGATCCCATAGCAAATCCCAGTAAACTTTGCTGGGTACATTCTGTTTCTCACAAGCAGAACAGTAGCGCTGTCTGTGGGAACGATAAATTTCGAATTGCACCAATTCACAATGGTCAACACCAGAAGCCATCAGATCGCTGGACATGACGAACCACCACCCCGAAACGCGAATCTGGAGAACGTGGTAGCAGAAGATGCGGCATCCCACACCGCCTCCTCTCCAGCAATGCCACCAGCTCGGACTCCACCACCAATGGCCGAGGTAGAACTAGACACTAACCAGCGTTTTGTCCACAACGCTCTAAATGCTATTCTATATCGATTAGAGAATTTGGAGAAACGTTACGAGCTTCAACGACAGGAGGATGTTCAGAACTTGTCTAGACAGCCGGGTTCTGACATTGAGCGACCCACGACAAGGCACAACGAACAACCGAATTCAGCACAAAGAAGGCATGAAACTAATAACTCGACACCCATAGCTGAGGCTGGTAATAGGGAAACAGCCAGTCAACCCGAACGGGTTAGACCCCATTCACGCAAGGAAGGACCTCGGCTCGCTCTGTCAGCCCGAATCCCAGAGCACGCCGTCGTTGACAGGTCAGCAAGGGAAATTATACGTCGGCCCAGACAAGAAGACGAGACATATAAGAGGAAATACCGCCGAGGTTATCAGAATAATAGTCCATTCATCGACGAGATAGTAGAAGCGCACTTCTCGGAGGACTTCGACAGTTCCTTTTTATCCAAGTACGATGGGAGCCAAGATCCTCGGGTGCATATAGATGAATTCGATATGCAAATGTGTGTCCGAGGTATTGACGAGCCTGTAATTTCTCGGATTTTTGCTACCTACTTGACTGGAGCCGCTCAAGCTTGGTTTCATACACTGCCGCCGTAGTCTATCCGAAATTTTGAAGATTTCGGACAAAGGTTCTTGTTGAATTTTGCAACAAGCAAGAAGCAGCCCAAGTCCGAGTTCATATTGGGAAAAATACGCCAGCAACACGGAGAAACGTTACAGAGCTATTTGGATCGATTCAAAGAAGCTGCTTTGCAGGTACGGGGTTTGGAAGAAAAGGTCCATGTGCACCTCATCTCAGCCGGGCTCAATGGATCATTCCGTCTCGCCAAATCCATTTATAAAGATCCGGTGAAGACTTTAAATGAATTTATGATTCGTTCCGAAAAGTATTTGGAATTGGAACAGATGGAGATAGCTAACTCGGCCCCGAGGGGG
>CM023950.1:14267149-14326268 GCA_013407115.1 Glycine latifolia
TGGGCGTGTTTGGTGACCCCAAATTGCTAAATATGTTGGAAAATGCCCCCTTTTGCTAAATAATTAATTAAAATGTATTATTTTGCTAAATTAGCCTGGTTCTAATAATTGGTTTTTCTCAACATTTGAAAAACAAGACACAAAAAATATATTAAAGAAATATTTTATGAACACATAAGAGAAAATGAAATTAACATATGTATTTCTTTAAGTAACTTCAAAATTATAGCGAAAGAAATAATTTAGATTATCATTCAAAAAGAAAAAAAAGAGATAACTCTTATAGAAAAAAGATTAATACATTCGAAAATTTTAAGCAATCAAATAGTAGAATATGAGTACCCTGCCTTAGATAGAAAGAAAAAAAATCCAATTAAGTTAAATACAATGAGTACAAGATGGTGCTATGGTATTGTTGTCTGTTCAGATGTTATCTTGGTCTTAGATTGTTTCCAATACCAAGATATCTAATGGTACCTCATATGCTAATTGGTGCAATAGCCCTTTTATTTGTTTGAGGACATTCGCTTTCTTTTGTTGTAATCTTTGTTCTGTCTATGGATCGCATACATTTCATGTCTAGATTAATACAATTTATTTGCCTTGCAAAAAAAACCCTAAAAAAGAACTATAAATGCAACGAGTGCTATAGAAAGCATAAAAACAGACCTAGTAGAGGAGTTATGTTTAGAAAAGTCATCAATAGTCTAGAAAAATATAATTTAAAAATAATAAAAAAAATTACATATTCTAATGTTTAAAAACTCCATGTTATGCACATGTAAAAAAGACTGTTTTCAAATTTGAACTCATGACTAACAAGTCACAAACACACAATTTTACCGTTGTATTAGAGTTCGTCCTTTTACAAATAAATAAAATAAAATAAAAATTATCATGAATTAAAAAAATAATTATTGTAAAAAAATACATATCTTGTCATTCAAATAAAAAAAACGAGAATTTGTTAAAAAATTATACTGGATTGGACATAGTAGAATTATAATTCAGATGGTTTAAATAAATAAGACATGTTAGATTTAACTTCTCAAATGTTAATAATAACAACTGCCTACATGGCTAAAAACAATTCGGATAAGGAGTCAGCAAGGATTTACTAACAATAATATATATATATATATATATATATATATATATATATATATATATATAACTGCTGGTGATTCGAGCCAAGGAGACAAAGATGTCCCTAGTGTGTAGGAATGTAAATACAAAAAGCAGAATATCACATTTAACATATTCTTGCGTGTTGGGTTGTTTAGTGTTCTTTACATGGTCATGGCTCGGTAGATCATGGGGCTACCTTTAGTATTATACTAGCTACCTAACTCTTTTTCTATATGCTCAACTATTAAATTGATATTTATATGTGGAAAAGCGATGCCATTAACAAAGACAAAAATCTCGGTATTACAACCTATCGATAGATATTGTTTGGTCACTTTAATTAACATCAAGAGCTGATCTCTATTTTATACTCCTGTTTGATTGCTTATATATGTCTAGTTCTAAAGTGATGGTGCATGTACATGCATGAATTTATACTTGCGTTACGTATCTTTTAATTGTCAAGCCTTTTTGGGATATAATCTTTATTTTTTCTACACAGTTTTCCAAAAAAAATAAATTCAGGCAATAATCATTGTCGAACGCATGTATTGACATTGGAGGGCATATTGTGGGTATGGGTGATTTTGAGATAGAGACTTCCCATAAAGGCATAAATGCCATACAAAAAAAAAAAAAAAACGATGATATTGCAAGACACCAGCACGCCGTGAAGTGTGAACTACTAAAGGAGTACCAAAGGGTCAATGTAGGGTGGGGTTGGTCTCCTCAACAAACGGGTAAGATATGGATCGTCAATAAATGCTTTTTATAGTGTACTGTTTGAGTTCATCTATTAATTAGTAGCATTCTCTTCACAGTCAGGAAGGGAATTAGTAACCCACATGGGCATCAACTGACATTGGACAGTGGGTTAACTCAGAAAATTATTCTTCCACAACATGCAAATATATATTATACTCCATTCGTCTATAAGATATTTTTAATTAATTTATGTCATTTAAGAATAATTAAATAAGAATACATAAAAACAAATAATTAATCATCTAAATTTTTTTAAAAGATCTTATAAAAAAGTATAATTAAAGTTTTTTAAAAAAATTATAATTAAGAACAGAAGAATTATATGTACTCCTAATTTGTTAAGGAACAGTCTTTTAATCCTAATTTAGTTGGGTTTGTTTTTCGTTTGCTCTTTCAATGAACGACGAAATACATTATTATTAAACAGTTGTTCATATACCCTACCACCTTTGTAACAAAAAGAAAAAAAATCATAATACTCTTAATTTGTCGAATTTGGTTATGATTTTACAGAGGGTAACTGTAGTAAAGACAAAATCTGACCAGCTAGCTTCAGTCAAATTAAATTACCAAACATTTAATAAGGTGAAAGCTTTTAAATTACAAGTCATAATATAACTTCAGAAATTCAATCCTCTTATGTGGTTTCAATTATGGTTTATTTATTTTTTACATTTGCAATTAGGTATTTAACAAAAAAAAAAGATACAATTAGGTTGTTAGTAATTTAATAATTTTCAATCTATTATTATGAATTGAGCTAGTATGCTTAATTGTTCATTTTTTTCTTTAATTTTTTATGTGACATTACATTAATTACTATCATCTTATTATACATTTGTTATTATTATTTTTTATGTATATTCTCGTGTGTTCTGAAAACAACATTACTTTTAGAGTTTATTTGTTATGTATTGGTAGTGTAAAAAAAAAAAAAGTTAAGTACACTTATAGTTAATAAATTAAAAATCATATGGGTATGACTTTCAAAGTGATCATATATATATGTCTATTAGTAATTGAATGATGATATAAGATTTTATTATTAGTGTATAAATTATTTTAAAAAAATATTTTTTAATTTTAAGGTAAATGATATTATTTCTATTAAGAGAATCTAACTTATTGATTGAGTAAAATCTGTGAGTATTGTAAATCTCATGTATTGTATTCAATTCTAGAGGGAAAAAAATATTATGTCTATTTTTTTTATAAAAAATAATTTATTATACTATATTTTATATTATAACTTATTTCTTATACATGGAAACAAAGATAATATTTCATAATTCATGGAACTAACTCCTCTCAGTGAAATAAAACTTTGTTGTTATTAATGTGCTTCTTCTCTTGATAATTGTACACCAAATATACATGTAGTGCATAGGTTAATTTAGAGCACTCAAAAGGAGAAAGAGAGAGAAAAGGGTGTGAGTGAAAAAGATTGTGGTCAAAATTAAATTTTCTGAAAGGTCGATTCAGTCTACAGTTTATCCCTCAGAAGGAAGAGAGGGAGAAGGGGTGTGCATGTACTGTAGGAGGCATCTGTACATGTTGCCAATCAGCCCAACCAACGCAACTTGGGCTCCACACTCTTACAATTCTCACCTTTTGCCCATCCTCTCTCTCTCTCTCTCTCTCTCTCTCTCAATGAGATCCACTTGATCATTGCATTGCACCATAGCACACCCTCATATACCTCACAATACTAATCTTTCAAACCAAGAGGGACCATTTTTATGATATCTCCAATCCTACCCTTAAATATTTTCCATATCCTCCTTTTATTATATTGTGCATTTAATTTCCCTCAAAAAAGCTAATCATTTGCTTTGAGTTTTCCAAGCAAAGGGTGAATCTCGAATTGGTATATGTTCTATCTATCTATCAACAAACACATCGTCTTCCCTCTCCCACTATGCAAAGCAAAAGGGCATCATATTATGCACCCCCAACCAAAAAGCTGACGTAAGTTTTCAGCTTCACGGGATGAAAAAGGCTATCCAATGACCTACAACTACAATCATAACATTATATATGTTATGCACCCCAAACTTATTATATATGTCTTAAGTTCTTTATATTTTGTTATCAACTTCTTCAATCAGATAATGACACGTACGTACTTTATTATATATATCATTAAATCGCTTTCATTAAACTTGAGTTGTTGAATTTCTAAAACAACATTCACACTAAGTATATTTAATGAAAAAATTGAATGTACAAATTGAAAAACATGATCCAAATTAAAATTCCGTCCCTGTAAGGCTGAATTGTCACTTATTATATATGTTAGTGTGACCAAGTAGAGCTTGAAGTAATTTCACCCACCATCTCCATTATATATGTGAAATTGTGGATTAATTGGAGAACACGTACCAATAGAGGATCTTGAGAAGAAAGCAAGTTGTCAAAGCCAAGAAAGCCATGAAATGCCCCACAGGCATTCGTCCATGCACATTCATCATTATTCATCAAAGTTTGAACTTTGATGAGGCCTACAGCCTCTGGATTTGAGAAAAGCGGCTTTTCTTCATTTTGACCCTTCTTCCTGTTGATTTTGTTGATTTTGACAAGCAAGAATGCAAAAAACACACACACATATATCCTTTCTCGAGTATATACATGCGTACACAACAATGTATATATTACGTATTGATATACAAACGTAGAGTGCAACAGTGCACTTTGTACATACATACATCCAACAATACATAAACATCAACGTACGAGATACTTAAACTTTTTATCACCATGATACTAAAATATATATCAAAAGTACTAGTTGGTTATAAAGCTCATAAAACAGACGTAAATAAAAAAAATTATATATGTGACCCTAAAACCAATGAAATATTCAGACAAACTAAAAAAATGCAATTTAAAATACAACTGAAGCTGCATAGTATATGTTATTAGCTATTAACCAATTAGCTTGAGTTATATATATGCTTTTGCCAAAAGCATAGACAATGTAATAATCATTGTCTGCAATGCCTTAAGCAACTAAATATATCAAAGAGAGAGGAGATCTTATACATGAGAAAAACTAAAAATGAAGTTGGATTTACACCTGGATTTTAACCAGCTTGGCAATTCCAACAGAATGAAAAGAAGACAAAGGAAAAGAAAGAAGAACAAAAAAGATTGGCCTCCATCTAATTAAACTTGGTGCTTAATTAATTGTATATAGTTCTCAAATGGGAAGCCAATTAAGGATATGTACTCATACCAAATAATTAGTTCACAAATCAACTAAGATTTAAGAATAATAAGATAATAATTCACATAGAGACATTATATATATAATAATAATTAAAATAAAACCAGTTCAGTTCCATTTTTTTCCTTCAGTCAATATTATCTTGTTCTACTTCAGATGCAAGCTCTTCCTCTTCTTCAAATCCATCAATCCCATAAGCTGCATGGCCACTTCCAAAGGCTTTGATGTGATCCTTAAGGGACCTCTTGTGCTTGAAATCAGAGCCACAGATGCAATACCAAAGCTTGCCACAGTTCTTCTCATGTGTTCTCCAATCACCTCTCACAGCAAAGGCCTTGCCACATTTTCTGCACATGAAGGGCTTAATCCCATGCTTCCTCTTGTAGTGTGTTTGGAGGGTTCTGAAGTCTTTGAGGGGCTTTGCTCTTGGGTGATCAATGTTGTTCCTGCAACCTGGGGAACAGCAATAGCATGGAAGCCTAAGCATACCTGTTGGTTGGGTACCCCTCAGAGATTCAGGCCCTTTTCTGTACTGTGATCCATGCCCCCACATATGCATCTGACAAAAAGAAAAGAAAAAGAAATTTAAGAAAAAAAAAACAAATATTATGGATGTTCCCCCAAAAAGAAGATAACTAGTACAGAGAAAAAAGAAGGCTAAAATTATCATCAAAAGCTGTATTAGTCAAGTACATGTAAAAATTTAAACATTAAACTTGAATTTGGATTTTGGACTAAAAGCTGGCACAGAAAATAACTGTCTCAGTATATTGGCCACTAATATATGGAACAAAGCTTTTTAAAATTTTTCTCTGAATGTGTAAGGAATTATTACACATATTAATCATGTAACTCAAGGGCTTTGAAATAAAATAACCTTGAAATGTATAAATTTTGTGAATTTGTTTAAGTACTTATTGTTTGCTACTATTTTTATTTGCAGTGTGTACATGATCAGATGCAAGGGTGATAGAGAGAGAGACAGAGAGAGAAAGAGAGAGAGAGAGAGAGAAGGAGGGTACAGCTAATAGCTATGTCTGTGTAAGAGATTTTCAGGTGTGGAAGGTGTTTGGATTTAGACAGAAAAAGGCCACAAAGAGAAACAAATCTTGTGTTGTATTAATATCATTATCTGAGAGATCTGGAAGAAAACACTGCAAAATTTTCAGTTCTATAGGCAGCTGCAAGCCAAACACATAATGAAGCACAGACTTCAATGCACCAAAGGCATAAAGAACATTGCCTGAGTAGTTTAATCAACGAAAAGGATGTAGGATCTGGGGTCTCAGACACAGTTTTAACAAGGCCAGAAAATATTAATTTGTTCATACATTAATTAGTACCCGTTACACCATGCAAGAAAACAAAAAAAAAGCTCAAAATAATTTTAACCATTATGATATAAGTACAAGTTTAAAAGAAAAAACAAAATGACCCTGGAGGAAGAAAAAAAGCAAAATGGGCAAAAAAGGACAATGTTTTTCCTCTTATTACCATCCAAATTAACAAAATCGTTAATTTTATTTCATATGAATTGGGAGAAAAAGAGGTGCAAGCAAGGTTTTAAATCCCCATTACGATTTCATCGCGTTCCTCAATATCATGAAAAATCATGGACAAATGCAGTACAAGACTTAAAAAACCTTTGACGTTGCGGTCAAAATCACAGTCACTTATCATTTTCAAGATTTTATATGTCAAAAACAAAAAAAGAAGGATAAGAAGTAGAAGAAGGGTCTATGATTTTTTAGTAACATGTGTGTCGGTTAGGATAAAAAATTTGTTAATTTTATGTTAGTACACTGACCTGCATGTTGTTGTATCTGTTGAAGGTTTTGCAACAAACAGGACAAGAGAACTGAGTAGGACCAATGAGAATCTGAGAAGGCGTGGGGATCCAGTACTGTCCCTTGTTGAGCCTGTAAGACAAGAACCCTGAAGAAGAAAAATCATCACTCCCATTATTATTATTATTACCATCTTCTTGTTGTTGTTGTTCTTTGTCTGTGGAACAGGCTGAAGAAAGCACAGAAGCTATCTCAGCAGCACTAGGGCTTGGCAACCCTATGTGAAGTGCAACAGTGACACTTTCATCAGCACCATCTTCTTGATCTTCTTCCTCCTCTTTGGGGTGAAGGTGATGAAGAAGGGTTCTGTTGTTATTGTAGTTCTCTTCCACATCCATGGCAGTGCAAAAATTGTCCTGAAGAATCTCATGATCCTGATCTTGTTCTTGGTCATCATCCTCTTCTTGTTCCTCTTCATTTCTTGAACTGAGGGTTAGAAGAGGAAGGGCTTCTCTCAAGGGAGGGGAAAGGGGTGAAGAAAAAGAAGAAGAAGAAGAAGAAGAAAAAGAACAAATAGTGGTTTCAAAGTTGTGGAAGTGGAAAAAGGTGTTGTGGTTGTTATTGATGATGTTGGAACTATTTTGGTTGAGGAAGTTGTGAGCATAGGGATGGTGGTGCTGGGATGAAGGGTTTGGAGAAGGGTAGTGGAAGAAATTACTACCTAGTGGTGAGAAGAAATTGGAGTAAGGGTCTGCCATGGGTGGAATATGAAAAAAGGTTTGTGTTTGAGGAGAGAGTGGGAACAGTGCAAGGCTATGTAGGTTTTGCTTTTATACTCAGATAGAGAAAAGTACAAGATGGCTGAAGGGAGTGGATGGTGGAGGGAGAGAGAGAGAGAGGTATCAAATATGGAGAAAGAGATTCAGCAAAAAAAAAAATGGAGAAAGAGAAGTAATAAAGTTAAGTGGAGGAGAAAAATATAGTAACGAATTAATCATTAAGAAAGAAGGAATATAGGTAATGACAATTTCATTTTCATTCTTATTAATTTATTCTTTAAGAGACAGAGAATACCGTTAGTGGCAGTTTATAGTTATGGAATAATTATTCAATTAAGTTTTAGTTTATTTGTTTACACAAAAACTGTTTTTTTTTTATTAACAAAATTTTAGATGAGTTAGATCTGAGTCTTATATGAGTTAAGATAAATTTTAAGAGTTAAGACTCAGAATATTAAAAAAAAAAACTTACATAATAATCACTAATAAAATCTTGATATCCATAATAGAAATCAAATTTATATTTTTATGGGATACGATCATTTCTTATCAATTAAATCAACATTTTTTAACTATAAACTATAATTGTTTAATTATGCATAGTAGCTTTTTGAGAAATAATTAATCATAAGCTGTTGTTAATTATTACAATAACTTTTTAATAATACGTAAAATGTGCAATCATTGAGTAATAAAAAAAATATTGATAACATACTCTTTAATATATTTTGTGTGTGTACAATATGGTGTAAATGAATATTAATCTTAAGATTTCATACATATATTACAACCCTTATTACTAAGTCAATAGTGATTCTCTTTAAAATACTTTTACTAATATGATTTTTCGTGATTAAATCTTTATTAAAATTATAAAATAGAATTTTTTTATCATTTTTAAGTGATTTTGAATAAATAGTAAATAGTAAAAAAAAATCACCAAATAACTAATAAAAAATATTTGAAAAAGTATTAAAATGAAACTGTTACTAATTAATATCTCTAAAAAATCCAATGACTTCTCATAATGTTTCATTGATTATTGTGATCTACTAAGGTTAATCTAGTATAGAGAATTGAGATGAATGCACGAGGACTTAGATTAATTATTATTATAATCATTGTAAAAAAAAATCTGTTGATTCTTACTACTCATCTTTAAGATTTCTCTTTCCCTAACGACTTAAGCAAAATTTATATATGATAAGTTTTAATCACAACCAGTCTATATTTTCAAGGAAATTATATATAATTCAAGCACTGGATCATATATCATAATTTACAACGTTGCAATGCTATAGGTAT
This sequence comes from Glycine latifolia, assembly GCA_013407115.1. Classification (NCBI taxonomy): domain Eukaryota; kingdom Viridiplantae; phylum Streptophyta; class Magnoliopsida; order Fabales; family Fabaceae; genus Glycine; species Glycine latifolia. The sequence continues at coordinate 14,276,140 of CM023950.1, forward strand.
GGATAAAGAATAAATGGAAGAAAAAAAAAGAAGCATACACATTGAATAAAAATGGGTAATGGGTAAGGTCTCATACATCCAATATATCAAAGTTTTCAATTTATCAATTTTGTGTATATAATTTATTCCCATCTCATAATGAAGAGCCTAGCAGTTGGATCCAAGTGAAACCAAGTCGAATTCCTTCAGCGACATTTGGATTTCAGTCATCCGAATGAATAAAAAATCATAATTTGAAAGAGTGACTCAATAAAGATAATTAATTAAGTTTTTCGATAATGATACTAGTCTTCGACAAAGTCAGTAAATAATACTAAAAATATAGTTAAAATAACTACTAACATTATAACTTGAGAGATTAGCGTAGTAGTTAGGCACTCCGCGAAAAAATATTGTGGGGACAATCTATTTAGAGGAAAGTCTCATGTTTGATCTATGTCATGTGAGAAAATCTTTTGAACCAGTGATAGTCACAACAAGCAAAATTAATCTTTGCACCCAATGGAGGATATACGTGGCAGGATCAAAAAATATTAATATTTTCTAAATTAAATGGAAATAAAGGATAGGTAGGGAACATCTCCCGATTTGAAGAGACTAAACATATTTAATCCTAGGTGAAGAAAAAAAAAACATATTTAATCGTATAATTTTTAGAGTAAATTCAAGTAACACCTCCTAAGATTTTATCAAATTACACATAATTTCATCCTTTTTTTTATTTTTTTTTTTACATTAACCCTTCTTTAAGTTTGAAAATATTATGCTAACACCCTCTTATATGTTTGACACCACTATATTGACACCCCTTGAACATTCCCTCAAATATCTTACACTAACACCCCCTATAAGAGAAGTGGATATAATGGTTAAAAAAAATAGGATGCTTATGTAATTAATTACACGAAACCTCAAAAGGTATTATGTAATTTGATTTAATTTTTATATGTACATCTAGCTAAACCAATTGAACCTATTTGTGTATACATGATACAGATCAAATCACATATTTTCTTTGGTATTCTTTATAAGAAACAAATAAGTGTATTTTATTTTATTCATCACATAATTTCTTTGGTATTCTTTATAAAAAAACAAATAAGTGTATTTTATTTTATTTTATTCAACTCTGCTTATGTATGTTTGCATGCATGGCATGTCCCAAGCCAAGATAAAGGAGGATGGTTGACGTCAGGATTGTGAATCGGCCATAAAAAATAGATATTTTTATGTTATAAACCTTTATGATATTTTGTTGGGGCGTACCCCTCATAGCGACGCGTTAAATCTAGCCCCGGATGTAGCAAAAAATGGGCTAGGGTCCTTGCCACAAGGCAGGGCGCTACATTGATCCCTGGATGTAGTGATAAGTGAGATAGGGTCCATGTCGAAAGGCAAGGCACCAGGTCTTCACCCGGATTTGGTGACAAATAGGCAATGGTCCCAACACGTAGATGGGCGAGCGTGGCGAGCAAACACCGCCTAGGGGTTAAGGATGCAATTGGGAAGCTGGAACATAGGAACATTAACGGGTAAACTAAGGGAGTTAGTAGATGTTTTTGCCAGAAGGAAAGTGAATATTGCTTACTTGCAAGAAACTAAGTGGATTGGAGAAAAGGCCAAGGAAGTGGAGGGCACCGGTTTCAAGTTTTAGAATATAGGTACAACCAAGAGTCGAAATTGGGTTTCGACAGAAATTTCAAAGATAAAGTCGTTGACGTCAAAAGGAAAGATGACAGGATTGTGATGATTAAGCTTGTAGTAGGACATCTAATTTTAAATATCCTTAGTGTGTATGCACCCCAATTTGTACTGCAATCAAATGAAAAGAACCAATTTTGGGAAGACTTGGAGGAGGTTTTGAGAGGCATATCACGAGAGGAGAAGATTTTCCTAGGAGGAGATCTAAATGGTCATGTTGGTAAAAACAGTAGAGGTTTTGATAGAATTCATGGAGGTTTTGGCTTTGGGACGAGAAATGAGACTGGAAAAGATGTCTTGAAATAATGTTGCACTAGCCTATGATTTGATGCTAGCGAACACATTTTTTTTGAAAAAGGGAGTCTCATTTTATCACTTATCATGGTTGCCAAAATTGTAGTCAAATTGATTTCTTTATTGCTAGAATGGATGATAGAAATTCTTGTATTGACTACAAAGTCTACCCTGGAGAATGTGTTGCAACACAACATAAGTTGGTAGTTCTAGAGGTTAGGTTTAACAAAGTTCTTAATTTGAGGAAGAAGACTCAAAACCCAAGGATAAAATGGTGGAAGCTAAAGAAAGAAAAACAAATAGAGTTTAAGGAAAACATGTTGTGTGAAGGACCGTGGGAATTTATTGGATAAACTAATGAAATATGGAATAAGATGGCTATGTGTGTCCAAAATGTGGAAAGGAGAGTTCTGGGTGAAAGTAAAGAAAACAAGGTTCTTACAAAGAAAACATGGTGGTGGAATGGAGACGTGTGAGAGGTTATTAAATAAAAGAAGGAATGCTTAGATCTTTGCATAAATGTCTCAATGATGAAAATTTGTAAAAGTTTAGAGTGGCGAGAAAAAATGCAAAAAAGTATTGCGGGAAGCTAGAGGCAAGGTTTTTGACGATTTGTATAAAAATCTTGGGAGGAAGGATGATGAAAAGGTATCTACAGACTTGCAAAAATGAGGGAAAAGAAGAGTAAAGACCTTACCCAAGTTAGATGTATCAAAGATGAAAATAAAAAACTTTTGGTAAGAGATGAAGATGTAAGTGAAAGATGACTAAACTACTTTAACAAACTTTTTAATGGGGATGACGATAAGAGTGAGGTGGATTTGGAGGACATTTTTGATGATCCGAATAGAAGATTTGTGTGTAGAATTAATACACATGAAGTTAATAAGGCTTTAAAGCGGATGAATAATTATAAAGCTTTGGGACCTGATGATGTCCCTATTAAAGTGTGGAGAGGCTTGGGAGATGTGGCAATAAAATGGCTAACCAATATTTTCAATAAGATTCTTCAAACAAATATGATGTCTGATGCTTAGAGGAAAAGTATGCTTATGCCTATTTACAAAAACAATGGAGATATTCAGAATTGTTCTAACTATAGAGGCATTAAGCTCATGAGTCATACTATGAAGTTGGGGGAGAGAGTTGTTAAACATCGTCTAAGGAGGGAAACCAAGGTTTTCGAAAATCAATTTGGATTTATGCCAGGAAGATGTACCATGGAAGCTATTTTCTTGATGCGATAATTAATGGAAAGGTATCGGAAAAAGAAGAAAGACTACCACATGTGTGAAAGCTTGTAATGGAACATCAAGGTATTTCCCTATCACGGTAGGTGTTCACCAAGGTTTGACCCTTAGTCCTTATCTCTTTGCCTTAGTGATGGATGAACTAACAAAAGATATTCAAGAGGAAGTGTCGTGATATATGCTTTTTGCAGATGATATCATGCTTATTGATGAGACCAAAGATGGTGCTAATAGGAAACTGGAATTATGGAGAAACACTTTGGAGTCAAAATGATTCACAATAAGCAAAAGCAATAGGGAGTATATGAAGTGTGAGTTTTCACAGGTAAGAGATAGTGATCAAGACACAATGAATCTACTTGATCAAGAGGTACTCAAGAAAGATGTTTTTAGATACTTATGATCAATTTTGCAAAAAGGTGGTGAGATTGATGAGGATGTAAATCATAGAATCAGAGCAGGGTGGATAAAATGACAGAGTGCATCTAGGTTTTTGTGTGACCGCAAAATTCCCCTTAAGCTAAAAGGAAAATTCTATAGAACATTTATAAGACCGACAATGTTATATGGAATGGAATGCTGACCAACACATAGGCAACATGATCATAAAATAGAGGTAACAGAAATGAGGATGTTAAGGTAGATGTGTGGTTATACGAAGATGGATAAGATAAGAAATGAAGATATTTGACGAAATGTAGCAGTAGTACTGATGTGTGAAAATATGAGGGAGCATAGATTGAGGTAGTTTGGGCATGTTATGAAACGTCCATTGGATGTTCTCGTACAAACAAGAGTTTATTACCAAGAGCTCGGCACAAAGAGAGATAGAGGTCAACCGAAACTTACTTGGGGAAAGGTAGTTAAACAAGACCTAATGGAGTGAGAGATAGATTGGCGGACGATGTGTCTTAGGATGGAGTGAAGAAAAACTATAATCTTGATAGACATTCTCTATGTTCCAGGCATTCTCTTTTTTTTTTTAGTTCTTTTCCTCTTCATTTCCCTCCTCCTCCTTTCACCCTTCTTTTATTTTAGCTTCTTTTTATTCCTTTTCTTTTGTCTTATTTCCTCTTTTTTCTTCACCTCTTACTTTCTCTTTTTTTTGTCTTATTTCTGATCTATTGTTGGGTTCATCTACCACCGACCCCAATTAAATTGGGTTAAAGATGTTGTTGATGTTGATGTTATTTTATCTTATTCATTATAAGAAACTTGTATCCCATTTTTATATGCAATAATTGTTAATTCTTTTTTATACCTTAATTTATTGTAACATTTATTAATGAAATGTTCACCCATTCTTGATGCAAGTAAATGCATTTATTGGGCTAATATAAGTTACATTGTTTGATGGAAAAACTAAATTTATCACTTGAATATGTGTAGTGTCATTTAATACTACTATTTTATTCTATGAGTGTTTTTAAAATAAAAAAATAATTTCCTAACATTATTAATAAAATTAACCAATGTAAAGAAAAATATCATAAGAAGAAGAGTTGATCACTACAAGAAAATATGTTTACTGGGATAACAAATTTTGTCATTAAAAGCTTAAAAAGTTGTCACTAGATTTATATATAATGACGAAATTTTCATCGGTCACTTGTCATCACTGATATGCTAGTCACTATTGTATTAGTGATGATATTTTTGAATGTCACAAAAAATTATATATATTGTCTTGCAAATATTGCCACTGGTATTTCTATATAATAATGATAAACTTATATTGTCACAAATATTCAATACAATAGTGACAAATTAATCGTCACAATTCAAAGTTTATAACAATGGCCATGATCACTATTATATATATTGTCCAAAAATTAATCAGAGTTGATTACTATTTTTAATTACCAATGTTTTTTTTATCATCAAAGTATTTTTTTAATTGACATAATAATGCACACGTAATCTTTTTTAAATGCTGTTAAAATGAACATCAATTAAATAAATACATGTTAATTCAAATATAAATTAAACATAATAATAATATTTAACAATGTCCAAAATCCAAAACATTATACATTAAATTAGACTATAAAGCTACTAGCATTTCATCATTCTTAATTAAACAAAAAATATCCTAAAATGACAATATGTCTTCTTGAATTTCAATCCTACAAATAAATATAAGGAAAAATTAAACATTAATAAAAATAAAGTAATTAATTGATCTATTTTTGGTAATGTAACAGTATAATAAACCATGTGGACATGATACACGATATTGGACAAGATTCTTTTCAACAAGCACATGCACCTTTGTATCATAAGTTACAAACTGATTCAAAGAAGCATTTGTATCTGGGGTGCACAAACTTCACACGGTTATCATCGGTTTTAGAGTCAGTCAATTTGAAGGCAAGATATGAGTGAAGTGATAAAAGCTTCATTGAATTACTTGTGTTGTTGAAGAAGATGATTCCTAAAGATAGCACGTTATTGAAAAATCACTACGAGGCAAATAAGATACTATGCCATGTGGTTATGGAATACTAGAAAATGCATGCATTCCCTAATGATTGCATATTGTACAAAAATGAGTTTGCAGAAATGCATGAGTGCCCCACATATAAGGTATCACAGTACAAAGTGAAGGATGATGAATGTAGTAATGATGAAAGCACAAACAAAGACCGCCCAACAAAGGTGATGGATTAACTGCTCTGGCATCCAACTAATTCAAATGTGTTGGTATCTTCCAATAATTCAAAGGTTTAAGCAATTGTTTGCTAACAGAGACAACACAAAAAACCTTACATGGCATGTAAATGGGAGAAAAGGTGATGGATTAACTGCTATGGCATCCAACTAATTCTCCCAGGTGGAAGACAGTTAATTGTATGTTTCCATATTTCATTAAGGAGGAAAGAAACCTTAGGTTGGGACTTTCTTTGGATGGAATGAATCTTTCTAGTAACTTAAGCATTAACCACAGTTCATGGCCTATTTTCCTAATGATTTACAATCTACCTCCTTGGTTGTTCATGGAACAAAAATAAATTATGTTGTCTATGATGATAGCGAGCCCAAGATAGCCCAGAAATGACATTAATGTCTATCTTAGTCCCTTGATTGAAGACTTAAGAAGGTTTTGGGTAGACATGTTGATATGTTTGGTGGGAATCGCTAGCAAACCTTTAAGTTGATCATACACCACATGCATTTGACTGATGATGTGGTCAAGGTGTATGTTGAAGAAGTTCAAGATGCTGACGCTCAAGTTAAATTTCCCACTTCAAAGGTTCAGTGTGTGGGGTAGGTCCTTAACTCATTCATTGCATGGCCGAGACATCTACTGAATCCTATTTCACATGAGGTATTTACTTAAGTTATGTTTGTTTGTATTAAGAAATTCTTATATTGATAAAAACTCTTTACTAACATTAACTTATGTTTATTAACTAAATAGGGTTTATAGAAACGTCCAAAGAAACATGTTGAATATGTTCATAGGTCAAACCCCATTGGTGATGCTCCCTTAGATGATTTGATTAAGAATAAGCTTGACCTTTACACGAAGCCTCTTCAAGTGTCGTGGGATGCAAGTGCATTTAGGGTTCAAAATGATGATTTCCCTTTGTTCATAGAGTTAAGTGATGTAAATGAAATAATCTCAAGCCAACAAAGTTTGAACATCTCTATATTACAGTTGTGGACAATGTAAGTATATTTTATTTCAAGGTTATTTCATTAACTAATTACTTTTAATATGATTAACGATTCCATTTGTTTAAATAAAATATATGTTTTTGAATCAGTTGTCAATAAACTTAGACCATGGTTCTGTGTATGGATTCCTTGAGTCTCCTTCTATACACAATGCAAAGGATGGATGTGATGAATGTCAACTTTACATTGAAATATGGTTGAGTCAATCACAAAGAGAGATTTCCTAGGAACATACTTGAATCAGTATGTAAAATTTAACTAATGCATTTAAATAATATTTGCATTATTACTAATTATTGTTCTCCAATGCAGGGGTCATTGGCAACTCCTTGTTATTTGTCCTAGGAACAATGTTGTTTTATAATTTTGTTCGTTACATAAGAAGTTTGACATTCACATCAAAGTCATAGTTAACAAGCTAAGTTTCAATTTTTAACACTTTCTATTCTTAGTACAGATATGTAATACCCTAAAATTTCGATAACTAAAAAGTAGATGTTTGATGTATTTCTTGTATTATTTAATTATTTGATTAGTTTAGATTAGTTAAAGTGTTGTGTAAATTATCCTTGTGCAACTTCTTGGTGTGGATGTTAGGTTATGTGAAATTTGTTTGATCTATGTTAGATATGTGTATTTATAGTTTGACCCAACATCTGTTTCGATAAAAACCCTTATCTCAGACTCGTTAACCGTTGGATCGCCTTCCAATTTTGATAGTAGATTCACAACACACCACTACATGTTTTGACCGTTGTAATTTACATAACAACTTTTGATGTCCCAATTAGCGTGATGAGAACGCTAAGCACAATTTCAGACACCGAGAAAATTGTGCTTAGCGAGAGGAGCCTGCTAAGCGAGATCTACATCTTATAAATACATCCATCAGCTTGAAAAACATAATTTTTTTCACCCTCTATCTCTCTAAACCCTCACCCAAAGCCATAACCCTTTTCTTCCACCACCCACGACCACCGGTGATCGCTATGAACCGTCATTGCTTGTCATTGAACCACCGCACGAAGATAAACACTTTAGTCAGAGCAGAATCTTCAAAACTCAACTTGAGAATGTGGTAGAGAACAGAGCCTCCAATCCTCCTTTCGTGGTTTCTTTAAGGTAACCATGATTTCCTTGTCTTCTCCTAGCTAGTTTGAACCTCTTTTAGTATCTTTTGTGACTTGGGTACCGTTATTGGATGTTTTTACACTACCTTTAAAAATGAGACGTTGTAAAAGTTATCTTTTTACAATATTGATGTCATTTTTGTGACCTTTGTTGAACTCGGTCAAATTGGTGTGATCAAAATTTCAAAATGACGTCTTTTTGATGTGGACTCCCAAAACACTATTTTAGCCCCTTTAAAATTTGAATGAGTATTTGACCCCGAGTGTTAGTCTTCGAAATCTATATTGAATTATCTTTGATTTGGTATATAGAACTCTGTGTTTGGACCAAAGGATGTGCATCTGAGAGATCTCAAAATGACACTACAAGGAGCTAATAGAGGGATATAGATAGGTGATGAGAGTTTATTATTTATTTATAGCTTTTGATATCATAGTTAGGGTCAGGGAACCCAATTATGGGGATGTATGTTTGTTCCTGTTGCCTGCTGGTTTTTAAAAAAAAACGTATGTTTTAAACTAACGAGATGCGATATATTTGTTATTGATGAATGAAATTATGAATGATGTTGTTGTTGTAATGATTAGATTTTTTTGGAAAAGTCTTAATTATAGAGGAGACTCTGTCCAAAAATTTATATTTGTTCTTATATATAATTATTTATTAAATTTTAAATGAGCATAAAAGTTTGTTTTGTATACCATAGTTCTCCTCTTTAATTTAGAATTTTTCTAAAATATCAGTCTCGTGGTATTATGAATTGTGAATGTGTGAGATTTGTGTTCTCTGAAGACCTGGGGAATGTGAATCCTTGACATGTGTTATATGTATATATGCGGAATGTGATTATTTGTGATGTTGATAATATTGAAATGAGATTATGTTGATGATTATATTAATATGAGATGATGTTGATATTGACGATGACATTGGGATGAGATGATGTTTATGTTGACGTTGATGATGAGATTGATGAGAGAGAATGTTGATGTTGAGGATGTCATTGTGATGGATGTATGTTGTGTATGTACATGGGGGTGTAGTGACATGTTGGATATCCCTGAAGAGGGAAGATGATTGGTTTAAAAATTTTAACCATCCTTGGAAAGGGAAAGAGATTGCTTAGAATTTTTAACTATCAATGGTCAGTGCATTGATGAGGCTCATGTTTCATACTTCATAATTGCATGGAAATAGTATAAATGGTGGCAGTAAGTACCTATGATTTTTCATGAGAATAAAAATGCAAGTACTTGGGGACATATTACTCGGTTTGGAACTCCTTTGTGACTTATGCTGATCATCATGAGGGGAGTTTCCTATTCACGACAGGGTGACCTCGACCAACTACTGCATCGTTTTCCTAAGTGAAAGTGTCATGTGGGCACGCTTAGGTTATTTCCTTGCGAATGGTACTACATTACATGTGAGAGTTGAGTCAGGTGCATGCATCATTCTGAGCATAATTAGTTTGAATTGTGGAAAAAGTTGATAACTAGTTTATTGAGTGTATGTTGAATTGATTGATTACTGAGAATGATTGTGGTTATTATTATTGTTTTTTTACTAATTATTGTTATTTGGTGCTTGTTGACCTTGTATGATAAACTCACCCTTGCAATTTTGTACTATGTGGTTGGTACATGTGATGATCGCGAACTTTCGTTCGTGGGAGCAGATGAGCAACAATAGGTGATGTTGGAGGGAAATCTTTTTTTGTTGGAGTCGCTAAGTCGACGTAATAAAGTTGGAATTTATTTTGGGAAAGAGTTGTGTTTTGTTATCAACTCTTTCTTAGTTGGTTCTTTATTTCTCTCTGATCAGGCATGTAATCTCAAGCTTAGATATATGAAAAATTGAATTATGTTTTGACATGTGAATGGTATGTAATGGTTTAATATCGTAGTGACGAGTCGGGTTGTTACAGGATACACATGAATCTTTTGATTTAAATATGCCTGCATGTTTCTTTAAACCAGTGCTATGAAGGGATTGAAGAGATTACATAGTATTCTCTCTCTAAGTAAATCTGATAAACTTACACTTCACTGGATTAAATTAAAGGTAATTCATTTAATCAATGCTTTAATATGATTGATGACATTTTGTAACTTTGTAATTATGAGATTTAACTAAATTTCATATTGAATTTAGAGTCATATTTAAAGCAGAGGCTATGAGTGTGGCTATTACATCTTACATTGGATGTGATCCATAATCTTAAGAGGTTGAAGAATCAATGGAACAAGGTATACTAGTTTACTTTAACAAGTTTCAATTATTTGACTTTTAATTATATAATGTCATTAGCGTGTGTTTCATAATATACTAGTTTACTTTGACATTTTTAATTATTACACTTTTCATTATTTAATGTGATTATTATATGTTTATTGCACTAGTGTAGTGATGGAACACAATTGGAATTGAAGGAGATTATAATAATTCGCAAGGAATGGAAAAAATACTTTTTACAATTTAAAAATAAAGCATTGACCAATGTTTGATATATTGTAACCATTTATAAGATATTTATTGGCATTAATTATTTGTGATTTGGTCTCTACTATCTGGGTATATTTTTGTTAATATTTGTTTGGTATAGATTGTCTGGGTTTATTTTTTTTATTAAATTATAGGTTGAGTTAGTTGTAAAACAAAATGAATATTTAGAAGAAAAATTAAAATTACATCAATTTCCAAAACCGACATAAAAGATATACTTTCAAAATTGGTTTTCCTCAAAACAATCATAGAGAGTGTCTTCTATGACGGATTTGAGGACAATCGATGTTGAAAGTATATCTTCTATGACACTTTCTAAGCAAACCGTTATAAAAACATATGTAAATGAGTTTTTTGTAAAAACGTAATAAATTTCACATCAATTTTTAAAACTCATCATAAAGATGAATGTTTTATCACGATTTAAAAATCGTCATGAAAAACATTGTGCTTTCTAGATGATGCATTTCATGATGATTAAATAACCATCATGAAATCTCTTTTTTGCATAGTGACTAAATGAAATTTAAATATTGAGTTACTTACATCTAATTTATGTCTTGCATTTCCAGCTTGGTTGACTTTTGGCATAATAGTCATTCCTCACTTCATAATGTTTTAACACAAGGCAGAAGAAAATCATCCTCAATCCTCATTTGGATTTAGTAGACGTCTTTACAACCATCAAAATTAGAACACACAAGTAAGTCAATACATAATAAAATAAACATTCTTTAAACATAATAAATAGAATTTTTAACGGTGTAGGAAGCACCCACTTATATCAAATATATATGTCTATATTATTTCCTAGTTATTTAGACAATGAATACATTTAAAAATGGGAAAAATGTACTTTTAGTCCTGTTGTTGGTCAAATATGGTCAATGTTCATGTACTTTCAAATTAATGGTCTGATCGGGAATTATGGGGAATAGTTGTCTTGCTTAAATTGGGAATTAGTTTTTGTTTGATGGTCTGATTGAGATTTATTCTTTGTTTGAGAACTGGGATAGGAAGCAATTGTGCAAGCCCAAATTGTCAAGCAAAAACCTGAGGTTGATAAGCATAGCATTTGATACTTTAGCCATGGTACTCGAGAAAATTGTGTCATCAGTGAGGAAAGTAGAACAAATCTCTATCAATTTGGATTGTTGACCAAGTGTTTCACATAGGAATTGAATTTTCAACCAATCTGGTCTAGTTAGCGTGGGCTTTACAAAAGAAGATAAGTGTTTTATAAATTTTTCAAAGCTCATGAATGCTTTGTTATACTCCTCAAAAGGTGCAGTGGTATTTTGTTGGAATTGTCACAACTGAGCTCATTCAATTTTTTGTTTGGTCTCTTTTCCTTTCCATTTGAACTTTTTTCTCGAGTATGGCATTCAACCACAATGAATAAGCCATTGCAAAAGTCCTCAATAATCTCAATGACTTGAAAATGTCGAATATGCCTCATTCATGGCTTTGTGGAGGGAGTTTAGGAGAAATTTACTCAGGCAAAAAGAAAAACCTAAATGTAGGGCTTGAGCAAGGTTGAAATCATTTTTCATAACCTACAAAGCTCAAGTACAAATCACATGGGAGGAAACCCAAGATAAAAAAAAGTTATATGATCATTCTCAATTACATCAGATCCTTCTTCTCTTTAATGTTTCTTGATATAACCTTTGTAGGTTTTAAGATTGAAGTCAACCTTATATTTCACACCAATTCGTTCACGAATAGTCCAAGTGCATACTTCTCCCTGGTTGGTTGAAGCCCAATAATGGAAGCAATATCTAAAATTGTCGGGCTTTACCAAACCACATGGTAAATCAAGAGCATATGTTTGTCCCAAAAAAGGAATGAAGTCATTAAATTAAGGGGAATGTCCATAGATGATAAATTCAACCTACACAAATGCATGAAGTCATATATGTCACCATAAATTGCCCCAACAAATTTTTGTGGTGTGTTTGGTAAAATCAGTTCTTATTTCTAGTAAGTGCATCAGAGGCTGGTCTTCATTGGATTGTGGTAACTGTTGGCTTAACCTTTCTAAACTCAAATCTGGTTTAAAAGGACCTAAACAGTCATAAGAATGATCATCAATGGAATAAGGTAAAAGTACGTGAGAATTCCATATATTAAGACTCTCTTCTTCAAATAAAGGAACTAGTACATATTCATAACTTTCACGTAAAAAAACTGAAGAACTTTATTTCATCTATAGGCAAAAAAAATAAGACAAGATTGGTTCTAGAAGCTTCTGAATTTTGGAAATAAATAATGATGAGATTTGTTGAGATTTTATGGCTGTTATGATGCATGATAAGAAGTGACGAGGATGTTTTGCATCAAACGATGGATTTAGCGATTATGATTGACAAGTGACAGTAGATTTTAGGGATATTGGATAATGTGCAAAACTAAAAGGTTGGTGAATTATAATTTTCAAGTTATAAAAATGTCTCATTCCTATTACTCTCTAGAAAACAATTTTATGGGATATTTGTTGAGCCTATTGAGAAATTTGTTTAAGTTTGAAAAGATAATTAATACTTTTTATTAATGATAATATTTAAAGTATATATGAAGCAACATGAAGATGCTCCAGAATATATTTTCTATCATGTAAAAAGGTCTTACAGAGAGTACAATGCATGAAATCGAGAATATATTTTCAATCAAAAGAAGAATGACTACTAATGGATGTTTAAGGATAAATTTGAGCAAGATTTGTCCACCTAATCAAAAAAGATGCAGTGGGTATGGCAAAGATACAATCCTAATGGATTTGAAAATCAAGGGACAAGTGTCAAGATCTCAATTAAGTAGTTATTTCATGAAAGGTACGTGTTTTTAGGTAGTTTAATTTTTTGTTATTTTTACATTCTTATAAATAGTAAAAGTATGTCTTTTAATTTTTTATTTAAAATTTGAACGCTACACATTTTCTGTACACCAAACTATATCATATTCATGGAAATTCAGTTTTATGAAAAGATGTATGTTTTTTTTCCCATTTTTTACTTTTTAATTAGGTTAGATTTTACTTTCTTGCAATTATCTTTCTATGACTCCTTTCTTTCTATTTATAATTTGTTTGTAATATAGGATTGTTTAATTTACATATTGAATATTCATGAGATTATCTATAAATGTTATCCATGCAAGTAATAATGTTTGTAAATCAAAACAAACTATATTTGGTTTTAAGAATTCTATATTTAATAACAGCATTAAACACACATTGACTAAAACTTATGTAATTGTTAAAATTGGATTCTGAATTAACTTTTTCACATATTCAAAACCAATATAGTTGCTAGTTCGCCTAAAGAACCCTGAAAAGTATATGGTTAATTAATGTGAAATCCTGTTTAAAAATCTTACTTGTTGATGTAATTAATTTTTGAACCTTTAACCAAAATTCACTATCAATCCTTTAAAAATGGGAAAAATATATTTTTAATCCCTATAAATAGATCCAAATATTAATGTGGTCTTAAACCACCATCTTAAAAAATATAAATAAAGGTTAAATTATCATATTTTCCTTTAAATTGTTGCATTATACATGTTAATTAATCATCATAACTTAAAAAGTTTACTCCCTCCAGTCTTTTTTATAAGACTAAATCAGTGTTAAGTTTATGAGGAGACAAGTCAACATGGTGACTCATGCTTTTGCGAGGGTGTCCATTCATCATGCTTGCTCTATGATTTTTTGGAACACTGCTTTTTTTTTTATGTGGTAAGAAAACAAATAACAAACTATAATATAGGAAAAGAGACTCCTAAGGCATCAGTCAGTAAAGGAGAATTACGTTGATGTGGGCAAGTATCCCACTTATCTAAGGGTGTTGTTGAAGAAGACCCCATTTTTGCAAGCCAATCAACGCAATTATCACCCTCCTAGAGAGTGTGAGCAAACTGGATATTTTAATCGCGGGGTTTGAATTCCTTGATATGGTTTATGATAGTAACCTAAGGATGGAACGACGAGTTATCTTGAGCAATCAGATTAATGACATCCATAGAGTCTGTCTTACAAATAACATCCATGAAACCTAACTCCCAAACAAGTTTAAGACCAAATTGTATTTGTAATTAATAACTTTTGTGTGTTTGCATTGATCAAGATTGTGTCATTAAATAGGTAAGCTGTTACACAATTTGAAAATACAATATAAAAAATCTAGGTATAAATTTGAAATAAAACTACAAATAACCAACAGAAGATAACAATCTCAACCTAGCTATCTAACATAAAATTGTTATTATATTCCAATATTTTCTCAAATACTCTCTCTTAGGTTAGAGCATGAAGATTTGAAATGCCCAACTTGCCTAGATTAGCCAAAAAAGCTACATGACCTAATGCCTTTATAAACATGTCAGCGAGCTGAGAATTACTATGAACAAAACGAGTGGCAATAGTATGAGATTGAATGTGCTACCGAATAAAATGACAATCCAACTCAATGTGTTTTGTTTGTTCATGAAAAATAGGATTAGCTGCAATTTGAAGAGCAGCTTGATTATCACAACTTAATAACATAGGCCTTGTATGATCAATACCTAGAGAAGCAAGGAACGATTTCAGCCATAATAATTTTGCAGTTGTAGTAGTCATTGATATGTACTTAGCCTCGGCATATGAACGAGAAACTGTAACTTACTTCTTGGATTTCCAAAAGATAGGAGACTGACCCAACATAATAAAATAACCACTAATCAAACATTGAGTTAAAAGACAAGTAGCCTAATCAGAATCACAAAAAGAATGAACTTGAAGATCACATTTAGCAGAAAGAAACATACCTTGACCTGGATTAGCCTTAACATAGCACAAAACTTGAAACACAACCTCAAAATGTTCTTGTTTTGGTGCTTGCATAAATTGAGACAAAGTGTAAATAGCATAGCTTAAATCTAGGCAAGTGATAGTAAGATAAACCAAATGACCAATAAGCCTATGATACCTGCCAAGATCAACAAAATCAGGACTCGTACTAAGAGCCAAGTGATGGTTTTGCTCAACAGGGAAAAAAGCTGGTTTATAGGAATAAAATACTAGCTTCAACTAAAATATTCAAAGCAAATTTATGTTGAGAAAGAACCAAACCAGAATTATTTCGAGAAACCTTGATACCTAAAAAATACTTCAAAGCACCCAAATCCTTAATTTTAAAACAAGAATCCAAATATGATTTAACCTAAGCACACTCAGAATCATCATTACTAGCAAGCACAATATCATCAACATACTAGTAATGCTAGAAAAATATTGCCGCGAGTCAAAGTGAATAAGGTGTAGTCAGCTTTGGATTGCACAAAACCATAATGAAGAAGAGATGAAGTAAACTTGGCAAACCAGTTGTGTGGAGATTGACGGAGGCCATACAAAGACTTCTTTAAACAACACACCTTGGATGTTAAATCCCCACTAAATCCAGGAGGTAATTTCATGTAAACCTCCTCATCAAGATCACCATGAAGAAAGGCGTTGTTGACATCAAGCTGATGAAGATGCCAATGTTTCACAACTACCACAGCAAGAAAAGTACGAACGTTTACCATTTTTGCAACTGTAGCAAATGTCTCATGATAATCTTCTCCCTCAATTTGTCGATTCCCTCTAATAACCATCCTAGCTTTGTAGTGTTCAATGGACCCATCCGCATGATATTTAATACGGAAAACCCATTGAGATGGTAATGCTCACTTGCCAGGTGGAAGATCAACCAAATGCCAAGTGTTATTATATTCCAAAGCATGAACAAGAGGGACATAGGGATCAGGTGCATCCTTGGTGTTAGGAGTTAAAATTTTCTACAGAACAAGAGGGACATCATCCATAGTGAGAGCCTCATAGCTATTAGCACAAGGAACACATGTAGAAATTGCATTGTCATTTGCAGGAGTAGAAACAACAAACGGGAACACCAATTCATGAAAGGAGACATCGCGGGACACAAAATATTTTTCTAATTCTAATTCAAACAATTTCTGCCTTTTTTATTAGAAGGATAACCAACAAATATACACCTAGTTGAACAGGCCACAAACTTATCCTTTGGTTTAGGCTTAAGAATGCATGGCATAACAAAGACATCCAAAAACTCATAGTAATGAAAAATCAGGAGCAACACCATGCAATTTTTCATAAGAAGTGACACCATTAAGCAATTTGGATGGCGTACGGTTGATTAAATAAGAAGCAGTCAAAACCCAATCACCCTAAAACTTTATAGGCAAGTGTGCTTAAAAACGCAACGCTCTCACAATGTTTAAAATGTGACGGGGTTTTTCATTCAACATGACCATTTTGCTGTGGAGTATAAACACAAGAAGTTTGATGAGAAATGCCTAACTTGCCAAATAAATTTTTCATTGCATTACTTTTAAATTTTGTACCATATCTGAACGAAAAACCTTGATCATTTTGCCACACTGATTTTGTATCATAGCCAAAAATAGCTTAATACGTGTAAAGATCTCATTTATATTCAACAAGCAAGATAGTCCAAGTGGCCCTACTACAATCATCAACCAACATTAGAAAATAATGTGCACTAGTAGAAGAACAAGTACTATAAGGTCCCCATGTATCACAATGCAGTAAATCAAATGAAGCTTTATTGTTATTGAAACTTGATGAAAAAGGAGAGTGAGTTTGTTTTGTTCGACAACATACATCACCAGGATCATTACTTATTGAACTAGAACGAAATTTAAAAACATCAAGAAGCATAGACAAAGTTTTATGTGAAGCGTGTCCAAGACGTAAATGCCATAATTCCCTCATGCCATCAACAAGCACAGTAAATGCATTCCTTGGCCTGGATTGATACACATACACCCCCCTCACAAATCACCCAGTCCAATCTTCGTTGTTAGATATTAGTCCTACAAAACACACTACTTATTAGTGAACATAAGTCATTTATGATTATTATACAAAAGCAAACATGCCACAAAAATTAAGTTGCATTGCAGGTTAGGAACAAACAGCACATCATGGATAAAAAATTGGGAGCAAGAAAACAAATCCTTTTTGATAGCAGGAGTAACATAATCATTGGGCTAGCCAACTTACTAATATTTGTCACATGATGAAGAATACTTAGAGTACCAGTCATATGTTGAGAAGCTCCACTATAAACTAACTGTTGGATTTAGGGGGAGTTGCAAGAAGATTAAAGCAAGGATGAATTAATGGCTTATTGTTTTAGCTTTTTACATGCCCAATCAATTTGAAGGCATTTGTAATTTGTCTAAGTGGTTCAAGATTCATTTCCTTGTGATCCTTGCATTGCATTTGCATTCTCATTCTCATGCATACATGTTTTTTTATTAGAGTACTAAAGCTATACAATGATTTCAAAAAAAGCTAAATTCTCATGGTTATGTTTTTGGAAAAATGAAAACTTACTGCTTTAATCGATTACACAAGGATTTAATCGATTAAAGGCTTTGGTTCTATATCTGGAAAATGAAGAACATATTAATCGATTATAGGCTTGTAATCGATTACATGGTGCAATATGAAAATCATGCATCACTGCTTTAATCAATTACCATGTTATGTAATCGATTATCTTAGTTCTTTAGTCTTG
This sequence comes from Glycine latifolia, assembly GCA_013407115.1. Classification (NCBI taxonomy): domain Eukaryota; kingdom Viridiplantae; phylum Streptophyta; class Magnoliopsida; order Fabales; family Fabaceae; genus Glycine; species Glycine latifolia. The sequence goes on from CM023950.1 coordinate 14,294,309, forward strand.
ATGCATTACTGGTTTAATCGATTACCCCAATCCGTAATCAATTACACAGGCATATTTCATATTTTGAGTTTTACTGGTTTAATCGATTACCAGTCTTATGTAATCGATTATTACACCTTATTTCACATACATGAAGACTGCTTTAATCAATTATATTGCATATTAATCGATTATCCTGTTCATGAAAACTTTTCCAGAAAGCCCAAAAACATATTAATCGATTATATGATATTTTAATCGATTACATATGGTAAAATAATCAATTACAACATCATTTTAATCGATTACTTTCAGTTAAATCAGTTTTATATAAAGCCTTATGGGTCTGTTCTCTATAAATAGACATTGAACGAATTATTCTTATACATGTGTGACTTACCCAAAAGATACTAAGCTTTCTAAAGTGTCCAAGATTTCGATTTGTTCTGAATGTGAAACACATCTTGTGAGATCAAGATTTCTGAGTTTTTGAAGAGATGTGTTAAAGAAAAGAAGTTTTTCAAGAGTTTGATTCTGAGCATTGAATTTCATACAACCTGATTGATTGGTAAATTCATTTATTCATTCATACATTGAAGGATCACAGGTTGTGTCTCTTGAATCTTTCTTTAGAATTTTCTGTATAGTAAAATTCTATTGTGATATATCAAAGTGTTTCTTTTCAAGCTTTCTAGAGTAGGGTTCTCTAGGGTTGAAAATCTGAGTAGGGTTCTCAAGATCTTTGTGATTTGTTTTCTAATAGTGTTCTAGAATTCAGATTCTTTATTTAGGGTTGATAAAGATAATCACTTGTACATTGCTTGTAAAAGATATTTTGATATAGTGAAAACTCTAACCTAGTGTTGGTTGGAAGACATTGGATATAGCCTCCATGTTAGTGAGGTGAACCAGTATAAATTGCTGAGTTTTTTGTTCTAATTCTGTGTATCTTTCATTGCTAGTATTTGGGTAATCAAAATATTATTAGCCAAGAAAATATTTCTAACATTACATGCATATCAAGGTTGATCTTGATTGAAAGAAAAATTCTGATTTTCAAAAGGTGATTAAGTGATACGATCCAGATTTCAAATTCTGAATTTGTTTTAGAAAATTTTAAATATCTGTTTTAAACCAATTCACCCCTCTTGGTTTATTTGTAGTGTGTTCATTGTGTTTTCACTAACCAATAAAAAGAATGAGCTACATTACCAGAAAGCTTATCATTTGATGACTGTGATTGCACCAAAGCTAGCAAGCGATCCAAGCGTTCGGCCACATTAGAAGAAAGACCAGCTTGAATATTGTGTGTTGACTCAGGAACAAGAGCAATGTTAAAAGCAGCATTGGCCATTCCCTTCACGCCTTTAGGACGGCCCTTGTCACGTCCCTTTCATTTATACCACTCAGGATACCCATGTAACTCCCAACAATGAGAAACATCATGATTTGTTTTACCATAATGAAAAGAAGGCTGCTTATCCCCACAGTCAATAGGCTAAGATTTTGTGTGAACCACAAAGCCCATGGCATTGGTACGATCAATTGCTCCTCGCTCTATTGTTTTAAGTTTCTTCCTGGGTTACCATGACATGAAGCTTATTGAGACTAGGAAAATCATTACCATTGCTATTAAGGATCTGGGATCGAAGTGTCTTAAACGTGGCATCATCAAGCCCCATTAGAAATTGGTACACACGATCCCTATCACATTCAGCTGCTACCTCTTTGGCATACATACAAGAATCACCACAAGTGCACATGTTATAACTACATCTAGCATTTGGCTCATCCCAGATGGCTCAAAGCTTGGTGTAATAAGCACTCACAGTCATACCTTGTTGTTTAATAGCAGTCAAACTCACCTTCAACTAGTATTGACGAGGAATATTAGCTATAGAGAAACAATATTTTAAGTCGTCCCACAAGTCCTTGGCATTCTCAAAACACTGGATTGAGGGTTGCAGCTAAGGATCTATAGTATTATGAATCCAACCATTTAGCATAGAATGACACATATCTCATACATGGAGCTCTTCAAACATGTCTGGGTTAGGTTTTTGAATAACACCAATAATGAAGCCAAGTTTGTTCTTAGCTCGTAGAGCATTCTTTAGAAGCTTTTCCCAATTCTCGTAATTAATCTCACCATGTAAGGTGATAGTAGTTAACACCATGCCAAGATTATCTGACGGTACAAGAAAGAAAGGAGATCTCTGGTCAGAGACCTTTAAAATGCCACTTGAACTTCAAAGTAAATGCGGAAGATATAGAATTGAACTCTTCCGATACCATATTAGAAATTGTATTTGTGAAACTTTTGTGTGTTTGCATTGATCAAGGTTGTGCCATTAAATAGGCAAGCGGTTAGACAATTTGAAAATACAATATAAACAACCTAGCTATAAATTTGAAATAAAGTTATAAATAACCAACAGAAGATAACAATCTCAACCTAGCTATAAATAGAAAACTGTTATTATCTTCCAATATTTTCTCCAATAGACCTTGCAACATAGTTGCTAGCTCTGCAAATAAACTTATGGCATAACCACAAGAACCTGAAAATCCCATAAGTCATTTAAATTATTTCTTAGTAAGCCTCCGAAACCTTATGGACTTTGGTTCAAGAACTCCCATCAACGTTGAGCTTCATGGACTGATTCGTAGGTGGAATCCAAGATATCTATCTGATCTAAGCAGTTAAAACACAACTTGTAACAATATCATACAACACTTTAATCTAGTTGGTTGTGTACCATATCAACAAATTGATGTCCCTGAAGGCCTCCACCTTTCGAGATTTCCAAATAACCCAACACGTAGGCAACTAACAAACCATGTTGACTCTGAATCTAAGACTTCAGCCATTGAATATCATCATCAAACATGAAATTGGAATCCTGGTCAAGGTTCAGCTTTTTATCTCAAAATAGAATTAGCACTGGGACAGTTCTATCGCATATGGAGAAGAGATTTCTCCTCAACTTTGCACCTTCAACAAGAAGAAATGGAAGACAAATGTTTCTTATAGCGGAAAATGTTAGTGGGCAAGATGCCATGAAAGGCAAGCCACAAAAAGAATTTAATATTTTTTGGTAAAGGAAGCTTCCAAACGCAGGACCAATTCTCCAACAAGGAAGAAGGAACCATAGACTATGAATGTGAATAGTGGAAGTAGGTTTCTATAATTTTCTTTATGCAAGACAAATTTACTTCCGAATAAGGAGCTTAAATCATTTATATATTATACTTACTGTTCATTGAACTCAGAAAATGACTCATAATTAATTTGTTTTTATGAAAAATAATTAATGAATGAGACATTCTAGATTAGTTCTTACTCCCTCTAGGCCTTTCTATAAGACCTAAATTAGACGTTTGGTTTAGTTCTTTTATGAGACCCAATCTAAAATGTATTTTGCATTAATTATTTTTTCAAAAAATGCCCTTAATTATTATGAAGTGACAAAAAATACCACAAGAACAGGATTGAAATGTGATTTCATAAATTTTGATTCCTTTTTGAAAAATAAAAAACAAAAATACCAACAATTCTAAAAAAAAGTTTTAGTAGTTCAGAGCTCTATTTCAAAATGATGTACTTAGTTGGACATACTTTGATGAAAAGATTGAGTCCTAAGTTTCTTTATAAAAGAGTTAACTTGACTTAAAGACTTATAAAAATTAGTGAACATATCACAATTCAAAATCAGTGTAAAGAGAGAAAGAAGATGATGCACAATGATTTTTATACTTTTTCACCCAAACCTTAAGTTATATTCAATCTTCACCCTTCAAGATGATATTTCACTAACACAATCAGTCACTACTGAACTGACAAACCATTGGATTTCAACAACCTGCTAGCAATTCCACTGAACTTCACCCCTAGCCATAGCTAGACCAGCTACACCACTGGTTACAACCTTTGCCAGCCACCTGCTGAACTTTCAACAACAAAGGATGTTTGTGTTTTGACTGCACAGATGCATAACAAGAGGGTTTACATTCATAAAATTACAATATCACACTTCTATATATCTTAGACCTATATCAGATTACAAGCTTTTGCAGAAGTGGGTCACTCACTCTCTATTGAGAGGATTCAATAAACAATGGCAAGTTTCTCATACAGATATCTTGGCTCAAGTTTCTATCATTTGAAAGGCTTCAACGTGCTTCATGATGTTCTAAGATGACCTCTTACAGCTCCAAAAAAGACCATTGAAGTGGAGCCCACTCAACTGACATACTTCTGGAGAAAGTAGATAGAAATGACGATTGTCATGTCATGACAACTAGTAGGGTCATTCTAAGGAACATTTTTATAAGAATTTTGAAGTTACATCAGAATGGTGATTCTGATGTTAGTTTTCCAACTTGTCATACTAGAAGTGGATCCTTTCGATGAATTTCAACTGATATATTTGTCTCAAGTGACACAACTTCATCAATATTAACACATCTTTACAATACAAAGCATTCTAAAGAGGATTGCTTCATAAAAATAAAGTGAAGGTACAAATGTTAGTGTTTTGTCCAAGGTTAAACTATGTAGTGTCTTTAGTCTTCCATTCTGATGTTCCTCGTCAAGTCTTCTCATGGACAGTTTCAGATTTCAACTTGGTTGCATCTTCTAATGCAATTAGCATTCACTTTTTTATGTGTCCTCAATGTGTGTCGCAATATATGGAAAGTGAGATGTTGTCAACTTCAATCTTTTGATGTGCCCTCTATATGTGTAGCAACATATGGAAGACATGATGTTGTCTTCCAAGTGTAGCATAGAAACATTTTGAACTTCATTCTAAAGTTTAGACATCAAAGTTAAAATCTTTCTTATTCTAATGTAGACTCTGATCCTATCCATTCTGATGTTGGATGCTTTTTTTTAGCATTTGATTTAATGTGTCTTCTATGTAAGGCCTTGTTGTCTTGTACTTTGCCAAAGTCAAATACTCAAAGGAAAGCTTTCTCTGTCATGCATATGGACTTCAAGGGATCTTTTGAGACCTTTACATTTGATAGTCAGCATGAAACAACCTTCCTGAGCATCATTATGGTGCACCTCAAAATTCATGAAAATATATGTTTCTTAATAAGTTTAACATTGAAATATTTGAACAAAATGTTAGTCATCATATAAAACCCATCATCCTTACAATTTGTATTGCTAATGATTTGTTAGAATTAAAATCAAGGATGTGGATTTAACATGAGTTATTCATAAATAATAAGTGGAATACATTAATGTTTTAGACTCTTTAAAAATCTTACTTTGTCTTATATAAAGAGCATTTTAGGAAACATAATTTGATTATTCTCATGCATAGTCAATAAAGATGAAAACAATAAATACATTAATAATGAGAAATATTAAAAAAATTAAAATTAATAAAAATATATAATTAAAGATGCCTCATTATGTCACGGATAATTTTTAAAAAAAGTATAAATTTTGGATTTAATGATACTAACAAAATTAACTAATTTTTTAATCTCGATAATTTTGTGTGGATCTTATAAAAGTATATAAAAATAAAAAAAAACTAAAGTATGGTTCTTATATTAGGACCGGATCACCGGAAGGAGTATAACTAATGGCAAATTATAGAAGTTTTTAAAATTCCAATAATTTATTTGTTTTTGTCTTCTTTTTTATTTGTTGTGTTCAGCACCTCACATTTTCTAAAGCTCGCTCTATAGGTACATAATTGATATTGTTGCTAAGCATAGCCCGAACCTAGCCTATATTCATCAACAGGGCAAAGCTAATGTATCACTGTACTTTCATGAATTTACCTGTTAATAAAATCCTATATATCAGGCATGACAGGCAACCACGTTAGAACAAAAGGCTGTTGCCAATGCAAACATAAAAAATTTGTGAGTTCCCTTTCTCATTGATTATTATAGAATACGATATTAAATTAAGTCCCACACGTAGAGTCATACATGCACTATGCACAGACAATTTCCAATATAACAATTTGTTTTTCAAAAAAAATAAAAATAGAGTTAGAGGTAGTTGTGTTTGATGCACGTACGCAATGACTAACAGCTGAATTAAACATGGAAACATACAGAGGGAAATTATGAAGCATACTTATGTCTTTGAAACGATATTTTGTATGTTATCATCATGATCAACTTAATTGTTCCAGATAATGTTGCTAATTTAATATAAAGTTGTTCCTAGAACTTTATAAATAAAGACAAGCTCATAAATAAAACAATGCATTTAATGGTTGGTATTCATAAAAAAAGACAAATTCCTTCAAAAAAAATAAAGATAAATTAACTTTATGTAAAAGTTATTAGGACAAAAACATAATCAAAATAAGTTATACTAAAAAAATAGTAACTTTACATTTTCTTCAAATACTTCCTCCTATTCTTAATTATAAAGTCCAAACTAAAAGTATAATTTGATCGATTTTATAAGATTTAATTTATAATTTTTCAAAGCATTATTATTTTTCACAATGATATCTCTCATTAACTTCAGTTCTAGAATGATATGATAGTGAAAAAGTATAACACATCAATGTTTATTAGTTTTGTTTTAGGAAAAAAAATACTAATTTAAGACAAATTTAATATTCTTAACTAAATTAATTAAATTATTTAATCTACATAAATTAGTTAACTAGACTTTATAACAAGGACCAGAGAATATATATTTTTAATAATATCATTAATGTTTTATAAGAGAATATAAAAATAATATATATTGTATTAAAATTATAAAAATTTTAATATTTTCATTATTTTAAAATTAAAAAATTAGTCAGAAAACAGTTACAAGAGAAATACTATTATAATGGTTTAATTTCTCTTTTTGTCCCCAAAGTTTTATAATCTCGCCAATTTTTCCTTCACAGAATATTTTCCACAAATCCCCCTCCTCCCCCCAATTTATAAAAAGTTACAATTTGTTTTAATTTTGACAGTTTAAAGGCAAAACTGTCACAAATTATCTTAACTAAATAATTATAAAAATTCATTTGTGACCAAATAAACATTGTTAAGGTAAACCATATATCTTAATTTTTTAAATAGAATCTAGCTCATGACTAAATATGTCATCCGATCAATCACTATGATACTTATTTAGTGATGGCAAGTTGTTTCTTTTATTTTTTTAACACAATAAAATTTTTTATTTAAAAGAAGTCAAATTTTGATAATAGAAAATTTATAATTACTCACAATTCAACTGATTAAGTTGGACTCCCTTACTTATAACATCTAGTGATCATATTAGCTACTACATACACGTCAATGAAAAGCTATCAAATTATTATTAGTGATAGCGTGTTATTAATTAGCAATGGAAAATATCAGTCACTATTAGTGTCTGATTTATAAACCAGTGACTGAATTCATCAATGAAAAATGTCTATAAACGTCCGATTTCAATCACTAACTCGTTTAACGAGCAAATTTGCACATACGGTATTCTTTTGTAGTGTTTTATTTATAAATTACCACCCTTACTGGATCAAATAAGAAAGTTATATATATAAAAGACAAGAGTTGGTAAAACAAAAGCTATATAAATTCAAAAGAATAAAATAAAATTGGAAGCCTTTTCAATCGCGCGTTTTCTCTAATAAAAATAAAAAATCTTATACCTTTTGTTCTTTTATATTCTTTTTCTTTGTTTAGAAGGGGAAGAAATTAAGGATCTTTACATGACATGAGATGTTACATAAACATTCGAAGGAATAGAACATTTGACTCTTACGGTACAAACTAAATTAACTTTCAAATTTAAACAGAATAACATAGTTTTGTCATGATCAAATAGTTAATTAAAAAATATTTAGAGACAGTAGTACACGCATCCCAGGATAGACAAGAGGAATAAAAGATAAATTCTGTAATTTCTCACTCACAGCCACTATGATATAAAACAATAATATTGTGAATATTTATAGGATACTTGCAGCGACAAGAAGCAACCAGTCCCAATATGCCCCCAACATTTTTATTGGTGTGTACACTCTAGTCAGCTAAACCAACTATATATGAGCTTGTTTTACAAATTAATTCATAATATTATATTCAATGCTCACTGTGTGTGCACCTTTGCACTGAGAATTTTCTTCTTCACTAAAACTATATGTGTATATTTTGGTATTAGAATCAATAACTTTTTTATATGATATACTCATATCCCATGACATGAACATTAGTAATGTTGTAACTATATAATCCTACTTTTTTAACTCTATACAAACTTTCTTCAATTTATATAACTAATTATTAACATTAATAAAGGTATGCATGTTTGTGTTAACGCAACGAAAAAGTATTATGTTGTTATATATAGATCAAAGTGGTCTATATACTGTTACAAAATAGAATAATATCAAATACAATTAATATCGGTGACATTTAAATTGTAATTGTGAGTATTGTAAACCTTCAACATTATATTTAATTTTTATAAATATAAAAAATTATAATTTAATTTATCATATGAATACTTTTATATAAACAATTGAGTTTCTAATATACATATAGTTGCTGAAAACACTGATAATTACCAAAAACACAAAAGATAAATGTTTTGGTAAGTCAAAAAGTATTATATTATTTAAGAGTCGAATGAGAGTGTTTATAAACACTCTTATTTGTTAAACTATTGAAACACCTGACTTTTAAAGACAAATAGACAAATTGAGTATTAAAGCATATACAATACTTTATTACGTCAGATAAGATAACTCTACCGATGTCAACATTATTGAAGTCGGAACAATAATAATTAATTAAAAAATCTAAAAATGAATTTATTTAATTTTTGGAAATTTTGCATAAATATAACTAGTTTGCAATTGCATGTTGTACTTGTACATCTCTTGGTTTAACAGTCGTTGTTAATATTATTATTATTAATATTTCTCTTTTGGATACATAAATAGTCGTTGTTATATTCCTGAGTGAAACAGTAAAAGCAGAAGAACCCGGCAGTGTTAACCTCAGGTTTTATGTCTGAAAGTTGACGAGCATATAATGACATGCATTCTGTTCACTAATTGACCCAATCAATGGAGAAAGGTGCCAAAAGAGTGTGTTGGCCTAGGCCAGAGCAACAGTAGAACTAGTCTAAATTGTAACAATAAAAGTATTAATTATAGCATGATAGAGGAATGAGAAGAGCCAAACAAAAAAGGCTAGCAAGATTAGAATCAGATATACTATACTATCATTTTAATTAATTATCTAGACATTATATATTTATGTACCACACTTTGAGAATTAAATAACTATGCTGCAGAGGTTACCAGCCTTGCCACCATGTGCAAGGGTACACATGCTTTGGTTGTAGCTATAGCTAGGGACACATGGTGTGTCTCACTCTAAATTGGTTTCAGATCATGATCTATAACCTAGCTATTTACAATTACTAATGTATTATTATTGGTATTCTATATATTATTCATTGAAAGAGTATTATCAACCTACTTCTATAACACATTCATTCTAATAGTAAATTATTTATTATTAATTAAAATTTATTAAAAAATATAAAATCATAAGCATACTTGTTTAATAATTAAGAAGTGAGATTCTAATAATTTTATAATTTCTAATAAAATTTAGTCAATGATAAATAGTGTACTAAAAAAATGAATTTAAAAGTATATTGCTAGCATTCCCCAATCAATAAATAAAATTTTAACGTGATTTTACACATTCACATTCTTTTATATTTCTCAATCGCACATCACTTAATTACACACTTTTCTTGTTAACTCCCTCCCTTATGTATGTGTAATATGTAAAAAGTTAATATATAAATACATTACTCTTCTATAACATATATATATGCTACACAATTTGGTCTATCAAGAGTATAGTGATCACTCAGAGAATGCAAAATGTTGTTGCTTCAAAATCAAACCTATCATATGGATTCGTGAGAAGACAGGGCAATGGTATATAGCTCATTCTTTGACTAGGACAACTTCATCTTTATCTTTTATCCACTATTTTAATCAAGCTCCTACTAATATTAGTTTTAAATTTGATTAGTAATCTAAAATAATTTAATGTTTATATACTAATAATATAAAAAAATTTTACGATATCATTTAATCACAATCATAATTTAAATTATTTTAAAAGTTAACAAATTTATCATACATAAGTTGTCATTGAATATATGTGTAAAAAAAAATTCTCTCAATAAAATACCATAATCTTATTCGATCTATTAAAACAAAAAGGAGAGTATAGTGATAACTTGGAGGTTATATATAGAATTAGAATTAATGTTTGTTATACTTACACCATAAATCTAGCCTTTATTTATTCATCTCTATATTCACTGGCTTGCGTGGCTATAACATCCAGGACCACTTTCTTCTGTCCCCCTCTAGATCTCCTTCTCATATTATTTTTTTTTCAACAAAGTTCCAAGCCCCAACTAAAACAATTTACACTCAATTTCCCTGTTACATTCTCTTTGAGATTAACATACATATTGCACTTGCATGCTATGAACCTATGACTTGATTATGCAATACAGTAATACACAATCTTATCCTTATAGGAAATGACATTATTACTATTCACATTCAGACCTAATAAGAGTACAAAGCGTGTGTCCACATTCAGATTGCGAAGTAATAATACATATGTAGGACATTCGTAAGATTTTGTACAAAAAATCAAGGAACAAAAGCTTAGTTGAATCATGAATGCCCTTTATGGTTTCAACTTCACTCTGCAACACGTGAAATTATTAGGTAAATTTATTTGACAATTACTTGTTTATGATCCCAGTCAATTTATATTTAATACTATATATTTAATTAGTTTTAAATTTATAAAAAAGAATTAATAATATTTGATTATGTATGATATAATAATTAATCAAAACTAAGATAGACTAAAACTACCTAATATTCTTAACATATGAAAATTATAATAGTCTCAAAACTACCTAATATTTTTCCTACTAGACTTTGGTCCCTGATTAAACTTTATCAAAGACGACACTAATATATAGTTGAAAAACTTCTACATCTTGTTTAATAGAATCTTGAAACTCTTAATCGTATTTGAAAAATTATAAAGCTCTACATAATTGATCTTCAAATTTGACTATAGGCTTAGAAAATTAATACAATGTTTATTTTCTCACATTTAAACATTCATATTTGTTGTCAATGTTTAGAACTTGGAACATACATATTATGACGAACCTTTTTTCTTTTAATTTATTTCGAAATAACAAGAATTAATTACTTGGGACATATGTATGACGAACTATAGATGGCGTACCGAGACAAGCATGTGAAAGTTGAAAAGTGCACATCACAATTAAAGATTTGATAAATGTATTGCGGTTTTTTTATAAACAGACAATATTTAAATTATGATATGCACTTCCAATTAATTTGACATACATAGCTTGATATGTAAAATCTTAAATAACAAATGCCCAATTGAGAGACCTTAATCGGTCAAGGTGACCTGAAAATGAAACACCATCCGGAGCTGAGGCAAAGTCCAAAACCTTCGAAATGCTTAGGGCCACCAATCCTTGTCCATAGGCACATTGGGACAACAGTTGCAACAGTTCAAGAACCCTTTTGTTTCCGACATGATGGATGCCACACTCTCATCCAACTGAAAGAACTTGATCATAGAAAAGTATGATGGCACTAGTGACTCAAACGAGCACCTTGATATTTACATCAATGGTTAGTCTATATATTACAAATGATGTTGTGCTATGTCGCGTATTTCCTACATCCTTAAAGGGACAAGCCTTCCACTGGTTAACTCACTACTAGAAAATAAACTTTTAACATCGATTTTTTTGGGCTTTCAGCATCGGTTTTTAATCGATGTAGAAATTACTGACGTTAAAAGTATCAACATTAATATCAAATTTTCAAAACCGATGTTCACAAAATTATACAACATCAGTTTTTATTAAAATTGATGTTGAATTATGTAACAACATCAATTTTTACTAAAAATCAATGTTGATTTTTGTAATTTTTTAAATATATTGTTTGTTTTTTAATATTTACTCAAATCTGCAAATTTAAAAACAAACCAATCTAGGCATAGTTTCACAATACAATACGAAGTATAAATAAAATTGTTTATACAATTGTAATTAAACTATAAGCGATTGTAATTAAAGTATTTATACAATTGTTTAAAAATCCCTTAACCACCTAATGTTTCATCTCTAACTCTAAGATAAAATCTAGCCTACTGAATCTGAATTGTCTTCAATCTCTCGGCTTCCAATGGTCTCTTATCAGGGAAATACTGCATGACATAATAAAACATAACCTAATAAGAATAAATAAATGCAAGTATAACAAATAAAATGAGTTTTGAAGTAAACAATTACCATGTCCCAGTTATCCATGAAGCTTCCTTGTACTATCGTTGACATCCAATGCATGACATAATAGCCACACTCAGTGCTTCTTTTTGCTTATTACGCTAAATTCAATAACGTATTCAAAGTTAAACGGAAATTATTGTAAATAGTAATAAAAGTAATTTTGAAAAGGTGAATCATTGTTTAAATGACTTACTTTCACTGCAATCCATTTAGCAATAGCCTTGGATTTAGTTCCTTGAGTAACGTGGAATCCCTTTAAAGCACTGGTTAAGAGAAACATGCATGCATATTGTACAATTAATATATTGATCTGTTAGAAATAATAAAGTAAATGTCTTACAAATTACAATCGACTTGTTAATAATTCCTTTCAAATAGTTATTGGGCTTACTGTGCAACGAACAAAACCACACGACAACATTATCCTTAGGATATATAACAATTAGTTGCCAATGTGCACTACATTGAAGAACATTAAGTTATTAAATTGATTTGTACAGTTTTACTTACCCATTCAAATATGCTGCAAGGTAGACACGTTTTTGTGAACTCTGCATCCATTTCTTAATATGGTCTTCGGATTCAAATTGTGATTGTCTAGATCTCTGTATGAATTGTGGCTCAATGAATCCATAGACAGAGGCATTATCCGATTGCATACATAAGTCATTCATATGCCTATTATTTTTAAAATAGAGTAAATTATGCATCAATATATAAATTTACTTATGTAATGGACGGTTATGTAAACTGACTTACAAAATCCACAGTTGTAAAATCGAGATGTTCAGACATTGACCATCGCGTATTATTTTAGAAATATCTTCATGCTTTATGTACAATGGGAAGTCCTCATTATACACCCTGAACAAAGTAGTATCCCACGGCACCTGAATGGGTCTAAGGAAAAGTTAGGGGATGGTCATTGCGATCTAGTATAGGGGATCTTCATTAGGTTCCGACTTATGTACAGGTTTCACCGATCCCTGAGGTCCCTATTTATCCTACAAAGTTCATAAACATAAGTCAATGACAGTAGTCAACACTTTATATGTAACAAATCCTTTTTAAATGATAGTAAAGACAAAAAAATAAAATACCTTTTTTGAAATAGGTTATACAAGATGTGTCGGTCAAGCAATGAAGGTGTTAAAGGATTGCCCCACTAACTGAACCTCTTCAGTGGGTATAGGGATGCGAGCATCGGCATCTCGAACTTCCTTAACACCCACCTTCAGTTGATCATTGGCCAAAGAGACGCTGTGCATGGTTGTCGACCCTTCATAAACTCTTCCAAGGGCAACCAAGCGGGGAGGATTGTCATCAACATACAACCCACGCCTGTCTGATGCACTTGTGTCTGGGTCCTGCCCTGAGGGATCGAGACAGATTTCCTTCATGCTAACACAGGCATCAAAAGGACTAACCTCAACCTCAGGAGGCGGTATAAATCCCTGAGACTACATCTAAGATTGCATCTGGGACTGCATGTGGCTGAAGGGCAACATGAGTTGTTGAGTCACTTTTTCAGTGATCTAATGCTCCAGCTCTTCCCTGATATTATGTTTTAGTTGATCCAAGTCTTCTGGGTTCATTGACTTAGACGTGTGAGAGCTTGTTGAAGTCGGTCCAAAGTATTACTTAATCATCACACCGGCTCCATCAGCACGGACACAACTTGGGTGCTCTGGTCATCCAATGGCAGCAGTCAGTACATCCTGACGTCCAATGGTGACAAAGCTACCCTGTGTCAATTGGTCTTCCAGGGTATCCTGCAATAAAAATTAATACTAAACGAGTTTTCAAATTTGTTGTTTTTATAATTAATGACAATTAAAACAACAAATGAACTTACATTCCTTTCTAAAATCTCACGTATCGCCTCAGATGTCATGTCTCCTAATTTTTTTGTGCGTGTCACCTTCCACTTCACGTGTCGTCTAACAGGAGATAGAGGATGAACGATTGTTTTCATGCTCCCGGATTGGGCAGCTTCCTCCAATTGTTTCTTTTGTTTTTCCTCCATGAATTCTGTTATAATAAATCATAACCCCCACGAGACAACACGTGAGGGGCAGTGTTTAGTTTTTGGATGGCCTAAGCCTTCTTTCTAACATCTTATCACAATTACACAGATGGTTGTCAACAAAATGCGTTAGAAAATACTGCATAATTGTGAAATTCAAAAATAATGCAAGTCAACTAACCTCCCATGAAGAAGCTCTAGGACTCTCACAAAATTGGTGCCACTTTTCTTTGTTGATTTCGTATTTCTCACAGACCATGTCGTCGTCATCCTCCTTGCCTTCTGCCAGAGCTCATTTGGAGGTCAAATCGGACTTAAACTGTCTCCACCGCTCTCCTACTGTCTGAAGAATTTTCTTCTTCATCCTTTGGTCGGACGCTTCAAGTATATCAAACTCAGCCTGCGATACAAGAAACTCATTTAACAGTTACAGTAACATTTTAATTGTATTAGTACAACCAATTACATTTGCATTTGAACAATTAATTCTAATACCTGAATTTCCTCCCAAATTAAATCCTTATGAGTTGTAGAAACTTCCTTCCAGTTACCAATTGTGACATCCACCTTGTCCCGAGCAACGATTCCCATATACATCCTCAATTTCTTTTTATGGGGACCATCAACCTTTCCAGTGGCAGGATCCAAATGAACCACTGGTCTAGCGATACCGACGAGTTTGGTAGCCAATGACGTAAGTCTTGTTGCTTTCCTAGTCTTCTTCGATGTAGACTGCGAAGGTGCTGACTCAGGAGGAGGAGGGGAACTCAGTGGTGTAGCCATGTGCCTGTTAAAAATAACATTAATTAAAGTTAATTAAAAAGTAAAGTAATTTATGAAATTATAAATATGCAAACAAGTAAATAAATATTGCATTAAATTATGTTAATTAATTTTCCTTATTCGTGATAATTACGATTTGCATGAACGTCGTCAACTTCTTCTTCTCTGTTGACGTTAGGCATTTGTGTCGAGAAAGGAGTGAGACCATTATCCAAGGTTGAATCATCATCGTCAAGATTAAGACCAATGGTTTTTCCATGTAAAACCACTGACCACCTTTCATCACAAGGATCTTGAACATAAAACACCTGTTTAGCTTATTTTGCCATAATGAAAGGCTCATTTTTATAAGCTAGCTTCTTAAGATCTACCAAAGTAAATCCTGATTCGTCGGTTTGCACACCAATATTGCTATCAACCCACTTACACTTGAAAACTCACATAGTGAATTGAACGTAATTAAGTTCCCAGATTTCATCAATCACTCCAAAGTAAGGCATGGACGCTAGACGGGGATTGTGGTCATGCACAGTTGCAAAGTGTTGGGATTCAGCCCTAAGACTGACCCCACTGTTTTGCATTGTGCTTTTGGTATCTTGTTCTGTGGTGTAGAAGGAGTACTTGTTGATATTGTATCCCTGCCAACTTCTAACACTTCTTTTATTCCTATCTGCTAACTTCATTATTGTTTCAGAGGAAGATTCATCACTAAATATTGTATCTTTAAACCAATTCAGAAAAGTCTTGTTATGCTCTTTCAACAACATATTTTTTGTCATTTTTGGATTACTTTCCTTGACTAAGACTTCATGACGAACTATGTATGGCAGGACTTCATTACTGTTATTCAGTATATGCAAATGAGCTTGTTGCAATTCCTCTAAACCAGGAGTTATAACATGCATCCCTCGTGAACCCTTACCTCCCACTCTGTCATCATGCCGAGACTCGGGAAGCCCAACAGGTTTTGCCTTTTCAATGTAATCTGTGAAAACAGTATGAACACACACAATATCCAAGAAAGGGGTGAATTGGTTTAAACTTTGTCTTTTAAAATCTTTAGAACAATCAGAGTATGAAGGATCATATCACAAAACATCCTTTGATCTATTTCATTCAATCAAATACCACCCTTTAAAGAAAGCAATAGCTAAAAATATATTTTTGTTGATTCTGAAAAGATTATCCAAATGAATGACAATTAATGACATCAAGAAGAGATAAAGAGAAAGTATTCAACACCAAGAACTATATTGGTTCACTTCTCACCTTGAGAAGCTACATCCAGTTTCTTCTAACCAAACTTAGTTAGAGTTTCACTATTCACAAAATTCTTTTCTTACAAGCTTATGATAATCACCCTTAATCAACCCTAGATTAAGATCATAAATTTAACTCCCTTAGACTCCTAGTGTTCAAGACATAGAGAATCTCCTCTCTACTTTTCCCTCTAAAGAAACCTACTCTAGACAAGCCTTAAGAAATCTTTTGTAATAGTTACAAACAAACTAAAATTCTAAATGAATTACATACGAAGTTTAATGAAGAGAGACAAGCTAATGTCCAATGTATATGAATGCATATGATTTACCAATCTTGATCCAGTTTGAATGAAAATAAATTTTAGAGCAAACTCTCCAAGAACTTCTTTAGAATCTTGGCCAAGAATAAATCTTTCAAGGTAATATGAAGATTTAGAATTTGTGGGACAAGAGCTCAGTAACTCAAAGTATCTCTTCTCACTTTAGAAGGCTTTTGAAAATCTATGAAATTTTCATAGTGCAATGATCTGTTTATTTCAAAAGACCCAACAACTTTTTCTAGAAAACTGTTGTGACTAAATATAATTGATTAAATCGTCAATGTAATCGATTAATTTCACCTATGTAATTGATTAATAACATATTTAATCGATTAAAGTGTTTGTGATCTTTCTGGAAAAAGATACATGAGCAAAGTAATCGATTAATTCACCATGTAATCGATTAACATAGAAAGTCTTGTTTCAAAAACGTGCCAAGTAATCGATTACCACTAAATCGTAATCAATTATCACAGGAAGACTTATTCTGTGATTGTACAATGTAATCGATTATGTCATTGTTGTAATCGATTAAAGTGTTCATCAAGGCTTAAGTAATAGATTATCATATATTGGTAATTGATTAAAGTAGTGCGAAATAGTTTTTCCAAAACTTAAACCTTGAACACTTGGCTTTTATGCAATCATGAAAACTTAAAGCTTTTTCACAAGACATGTGCTTTTATGAAAACCATGAATGCAAGCCAATGAATGATGTTTATGCAATGCAATGGATCATAGGATGAAACACTTAGATGTCTAAAGATTACGTATGCCTTCAATTGAATGGCATGTAAAAGATAAAATTTATCCAAGACTAAGCGTCAACATCTTGATCCTCTTCAAGCTCCCCCTATATCTAACACTCTGAACAAAATTCAATAGCTGCTTCTGCAATGTACCTTTCAACTATGGATGCTTTAGGACAGTGTAGATTCTTTGTATACCCTTTTAAGATCTTCATGTATCGCTCTATCGGTACATCCACTGTAAATAAATGAGACCACACAACTTGATTTTCTTGACCAGATGAACAATTAAGTGAACCATGATGTCGAAAAATGAAGGAGGAAAATACATCTCCAACTGACACGGGATAATTGCAGCCTCTTCTTCCAAGTCATCTAAATTTACAGGGTCAACGACTTTGCTACATATGGCATTGAAGAAAAAGCATAGGCTAGTTATAGCATGCCTCACTTTGTTAGGCAAAATCTCTCGAATCGCCACGGTTAACAGTTGTTGCATCAACACGTGGCAATCATGAGACTTTAAGCCAACTAGTTTTAGATCTTTCACCTGCATAAGGCTCTTAATATTTGAAGAATATCCCTATGACACTTTCACAGAGCGCAACACACTGATAGAAACTTATCTTCTCCTTTCTTGACAAAGTGTGACATGTTGGAGGCAAGTATATTTTCTTACCATCAGACCTTGGATGTAACTGCTCACGTATACCCTTCTCAGTAAGATCTTGATGGGTATTCAAACCATCATTTGTCTTCCCTTGAATGTTAAGAAGTGTGTCGATGACACTGTCACACACATTTTTCTCCACATGCATAACTTCGATACAATGTCTAACATCTATATCAAACCAGTATAGAAGATAAAGAATATCGACCTCTTCTTCCATATGCAAGTTTTACTTTTCAGCTTCTTTTGGGTCTTTCCAAATGTAGTATTCATGTTCTCAGCCCGGTCAAGAACTTGCTCACCAGTTAACGGTATCGGCTCACTTTCATGCTCTTGACTTCCATTAAATAATTTTTTCAATCGCCGGTAAGGGTGATAAGGTTTCAGAAAACGTCAATGGCGAGTGTAAACTATTTTTCTTCCATGTTTTAGTTGTACGTAGCTCGTGTCTTATTCACAGATAGGGCATGCACGATGGCCCTTAACACTATATCCATTCAAATTCTCATACATTGGAAAATCATTAATGGTACAAAATAGCATTGCATGTAACTTGAATGTCTCATTTCGACACCCATCAAACACGACAACCCCCTCATCCCACAAGTTTGTCAAGTCTTCAATCAAGGTACTGAGATAAACATCAATGTCATTTCCTAGCTGTCTTGGGCCCGATATCATCATATACAACATCATGTATTTTCGCTTCATGCACAACCAAGGAGGCAAGTTGTAAATGACTAGTAAAACAGGCCACAGAATGTGCTGAGTACTTAAACTGCCATAGGGATTCATTCCATCACTAGCAAGTGCAAGCCTAAGATTTCTTGGCTCTTCGCTGAATTCCGGATAGAAATGATTAATAATCTTTCACTAGGAGGAATCAGTCAGATGGTGGAGCATTCCATCATAGTTTCTCCCATCTGCATGCCATGTAAGGTCGTTTGCATAATCTCTGTTAGCAAACAGACGCTTAAACCTTGGAATGATCGGAAGATACCACAACACCTTCGCTGGGGGACCTTTCTTTGTGCTTTCATCACTGCTACAGTTGTCATCGTCCTTCACTTTGTACCGTGATCATAGTTATTAAAACCAGATCGGACCGGCTGATCGAATTGGTTGAACCGAGAACTGGTAGCATAACCGGTTTGGTTCTGCTATTGAACCGGTCATGTGGTTGACTCGGTCAAAACCGGCCGGTCAGACCGGTCTGGGTTCTTTTTTTTTATCTTTTTTAAAATTTTGGATTATTATCAATAGTTATTTTGGATTTTGGAGTATGAATGAGTTTTTCCTACTCAAATAATGTTAGTTATATACTTATATATAATAGATACATATATAATTAATGTATACTGGGTCAAACCAGTCCAATTATTGACCCATCGGTTGGACCACTGACCCACTACCTCGATCAGGTCAATGATCGAACCAGTTTTAATAACACTGACCGTGATACCCCACACTTGGGGCATTTATGCATTTCTTCAAATTCATTTCTATACAATATGCAATTATTAGGGCAGGCATGAATTTTCTGATACTCCATACCCACGAGACACAATATCTTCTTTGTCTGATACTAACTTTTTGGCAACATGTTTTCATCTGGAAGCATATCCTGAACTACCTAAAGCAATAAACTGAAGCTTTTGTCACTCCACCCATATCTGGCCTTGACATTAACCAGACTTAACATCGCTGACAACAACGTCAACGACTTTTTGCACCCCGAATACAATGGCTTCTTTGAATCACTTTCCAATGTATCATACATAGGGGCATGTGCTTGCTGAAAATACTCTGGTCCGAGATCACGAATCATATCTTCTAATCGATCTCCCATGTCTACATCAAGCGGTTCAGTTTGGGACCCCCTCTGAATGTTTGTCCATTCACCATGCCATATCCATGTCATATAATTCTTCTTAATCCCCTCACACAAAAGATGTTCTTGTATGTCATCTAGTGCTTGGCGTCTCCCATTCAAACAATTTATACAAGGACAGAAATATTTTTCATCCACATCCGGTCGACTTCTTTCGAAGGCAAATTCTAAGAAATGTTCAACGCCTTCCTCATACTCAGCGCTTATCCGACTTGCATTCATCCAACTTTGATCCATCTAATTAATAACTCTGTGATACTTACAAAGTTATTCCGTGCATGAAAACCTCGCTTTTTTCATTCAAGGTGTGACCCTATCCCATTCAGGAAGACATCTTTTTATAGTAGATTCATATGTATAGGTTGAGTTTGTTTTCTAAAATTTGACGAAATTTTGACAGCATTTCGTATTGGTCTCCAAGTACACGACATGAAAGCGGTCACATGAGTTTCATCACAGGCAAGTATGCACCCGGAGAACAAAGTAAAATGCATTGTACAGAAATTTCATCAAATTTAAGAAAACAAACTCAACCTATATATATGAATCTACTAAAAAAATGATTCTTTCTAAATTTTCCATCAGAAAATTAGCAATTAGCAAACCACTCAAAAAAAGGATTCCAAATACCTACACGAGTCAAAACTGGTGCAGCACGCATATTTGGAACTGTCTAATAAACAAACTAACACAGTTTCATATGTCCAATCAATCTAAAATTATCATATAGGAAGACTAAAAACAAATGCTTAGTCAACAAACAATTCTACTCATTAGGCATACCATTTGTTTTCCCCCATTGCCATTAATGATTTAATTCATACCTATCATTGCATCAGAGTACTTAAGTACCATAGAGCACAGACAGTTAGCATAGAAGAAGAAAAAGAGCAATTCAACACAAAGCTAGTCTTCCGTAATGCATAGCCATGTGTAAAAGAGCATTTGCAGCTATTGTATGGTAAACCATATTTACTTGACACCAACCCTTATTTATGAGAATATCCATATTTAAAACTGTGACATGAATACATGATGAATTTTATGAGATTATCCATATTTAAAAGACCATTTGCAGCTATTGTGTCCGATGGTGGGTTTATGGTGATACGTGCAATGGATGGGTGTTTGGGCTGGTCCAAGTTTAATGAAATTGGGAAAAGTATATCACCAGTGACTATAATTAAGGTAATTTGTAATTTTATTTTTTCTATTCTTCATCTATATGCGATTTTGATTTTCTATATTTTTTCTCTCTATAAATTTTGTTATTCAGATCTTAGAAAATTTATTTATTTTATTTCGTATCACCGTACTAAGAATCTTAGATTTTCTATTTAGTATCCTAAGTATTCTATTACAAAATTAGGAATTAGGAATTTTATTTTGACATCTAACAGTAACAGATTTAAAATTCACTTTTTTTCTCTATAAAAGTCATATAGAGTTGTATCAGTTTTAAAAATTATCATGTATCTTGAATAAGCTCGTGAAAGGTTGAGGCCATAGCCCCGCGTACTGGCCACCAATCTTTTCCCTTAATTCTTTCACTAATTATTGGTCCTCGAGTATCCTATTAGTCAAAACTGTTGTTCATATAAAGACACTTTATATAAGTTAACACAGCAATACTGCAACTGGAGACATGTTATTATTATTATTATCAATGAAAAAGAGGCATTTCATCATCCAAGTCCACCCTACAAAATAAAGGATGAAGTTTTTCTAAATTGAACTTGCAAAAACTATGCGCAAGATGCATACAAGCTGCTAACCTTCGTGTATTAACTGTGAATGAAAATATAATATACGCAACCAAACCACGCTTATCAAAAGAAAATCATTCGTGTCATATGACATACATGGATTACACATGTTATCAAACAATTAGTGGGCAAGAACAGATATATCACATTCAACCCATACATTACCTTAAAATGGTAATGCACCAACAGAGACAAAGGTTTAGTTGGTGTAATAGAAAATCTACTAACCTGGGATCAAGATATATCAGGCACGAGGATTTCAAGTCGTGAGGCTTCATTCAATGCAAGCAGCAGAAAGATCGCAAGAGGGACAAAAGTGAGACCGGAATCGAGTAGCGGCAAGAGCGCAAGAGTAGTAGAATTGAGTAGCGGCAAGAGCACGAGAGTAGTAGAATCGAGTAGCAAAAGTAGGAAGATCGCAAGAGTAGTAGGAAGATCCAAAGCAGTTTCAAAGAGTGAGAATGAGAGGTTTCTGTCGTTGCGAGAGTGAAGGTAGGGTATTAAATTTTGGGCACCAATATCTTTTATAAAACACCAACAACATCAATTTTAATTTTAAAACCGATGTTAATCACGAGATAATTAACATCGATTTTTAATAAAACTAATGTTAACATGTCCTCGTTAACATTTGTTTTTAACAAAATCGATGTTAACGTGGACTAGTTAACATCGGTTTTATTAAAAACTGATGTTAACGATGACCTGTTATTTACGAATTTCCCAGTGCGTTGTTGTTAACGTCAGTTGTTTCAAAAATCGATATTAACCTAGCGATGTTAAAACTAATATTTCTAGTAGATACTCGCCTTCCCCTGAACATAGTAGACTCCTTCGACACACTGTTAGCCCTCTTTGGCATGTAGTTTTCGACTAGCAGACCTTATCACCTGATTTCAATGGCCTTAGTCAACATACGACAAGAAAATAAGGAACTTCTCTAAACCTTTATGGAGCATTTCGGGAAGATTACTTTGGATATCTAAAATTTGGACGTGGAGATCGTTATGCACAACTTGATAATAGCCCCCAGGCCAGGACCATTTGTTAACAACTTATGCAAAAAACTTGCATCTAACATGGATGAACTTCGGTGGAGAGTGACCAAATACATGTAGTTGGAAGAGTTTTCCAAGTACATGAACCAAGTTTGAGTCAAGGCAACATCAACAAAGAAGGAAGCGGACAAACCAAAGTTTAACAAAGTAAGAGATGAGGGGCGAAGGGATCGAACACCCCAAGAACCCTATTACACACACTGTACCCCTCTTAATGTGAGTAGGTCACACGTTTTAGATCATGCCCTGGCCACTAAGATCTTAGCCATGCCGAAGAGAATTAATACCCCACCCAAGGTTGATTTCTCCATTAATTTTTTATATCACCAGAACCGAGGACACTCAACTGCAGAATGTGGGATCTTGAAAGACAAGATTGAGGATCTCATCAAGTTGGGAATCTAAAGGATTTCATTCACAAGCCTTAATTGTACCGACCTCATAATAGCACTTACCAACAAGATCAGGAAAAAGGAAGAAAACGAGATTGCAACAATCATTCCCATATCAAAAGGCGTAGAAGCCATTTTAGGGAAACAGAAGAGAAGCCCTATGACCAACTGAGGTGGGTCATTAATAAAATTGCAGGAGGATTTTCCGAAGGAGGGGCAACAATATCTTCTCACAAAAGATATTTGTGAGTAGTCCAATCATTTAACATGGTCTCTCCACATAAGGCCCCAAATATGTCATCGACTACCTTCACATTGGCTAATTGCAAAGTAATAGACTTAGTTCAAGATGACCTAGTTTTAATAGGTGTTGAAATCACTAACTTCATAATGCAAAAAACACTAACCGACTATGGAAGCTTGACTGATATCTTATTTTGGAGCACTTTCAAACAATTGAATATTCCATAAACAGAAGAACTCTTCCCCTATGACGATCCATTATTCAGTTTTCCTGGAGAAAAGGTGGGTACTGGGGTGCATATGGTTGTACACCAAATTTGGACATGAGGAGTCGAAACATAAGGACCTGAAAATTTGAAACGTAGTAGTGCATGCTCACACCTCCTACAACACACTCCTCTACCATCCATCTTTAAATACTCTAGGTGCCATAGTGTCAACCCCTCACTTGGCTATGAAGTTCCCCTCAGAAACCAAGTCCATAATAATAGTTCACGTAGATCAAAAGACGGCTAGGAAATACTATATGGCAAGCTTGAAAATAGGTCCCTTAGTGAAAGACGAGCCATGTCGAGCTATCCACTATGTGGACTTTATAGCAAGAGCCAAAGGATCAGAAGAATTAGACCTTGATCCCAGAACTAATGATGATAACAGGGTCAAACCAATTAAAGAAATGTGTATTTTCTAGCTTGGCATAAAAAAGTAACAAGTCACCCAACTAGCTAATCAATTCACTAGTAAAGACAACAACAGTTTGCAACAGGTTATTTAGGCACATGCAGACTTGTTTGCATGGTCTACAACCGACATGTCGAGGATTGATCTGACCTTCCATTTTCATAGGATTTATGTTAACCCACAGGGAAATACATGCAAATCCCAACAAGTGTCAGGCCATTTTAGAAATGAAAAATCCAAAGAACTTGAAGGAAGCACAATGGTTAGTCTGCCTGATAGCCACCCTATCTAGATTCTACCAAGGATAGCCGAGAAGGCCAAGCTAGTCATGAACATCCTTAAAAGACAAAAAGCAGGTGTTAGAATTTTCCTCTACCAACACTTTGTCGACCATCTCGTCTCAAACTAACCAGGAATTCTCCAACAAAGATTTTGTGTCTAACCAACTTATTGATCTAAGTTCTATCTCAGATCATGGTCAACATGTGTTGACCATAAAAGATGATGCAACCCACAACTGATCGACCTCTTTAATATTCACCTTTGCCAAGACCTCAGCATCTATGGTACGCATCTCCAAACCTAAAATGTAAGGTTTTAGATGTCCACGTGGGCATTTAATATAATAATGATATTATGATTAAGAGGAAATTGTGTTTTTAGTGAATCCGGGTTCGCATTTCCTAAGTTAGCGCTAACGAGGCATTCGAGTTCGTATAACCGGGATGGCGCATCGAGGAGGAAAAAGGGACCTTTATGAAGCGAGGCTGACATGGAGGAAAGGATGCAAGGTTGGAACCCGAATGAGGTCGGATGAGGTCGAACAAGGGCGGAGCGTTGCGTTATACAGTGCCAAGGACGGGTTCATCACTATGCAATTGATTACATGAGCATTGGTAATCGATTAAAAAAAGATAACGCTTGTGTTGATATCATGAACCTACCCAAGGTAGGCTTTAGTAAGTAATCTGAACCAGGCAGTCACACATTAAATAGGTAAAATATATCCGACTCGCCAACCCGGTATTTAGTGTTTTCCCAAGCTCACCCTATGCATGTGACCCGCAGTGACTACCAAGGTACTTAAGTGACACGTGTTGACTTAAGTGACGTGTGCGATGTGCGTTAACTCACAGGGTATATAAGTAAATTGTGTATGGGTTATTTCTTACATGACTCATTTCTTCCTCTGTCTCTTCACCTAAGACACTCCTTCTTTCTTTCTTATATGCTCCCTCCATTGATGAATGAGGGAAAACTTCAAGTTAGGGGATAAAAGGCAATTTTTAGGACGTTCGAGCTTGGAGAAGCTGTTCTCTAGCCTCGTTAACAGTTTTAGAGGTAAGAAACACTGATCTAGACTTAAAATCTAACTATTATGGATTTTGGGTCAAGTTATGATAGGTCCTATTGGGGGTCTGCATGTCACCTGTGGGTGACTAGTTCTTGTAACCTGGAAAGGTATAGAGCTCCTCTACATGCAACTATTGAGAACCGATATTGATCACTTGCATGCATGTATGTAGGGTGTGATGCAGAGGGTAGTGGTGTTCGCAACCGCGACGACGAGAGAGCCAGAGTAGAGCTTAGAGTAGGTAAGCTCCTTGTTCTTTGGAGTTTTTCCCTTTGCTGTGTTCCACCATACTCTGAGGGAGTGATGATTATGGTATGTCATGATGCATGTATTGAAATTGTGTGATTACTGCTTTTGATTGAGAACATGTTTATGATTTCCAATGCGATGATATGTTGTGATGTGTGAGATTCTGTGGCTAGTAGAATGGAAGAAATATGAACTTCCCTTAGAGCCAAAGTAATGTGGAACAACTCTAAGTGGTCAATTAAGTTATGTATAAAAACCCTGAGAGAGTGTGCCCTTATAAGGCCTTATAAGGATTATCATCTCTTGGAAAAGCCATATATAAGTCCGAGCAGAACCCTGAGGAATTGTGCCCATTAAGTTGGATGATCTTCTTCAGGTTGTGTCTGCAGGAAGTCCTGAGGGATTGTGCCCATTAAGTTGGATGACCTTCCTCTGGTAACGATATACAGAGAATGTGCCGATTATGTTGGATGATCTTCTCTTGCTATGTATGTGTGATTATATACATGTGATGTGTTTTCTGATGAGCCGGGATGGCTGGTATGTGTAATGCATGTTTTGATGCTATATATCGTGAATGTGAACCTGGAGGAAGGAGGAGCCTCCAAGGACCCGGAGTTTGCTAAGATGTATATCTCACCGCGGCTGGGGAATTATATGTATTTGCAGGTGATGAGCACTAAGAGAATAACAGATCTAGAGGCAAGAGGCCCGGGTAGTGTGGCAGTCCGAGGGATTCTAGACTTAAGGCCGAGCTGGGACGGGTCCCTAATGAACCTTAGTTTATTTTATGAGCGCATTGGTTTCCTGCTTTATTTTGTACATGTATATTTATACCCTTTGTAACTCGGCCCTGAGGGGAGGACGCACCCAGGGTCTTATATACATTATTGTAAATGCGTGAACAATTACCATACATAATGCACAGTCGTTTAGATTATGGACGTAGGATGACGTCATTTTATTAGCTGCTTCCTAATTAATTTTCATTAAATTAATTGCTGCGCTTAACGAACTTATTTAAATGTTAACAACCGGATGCATACAGCGTGTTACATTTAATGGTATCAGAGCAGTTGTCCTAGGGAAGCATTGTGTATGGTGAATTGTGGGTGACGCACTATTGTTTTTGGTGTCCGTTATGACTATTGCATGTGTGGTCACTAAGTGTGGGCCTGATCAACTCACCCTTTCGTGTGTGACATATGCAGTATCATGGTGAGAAACCGGAACAATAGCGAGATGGCGGATGCCAATGCACACCCGAACCTGGGGACAACTGCCTTAGCAGCTATGCAACAGGAGATGGCTGGGAACCGGTAAGCGAATGAGGCCTTGATGCAGGCCAATGAGGTTTTGATGGAAGAGTTGAGATCTCTGTGGAGGGAGGACCCAACACCCCCTTCATCACCTGCTTTCGAGGGTGAGAATAGTCGCCAACATGGTGGAGGTAGCCATGATCCTGGTGGACCTAGCCAACATCGAGGCGACCGGTTTCCCCACACTGAAGCCGAGGAAGACATGGCGACTAGATGGAGGATGCTAATTGCCTTCTGCAAGCATGACCCTCCGGCTTTCCATGGGGGCTACGACCCCATTATTGCCGCCAAGTGGTTGCAGGTGTTAGAGAAGATCTTTACGGTGATGGAGTGCCCAGACCATCAGAGGCTTCTCTATGCTACCTATCTGTTGCAGGGAGACGCACATGAGTGGTGGGTTAACACTTCCCAATTATTAAGAGGTCAGGATGAGGTCATCACCTGGCATTCCTTCGAAGCCCAGTTCCTAGACCGGTATTTTCCTAGGGACACCCGGGAACAGAAACAAGTCGAGTTTAAGGGCCTCGTCCAGGGGCGAATGTTGATGGATGAATACTTAGCCAAATTCAATGAATTGGCTAAGTATGCGCACTTCAGAAGGGCCTACCTGATGCCGAGGTTCTCACGACTAACTTCCAGAGAGGACTTAAAGAGAATATCGAAGAGAAGATTGTTGGTAGCGGATCCCGGGATTTGGGCAGCCTAATGAGATAGTGTCCCCAGGTAGAGGACATAATTGGAAGACGCAGTGGAAGCCAGCCTACCTCCTCCGTTAGACAAGAGGAAAGGAGGTCTAGTGGCCGAAGCCCAGCCGGGAAGGGCAAGGGTCAAGATTTTAGGGCTAATTCTCCACCAGACAGGTTCAAGAGGGAGCACGGCCCAAGAGGATCATTGTGGAGATCGACCCAACCTCCCTAGTGTGTTTCTTGTGGGAGGAGTCACTGGGGAGTATGCTCCACGGGCCAATTGATGTGCTTCAGATGTGGCGAGCCTGGCCACTATGCTAGAGAGTTCCCTCGGGCCAGTAATCGGGCTGTAGCCGCCCCAGTGATATCTGCAGCACCCACCCCCGGTCGGATCTACACAATGGACACCAGAGAGGCATCCCGAGCTCCTGACTTGATCCAAGGTATGATTTTAATAAATGATTATGATGTGAGAGTCATATTCGACTCGGGAGCTACCCACTCTTTCATTAAGGATAGTACTGCATTAGGGCTGAATCTTGAGAGGTTCCAACTCTTCCCTCCTATGGAGGTTACCACAGCTTCTAAGGAGCAGTGTCGGGTTGATAAATGCTGTCGGGGTGTGCAGTTTTGGTTTGAGGGCAAGGAGTACATTGTTGATCTATATTGCCTTGCGATGCCCACCCTCGAGATTGTTCTTAGGATGGATTGCTTGGCCAGCGTTATGTTGGATTGTTGTAATAAGAAGGTTGTGGTACCCCCAGAGGGAGAAAAGTCGGGTTCCACTTCATTTTGCACGGCCTTGTAAGTTCGTAAGAAAATGAAGACCAGATCCCCGGGCTACCTTTTGTTGAGTACAGTGGAGGAGAAGCTGGGGTTAGACCTGTCAAGGTTTCCGGTAGTAGGCGAGTTTATTGATGTACTCCCAGAAGAGATTACACAACTACCACCTGATAAGGGGATTGACTTTTCCATCGATTTGATTCCCGGTGTGGGACCCATCTCTATAGCCCTCTATCGTATGGCTCCCTTAGAATTAAAAGAGCTGAAGGCACAACTCAAGGACCTGTTGTCTAG
This sequence comes from Glycine latifolia, assembly GCA_013407115.1. Classification (NCBI taxonomy): domain Eukaryota; kingdom Viridiplantae; phylum Streptophyta; class Magnoliopsida; order Fabales; family Fabaceae; genus Glycine; species Glycine latifolia. Next base: position 14,323,205 of record CM023950.1, read on the forward strand.
AGAGTTTATAAGGCCGAGTGTGTCACCATGGGGAGCCCTGGTCATCTTCGTGAAGAAGAAGGACGGTAGTATGCGATTGTGCGTGGATTACCGGTAGCTGAATAAGTTGACCATAAAGAATAAGTATCCATTGCCCTGGATTGATGACCTACAAGACCAATTGAGGGGAGTTCGGGTGTTCTCCAAAATAGACCTATGGTCCGGATATCACCAGATTTGGATTAAGCCCGAGGATATCCCTAAAACCGCCTTTCGGTCTCAGTATGGTCATTATGAATACCAGGTCATCCCGTTCAGCCTTGCGAACGCCCTGGTCATGTTCATGGACTATATGAACCGGGTGTTCAGACCATACTTGGATCTGTTTTTGGTGGTATTCATTGATGATATACTTATCTACTCCAAGAGCAAGGAGGAACATGCCGAGCATCTCCGGATTGTCCTTCGGACATAAGAAACGACCAGTTGTACGCCAAGCTGTCAAAGTGCGAATTTTGGCTATCCGAGGTGAAGTTCCTTGGCCATGTGATCTCGGCAATCGGGGTAGCAGTTGACCCTAGCAAGGTAGAGGCCGTGATGTCTTGGGAGAGGCCCAAGAGTGTTGCCGACATCCGAAGCTTCCTTGGATTGGCTGAGTACTATCGAAGGTTCATCCAAGGGTTCTTGCAGATGGTGTTGCCCTTAACCCGTCTTACCCGGAAGGACACCCCATTCGTCTGGACTCGTGACTGATGGATGATGGATGAAATTCCTCAAAGATTATGACTTTAAGTTGAGGTACCATCTTGGAAAGGCTAACATAGTGGCGGATGCCCTAAGTAGGAAACACATGAGCCTAGCATGCATGATGATTAAGGACTATAGGCTCATAGAGGACTTCTAGGACATGCACTTGACCATGGTCGAGAGCGAATGGGGTCTCGAGTTGAGGTAGATCCGGGTGGATAATGAGTTGATAAGGAGAATTCGGGAAACCCAAAAAATTGATGAAGATGTGAAGTCCCTAATTGGACAAAAGGACGTTTCTCAGGGAACCCATGATTTGGTGCTATACCAAGAGAGGATTGTGGTACCCAAGGGCGAATTGGTGGATACACTTTTGTCTGAGGCTCACAAAGGCCGGTTTAGCATCCATCCCGGTGCCACCAAAATGTACTAGGACCTTAAGAAGAACTTTTGGTGGTCAGGGATGAAGAGAGACATAGTCAACTTCTGGTAGCTAAATGTCTTATATGCCAAAAGGTAAAAATCGAGCACCAGAGACCATCAGGTTTGTTGATGCCTTTTCAAATCCCAGAGTGGAAATGGGACAGCGACTCCATGAACTTTGTAGTCGAACTACCAAGAACTCAACCCGGATTCGACTCTATTTGGGTTATCGTGGATAGGTTGACAAAGTCGGCTCATTTCTTTCCTGTACGGACTGACTATACCACTGAAAGGTTGGCCCAGCTATATGTCAAAGAAATAGTCTGGCTGCATGGCATTCCAGGTAGCATTGTTAGCGACCGAGATCCCAAGTTCACATCTAGGTTCCGGGGTGCGCTTCACGAGGCTTTCAGGACCCAGTTAAGACTTAGCACGGCCTACCACCCACAGACCGACGGCCAAACTGAGAGGACTATCCAGACTCTGGAGGACATGTTGAGAGCTTGTACTCTAGAGCAGGGAACTAGTTGGGATAGGTACCTTCTACTGGTGGAGTTCTCGTACAATAACAGCTTCCATGCTACTCTAGGCATGGCACCCTACAAAGTCTTGTACGGCCGAAGGTGCCAGACTCCTACTTGCTGGACCGAGGTAGGAGAGGGTCGACTCCTTGGACTCGAGATGGTTCAGGACACTACTGAGCAAATCTGCATGATCAAAGACAAGTTTTTGCAGGCTCAAAGTCAATAGAAAAGCTATTATGATAGCAAGCACCGCCCACTGCAGTTTGATGAGGGCGACCATGTGTTTTTGAGGCTATCTCCAGTCACTGGGATTGGACGGGGGGCGTGAGGAAGCTCAATCATAGGTTCATTGGCCTGTACCAGATTCTCCAGAGAGTAGGACCAGTGGCCTACTGGCTAGCCTTACCTCCCCCATTGTTTGGGTTGCATGACGTTTTCCATGTATCCCAGTTAAGAAGATATGTACCAGACCCTTCCCACATGGTGAAGCTGGACACAGTCTACATTAGGGAGAATCTAACATGACCTACACGGCCAGCCCGGATTCTGGACAGGATGGAGAAGAAGATCTGGAGTAAGACTATCCCTATAGTCAAGATACAATGGGAAGAAAGAACACTGGAGGAGGCAACTTGGGAGCGAGAGCAGGATTGCTTGCAACGGTACCCCGAGCTCTTGGCGGGTAAGATTCTAAATTTTTCAGACAAAATTCTTTAAAAGGTGGGGTAAATGTAAGGTTTTAGATGTCCACGTGGGCATTTAATATAATAATGATATTATGATTAAGAGGAAATTGTGTTTTTAGTGAATCTGGGTTCGTGTTTCCTAAGTTAATGCTAACGAGGCATCCAGGTTCGTATGACTGGGATGGTGCATTAAGGAGAAAAAATGGACCTTTATGAAACGAGGCTGACATGGAGGAAATGATGCAAGGTGGGAACCCGAATGAGGTCAGATGAGGTCGGACAAAGGCCGAGCACTGCGATATAAAGTGCCAAGGATGGGTTCAGCAGTATGTAATTGATTACATAAGCATTGGTAATCGATTAAAGACAGATAACGCTTGTGCTAATATCATGAACCTACCTAAGGTAGGCTTTAGTGAGTAATTTGAACATGGCAGTCACACGTTAAGTAGGTAAAATGGATCCAACTCGCCAACCCAGTAGTTGGTGTTTTCCCAAGCTCACCCCTATGGACGTGACCCGAAGTGACTACCAGGGTACTTAAGTGACACGTATTGACTTAAGTGATGTATGTGACGTGCGTTAACTCATAGGGTATATAAGTAACGTGCGTATGGGTTGTAACGACCCGCCACGTCGCTACTGTAATGCTAACTCATAACCAATATATATATATATATATATATATATATATATATATATATA
>CM023950.1:14385707-14396683 GCA_013407115.1 Glycine latifolia
GAGATCAATGTTGAAGACGAAGAGAATGCCAAAGGAGTTTTGGGGGGAGGCTGTTCTGTGTGCTGTATATGTATAGAACCGCTGTTCGCATTCCATATTGAATGGAAAGACCCCACAGGAATTATGGACGGGCCAAAAGCCATCGGTGGGCCATTTGAGAGTTTTCGGGAGTGTGGCTTATGCACACGTCCCGGATCAGCAAAAAAGAAAGTTAGAAGACAAGAGCAAGAAGTTTATCTTCATTGGATATGACGAGAAGACGAAGGGATACAAGCTGTTAGATCCCAGCACCAAGACAGTAATGATAAACCGAGATATGAAAGTGAATGAAGACGATGAATGGAATTGGAGTGTTCCATCCGACATCAAATCAGATCCTGGAAAGATGGTTATACAAGAGGAAAAGGAAGACGGATCACCGAGTTGGATCCCAGCAAGGAACGAGACAGATGAAGATGAGATGAGACGACCCCGGATGAGGAGTTTGCAGGATTTGTACGAGTCAACAAGCGAAACCCACCTTGTTTGTTTGTTGACAGATTCTGAAGAAATAAGGTTTGAAAAAGCAGTCCAAGATGAAAAGTGGCAAAGTGCCATGGATGAAGAGATCAAGGCTATTGAGCGGAACGATACTTGGGAGTTGACCGAGTTGCCAAAAGGAAGTCGGCCCATTGGAGTGAAATGGGTTTATAAGAAGAAAATGAATGCTGATGGAGAGATAGAGCGATATAAAGCCCGGCTAGTAGCTAAAGGGTATTCGCAGAAGGTAGGAGTAGACTATGATGAGGTGTTCGCACCTGTTGCGAGAATGGAGACAATCAGATTGTTGATCTCGCAAGCAGCTCAGTATGGGTCGCCAATTTATCAGATGGATGTCAAGTCGGCATTTCTGAATGGTGTACTTGAAGAAGAGGTGTATCTCGAACAACCACTGGGATACTTGAAGGGCGGAGAAGAAAAGAAAGTGTTGAGATTGAAGAAGGCTTTGTACGGACTGAAACAGGCACCGAGAGCTTGGAATACCCGCATTGATGCATATTTCAAGGAGGACGGTTTTGAACAATGTCCATATGAACATGCCCTATATGTTAAGAAGAAGGGTGATGATTTATTGCTGGTAGCATTGTATGTTGATGATCTGATCTTTATGGGGAACAGTGAAGAGATGGCACGAGAGTTCAAAAAGAAGATGTCAAGAGAATTTGAGATGACTGATCTCGGGTTGATGAGATATTTTCTCGGTTTGGAAGTCAGACAGGACGAAGATGGAATTTTTGTCTCTCAGGAGAGTTATGCGAAGGGAATATTGAAGAGTTTTAAGATGGTAGATTGTAACCCGGTTTCAACACCCATGGAACCCGGTACAAAACTTTCAAAGTATGATGGAGGAGAACGAGTTGATCCGAGAAACTATAGAAGTTTGGTCGGATGCTTGAGATACTTGACGTGTACGAGGCCGAACTTGTGTTTAAGTGTTGGAATTGTAAGTCGGTTTATGGAAGAGCCGAGCTATTCTCATTGGAAGGCGGCTAAGAGGATTATGAGGTACATTCAAGGGACGATCACACAAGGACTTTTCTATTCGAAGTCAGAAAATTACAGATTAAAGGGGTACTCGGACAGTGATTGGTGTGGAGGCGTGGACGATAGGAAGAGCACGGCTGGCTATGTATTTTTCATGGGAAACACAGTGTTTGCTTGGTTGTCAAAGAAGGAACCAATTGTGACTTTATCAACATGTGAAGCCGAGTACGTTGCAGCATCCTGGTGTGTGTGTCATGCAGTTTGGTTGAGGAACTTGTTGGAGAAGCTGGAGCAAGTTCAAGTCGGTACGACTGAGATCCGGGTAGATAACGAGTCGGCAATTGAGTTAGCGAAGAACCCGGTTAATCACGAGAGAAGTAAGCATATTGATGTCAGGTTTCATTTCATCCAAGATCAAGTAAAAGAGAAGAAGGTGGAGTTGAGTTATGTGACGAGTCGAGGACAAGTCGGAGATATATTCACAAAGCCACTGCCGACATTGCTACTGGAGAATTGCAAGAAGATGATGGGAATGAAAGATGGAAGAAGTATTTAAAGTTTATGGGGGGATTTGTTAGGATAAACATTTAAATAAATATTGTTAGTTATGTAGTTTGAATTTTAAAAGGAGTAATATGGGTAGATAAGATATGAGGATAGATAAGATATGGAGAGAGAGATATTATAGAAAGATATTAGGAAAGATATTGTTTAGATTTGAATCTGAATTGTTTTAGGTTTACGGTTTTGTTGTTTATAAATAGCACATTATGTAAAGAGCTCAGTGTGGCTTTGGCAAACTATTATCAATAATATTAGAGAGTTTTTCGCCCCCAGTAAATTTGTGTGTGTTTGTGTTTGTGTGAGTGCACCAGTGAGTGTGTGAGAGTGGGCCTGAAATATCACAACGAGTGAATTTGTGATATCAATAAGTAATTATGCAAATACCTGAATCAAAGCTCTGATTGGATCCCCACTTGTAGGTTTCACATATTGATTGTTAGCATTTACAATATTGTAAGCTTCAGCCCGAGAAATTTCATCTTGTGGAAAATGAACATTAATCTCGTCACCATCGAAATCAGCATTATATGCACTGAGATCACAAAAGGGGAAAAAATAAAACAAGTAGTTATTAACTGTAGCAACCCTATTAAGTAGAGATATAATGCATATGAATGCATCCAAATGAAATTCTCATGACAGATTGTAATCCCTTCTTTTATTTGTTGTCTCTTTGTTTGCATCTCATTGCAAGCTTACGTTGAGGACAATGTGTATTTCAAGTATGGGGTGAAGGATTACAAAATCTGTTTTCTGTTTACATTCTGTTTATCTATTTTTGTTTCTGTTTTTACATTCTGTCTGTTTTAAGTTTTGAGTCTGTTTTCTGTTTTATCTGTCTGTGTCTTGTTTTCTGTTTTAGTTTTTGAGTTTGTATATTGTTTCTATCTATTTTCTATTTTATCTGTCTATTTTTTATTTCTGTTTATTTTTGTTATTGTTTCTATTATTGTTTTGCTGTGTTTGTTTTGATTTGTTCTGTCTGGTAAAATAAAAATTAGAATTTATGAACTTTTTCATGTATTTCATAGGATTTCTAACTTGTATAATTTGTGAGAAATGTACTAATTTTTGTTGGAATGAAAGGTTTCATGCTTGATGTGAATCATTGTTGCAATTGTTGAAGTGATAAGTAGGCTTGAGAAATAGAATTTAAGATGGATCATGTGTGATAGAATTATGCCTTGTGTGTTTTTGGGCCTTTGTGGATGAATCACATTATTTCATTCATGTTCTTTCATGTGTGATTTCACCCTTGTGCTAAATTACTCTATGTTTTGTCTTGCCTCTTTTGACATTCCTTGTTGCACATGCTTTGATTGAGATGATTTAGGCCTTCTTTCTTTTATCCACTAGCCAAATAAACTATCCTTGCATTGATATCAATTGCTACCCTTTTTGAGCCTTTAACCTTTTCTTTCTTGTGTAGCTCATTGAAAACTGAAAAATGGAAAACCATGTTATCCTAACTTTAGGGAGAAAAGGGGCCTTGGAATTGTTTTGGGAGTGGGTTTCAAACAAGTGTGGGGTATTTTTTATTTTGCTTTGATTCGAAAAGAAAAGAAAGAGTTTACAAAGCAAAAGTTCAAAGAAAAAAAATAATAATTGCATGAACAAGGAAAAGGAAAAGCAAAGAAAAAGAAAATGCAATAAAAATTGTTGTGATTCATTTTTAAAATAAACATAGCTAAAGTTCTAATTTCTACAACAACCAAGCCTCCCAATATGGATAAATTGGCAGGTGGAAGCAGCCAACTTTTCAACAAACCCATTTACAATAAGGTCATTAAAAATAGTATATTCCCAAAAATTGCCTGAGACATCCTCCATCCCTTTTAATCATACTATCTTCCATTTGATACACGTTTACAGGCCTTCTTTTACAAGACAAACAACCCTAGGTGAGTTTCTGTAATCTTTTATTAAATAGATACTACTCTAAATTTCTTAGATATACTCGTTATCATTCTTAGTCTTGTCCTTCTCTGTATGCCCACTAATTCCTAGCTGCATTCTCATCTTCACTGCATTATTTTTTATCTTATCTTTTCTTCACTACACAATTATACCATTAAGTAATACAAGCAAATGGCAGGATCTATAATCATTTCTTCATTCATTAGAGTTAAGAGTAGGTTAATCTGTTGGGTCAGATGTCACAGTGGGTTTTGGGTTTTTTTTCTTCAAAAGACTGATACTATGAAGAAAAAAGATTTAGAAAAAGAAAAAAAAAACACTTTGGAGAGTAGCAATCATAGAACATTTATTTTCCTATGAGAAAATAATCAGAGTCAAAGATCACATAATGAAGTTTATTCTGACAACACTATTACATGTCATACTTACATTATCACCTCCTTTAGTTGGGGGACGAAATTTGACTGGTGGTACAAAAATATTCTCTAGAAAGAACATGGAGTGGCCGGCTTTCTTTCCAAAACCCTGATCTTGAATATCATTAATATAAGAACAGAGCCTGGCTTCATTTTCCCACAAAAGCTCTAAAATACCTTCTGTAATTTGAACGAAATTAAATTATATGATTTATACATATTTTCGTACAACATATAATATTATATTAAACATGTCATAAACAAGTAGATAATTTTCCTTGAAAATAGAATAGGTTATAAAAGACAGTCATGTAATATTTGCATGAAACTAACCTACGAAGGTAACAAAGACCCAGAAAGTTTATTTTGTGCAACAAGCTTGTAAGACAATTTCTCTTTTTTTTCTTTTATTTCTTTTTGAAGTCCCTTCTGAGGTAATATCTTCTACATCTATACTATCCCCACCACCTAAAGATATATCATCATTGGTTGTTTCACTTTCCACAGATCTAATGGTATCTGCTCTAGTTTCATCAGCTGAGAGAACATTCTAGAGCCATCAACTAGAAACCCAAAAGGTAAAAGGGAAAGGAAATGAAAATAAAAGTAAGAACTAGACAATGCAGCTATAAAATAGAAATACCGACAAACATGGACCTATGGACATGAAAATCTGTTTGTGGACAAGAACATAAATGCATCATATGTACCAAGTTACCATCCATAAAAGAAAAGGGAAAAAAAAAACTCATGGTTGACTAAATTAAGCAACTTTTTTCTTTTCATATTTGAAAATTGAACGTATAGCAAGAAATAAAAACAAGGAGAGCATGAACTAAGCATGTTTCACAAAGTTGTAAGCATAATGCATGGGTATGGCACAACACAGTGTATAAAACCCAGGCACAGAGTGTAACGACCCGTCACGTCTCTACTAAATTACTAACTCATAACCATGATATAAATTCATGTTAAAAAGAAAACACCCATTTTGTTACTTGTGAAAACAGTGATAAATTTTTTTTTTTTTCACGAGCATATATTAACCATCATCATAGAAAATACACATAAATAAAAGCACTCATAAGATATTTCAAATATATGTATGCATAAGACATAGTTTAATTACAAGTACAAAAGATCACGTCCCAATATATGTACATCAAGTGTTTTACAAATGAAAAGAGAAGTAAAAAGAGTTAAGGGTATAATTAGCAAAATGAGAGGAGTGCATCTATCAAAAAAAAGAGGTGCATCTAGCAAAATGCAACTCCTATCCGGGATCATGTCCATTGACATCCCGGCAAAACACGGCGGCTCCAATCAACCCGATCCTCTCCCATAAGCACCTACTGCTGCCCATCTGCTCACATGAACCCGGTTCACGATCATCATAGGTACCAACCACAAAGTACAACAAAGCAAAGGTGAGTTCGTCATATTAAATAACAACAATAAATACAACAGAAGAGGGACACAACCCGGTCAGGAAAAACAACACGGTCATCAACATATCAACTCAAACATACTACGCATCCACAACCATTTCATAAGTCAACTTATAATATCTAGCGTGATGCATGCTCCTGACTCAATTCTCATCATGTAATGTGGTATCATCCCGGAAATGGGTCATCCCTGTGGTCAAATGATGCAGTAGTTTGTCAGGGTCACTCTGTCGTGCACAGGAATCATCCCCCCACAGTGATCAGCCAATGGGTGTCAGAAGGAGTTCCCAATAGACGTGGCCCCCCCAGTACCTTCGTACCCTACAGCCAATCATCAACCCCATTTCTGCCATGCAAATGTTGTATGTTACATAGGCACCATCAATTTATGACCCCGCTAGGAACACAATCCTTCCTCGCAAGGGTAACCCGTCATACACCCCCTCACAAGGTTCACCACCTGGTCCCGGCATCTCACATCTATACGTAGAATAACACCTCGGCATCATCAATGTATGACCCAGTTAGGAACACAATCCTTCCCGTAAGGGTAACCCGTCATACACCCCTGTGGGTATTTTATGTATATCCAAACACATTCATCATCTTAAGCCATCACATAGGTCGAGTTCAAATGCGACCAACGTAATCACATACGTCACTCACAAACACATACAAACAAGTGAACCGGTGTAAAGTACGAGATGTCCGGGTTGGCACTTAGACATACTATCTCCAGGTAAGAATCTGAGCAAGGTTGGACGAAGGCAGACAAGATCGGTCAAGGCCGGTAGAACTCGGACAAGGTCGGTAAGGGCCGATCAAAGAGGTAAAGTTTGGACAAAGGAAGGTAAGAGTAGCAAGAACGGATGAGGTCGGGGGAGGTCGATTGAGGTCGGTTGGATCTGGTAAGGATTTGCCAAAGGCGGTCAAGGAGGTCCTTAGGTTTCCTTATAAGTCCCAAGGACGGTTTCCACACTATGTAATCGATTGCTTAAGCATTGTAATCGACTATAACCGATAGCGCTTGTAAGATGCTGGTGGCTCTCTTCCCAAGAAGACACGTGCTCATCCGGGTTAGAGAACCCAATGGCTCTTTTCCCTAGAAACTCCGAGGTCATCCGAGTTAGCAACTCGGTAGCTTTCACCCTCCCTCTTGTGAAGTAACTTGAGCTTTACAGCTCTAACATAACACTCCGGGTAAGGAACCCGGCACGTCTTAAAGAAAAGAAGCGAGTCCTAACAACTCTTAAGGGAACAACCCTGGGTAAGTAACTCGGTATACAAACGTCCACCAACGAAGACTAAGTTGTGTCTTGCATGTATGCATGTTACGTAACCCGCTTAACCCGGCCTACCCATCCCGGTAGTCGACATCAAAACACACGAGGTTGATGTCTAGGTGTAACACGACCAACCCATCCCGGTACTCATCACTTTCACGAACACTTCCGCAAAGTGCCTTAGAAGTATTTCAGCATCAAAATGCCAACTTCACACATGCACGGGAGTTCTTAAAACATCTACTCCCCCACTAGAACACCAAACATCAAAACAACATGCAACAGATTTAAAGCCTATCACATCCCATTCAAAAAATACAGCTTTTCTGGAAAACAAAACACACACTAGGGACATGCAGCTACCATCACGGTTGGACTCCCTGGCCCCCAAACCATGGCATCTAAAGCTGTTATAAAACACGATAAACTCCCTTTACCTAACCAGGAGTTCATCCACGAGCTTCACTACGGTTTGTTTCTTAACTTCTGCTCCGACCACGAAGTTCTCCTTGGCGTCGGGACTTCACAGCAGCTACAGTAGTTCTCGTAGGTTGAAGGTAACAAGGAAGGGGTTGGGAACGAGAGGGTTTTGAGTGAGTTTTAGAGAGAGAACAGAGAAAAGAGAGGAAAGCGCAAGGAAGAAGAAAGGGAAAAGCACCCTCTGTTGCTTATAAATACGGCTGACAATGCATGCTCACTAACGTGCACGGCTAGCAACCACAGACAGTAGAGTTGACTTACGTCCAATACCCATCAAGCACGCATACCAAGACAAAAGCATTTAGGATAGCAATAATATAATAAAACATTCGCCAAAACATATAATTAAATTAACATAAAACACACATCAAGCATTCACTAAGCAACTTGTAATCCGGGTCGTTACATAGAGCACAACACAACACACCAGGATTTGGTACAGTACGGTATTAGCAAATCCTATTGCAAGGATGTAGCTTGCTATTAATAACAATGCTTGGAAACATATATTCATCTATTGGACTTTGAGTTAGCGTGGTAGTTGTGGAATGATATATTCAGGCTAGGAGGACAAAGATTTCATAATATATGTCCACAAAGGTTAGAGTCGCACACAGCCAAGCCAACCCACCCCCTATACACAGGGGCAGATCCAGAAAATTAATGAAGGGTGGGCACTCTTCCGAGGGCACCGTAGCCATGTCTCTTCTCTTCCTTCCTTTTGCGGCTTCTCTTCCAACACCACCTACCGAATAAGCAAATACATTGATGTTTAACATTACATGTGTGTGAATGCAAATGAGAGATTGGATACTAACCAAAATTTAAGGGTGGGCACCGGCGCATCGCATTTGCCGTCACGCCTCCATCTATGCTCACACGACGGTCGACGGTTGGATTCAAGGGTGGGCACTTGCCCCCCTTCTCTTCAACGTAGATCCACCTCTGCCTATACATACATAAATATGTGTCTATATGCATTACAAATTATAAAAGAATATATGCACACACACATAAATATAAATATATAGATATAGATATATACATAATATCATATAATATAATAAAAGAATATTATAAAAGTATGGTTATATCTAAAGAGAGTGTAAAGATGCGCTGACCAAAAAAAAAGTGTAAATATGCCAACGCACACTACTTGAATATTGCTAAGAATATTGAACATCAGAGGGTTGTAGACAGGGGAAATGAGCTCAATATAACCAAAATGACCTGGGCAATGTTTAGAAGTTTGACCACATGACTTACAACTGCATCAAGCAAAAGGGATATGTCTCAGTCACCCACCCACCTCAATTCAAGACATGTAACATAAGTACAACTTAAATTAAACATCTTTAGTTATTAGAAAATAATCAATTACTACTCTCCACATAACTTATCTCCACCCAACCATGTCAAAAACAAACTTCTCCTAGCTAATTTGTAAAAGCACTCTCATATTATTAGCTTTTGTATAAGATTTATGCATAAACTAATTTTAGGTTAGGGAAAAGCATATTTCATTCTATCCTTATTTTCTCTTCCTAAGAATGCTTATAAAAAAAAAACTTCATCCAAAAATGCCCTAGGACTTCTCAAAGATCCCCTCCCTAAACAGCTTCTTTTCAATGAATTGATTATTTACTCTTTAAAGTCTAAAGCTTGTCAAGCACGGACGTAATCAAAAGAGTTAGTGAAAATTCATTATGAAGATAAGTAAGACAACAACATACAGAGACTTGTGCCGCTGTTGAATCAGGTCCAAACATCGTCAAGGGTTTAACGGAGAGGGACACAGAAAGGTTTAGTGTTGGGGAGGGTACGCACAATGAAGAAGTAAGTAGGTTTTGAGAGGTTTTAGACGTTTAAACCATTGGATCCTCTCGCTGAGAAAAAAGCTATTATCGATGCCGGTTTGATTCCTTAGATAGTACCTTTGAAATCAAGAGTGGTTGTGGGGTTTGTTGAAGAGGAAATGTATTTCTTGATTATGTCTCCTTCGTTGGCACCAACAGCACAAGCTGGGAGAAGGTGAACGTCTCCCACTCCGCCTGTGGCGAGAAAATGAGGATGGCAAGAAGGAAGAAGAAGCTTTTATATATACGGATTATGGTTTTCGTATTTGGGCCCAGATCCATAAAGTCATAAACACATTTATTTCCTGCACTACCTACTTTGCTTATTGTAGTTTTGCTCATTTTTTTATATTAAAAACTGGACTTTTGTTTTAATTTAAGTAATTACTATTTACACTTTTTTTTTTATTAATACACTTTACTTGTGTTATCAACTTTAATACTTCAATTTTATTTTGAATTTTTTACTATATTTTTCTTAATCAAATAATATTATTTATATACTTATATATAATATTTTTAATATAGATCGGACCAAACCGGGTCAATTACTGATCCACCGGTTGGACCACTAACCCACTACCTCGACCGGGTCAATGATCAAACCGATTTTTATAACATTGGTTTTAGTAACCCATGGAGTTTTTAATATTGACCCAGGCAGCTTCTAAGGTGAACCCTTATGTGCTTTTCCTATAATAGCTAAATTATTGTCAAATGACATTTGAGTCCCCCCATTTAAAATCTTAATCTATATCTATATCTATGTATTTATATTATATATAAATTCTTTTCTTAATCTATATTTATATCTATCTATCTATCTATCTATATATATACATACATATATATATATATATATATATATATATATATAAATTCTTTCTTCTACAACTCCTGCCAAAAATAATTTTGTTAATCGTCTTACATCTTCATTTACATTGACATTAAAATATTTTCTATCCATATCAATATATCATATAAAATACAGTTGTTGAGTGTCAGCACACCTATCATGCTCAATTAGAAGGGTTTTAGAAGGTTGGCAAGATCCAGCTTGTTCTCCTTCACCTTCATTGGCTTCTTGGTCTTCCTTTTCTCCTGCTCTACTTGTTTTGTCAAGTGCTCTTCGCCATTCAAATTGGAATGCTCCTTTTCTAGGTCATGTATAACGCTCGGCCACTTGCAGGATCAATGACTGTCCCCACATACCAACATAAGACTTTTCAGCGTGCTTTGTCCTCACTCACACACTTCCTGAGAAACTTCCCAGGAGGTTACCCATCCCAGAATTTTTCCAAGTCAAGCACGCTTAACTGGTGGAGTTCTTAAGTTATGGGCTACCGAAAAGTAGATACACCTTATTGGTATAGGTAGTACCTATTATTTCTTTTTAAGTTATCATCAATTGTACATTCTCATACCTGCACATCCTTTGGATCCCTCTCGTTCAGGTGTGTATTTGATTCATTCATGTACCCCTCCCGT